>CM040925.1:16556147-16951147 GCA_023029165.1 Gobiocypris rarus
ACTGGTTACCTCACAGTCCATTGTTTTATACAGTTTATGATGAAAACGTATGATTTCTAGAAAAGAGTAAGCATGAAGATCCACCCCTAACTGTCAGTGGGGCATAAACAGATTGTCTAAAAGTTTGCGAATGAGATTGTTCAAATTCACACAAATTAACCACTAATTCGTTAAACCGTAAAATGAGTTGATTTGCTGCGATTGCAGGTAGCACTCATGAAGAGGATTCAAATAACAGGCTGTATTAAACCTCCAAAAAAATCACAGGATAAACGCAAACCACTTTCTACACAGACGAGAACCAACAAAGAACTGAACAAAACCAGGGGTATAAATACACAGGAGGTAACAGGAGAACTCAATTAATAATCAGTTACTAAGGAAACAAACTGGCACACACTAGGAAACTAGGTCAACCTACAATGACAGGGAACACAGGCAAATGGGAACAGGGAAAACTAAACCAAAACACAATTAAACAGTAACAGTAACTATGCTTCCATATAAAGTTGCAAATTTAACTTGTGTGCAAAATTAGAATGGCAGATAAAACATTTGAATAAAATTGTCACTTCCTGGGAAATTGGCGCAAAATATCTGTAAAGTTGCTGCAATCGGAGAAGCCAATGTGGCTCAATAAACGCTGTCATGTTATTTTGCGTTTGGAGGTGGATACCTGTTTGGAAAGGCAATAATGTGAGACAGTTCTAGGAGGTCAAAAATACCCACCCAGCACGTCTTCTTATCAGATAAAAAAAAGCTATCCGCCTCAATGGAGTGCATACGTTTTTTATGCAGATTTATGCACATCTAGCACTTCCATGTAGTGTTTTTTTTGTGAATGAGATATCCCAAAATCATTATCATGTTGTTCCAGACCTATATGTACTGATTGCTCTTTTCCATGCTATTGCAATAAACGGAGACAAAGTTTTCATGGTTGAAAAAAATATGCAAAAGCACTATAAAGTATAATGGAAGTACAGTAGTCCATACAGTAGTGGTGCAATACGATAGCTTTGTGTGAGAATTTGGATATGTTTGTGGTACTTTTGCATGCTTTTGAATCTCAAAAGCCCCATTTGCATGAAAAAAAAAATGACCAGTGCATTTTTATTTTCTTTTTGTATGCCACATTAGAAATAAAGCCATACTGGTTTGGAACAACATGAGGGTAAGTAGGTGCGTCAATTTTAGGTGAACCATAACTTTATTGAACAGTAATATTGTTTTTCAAATGTCTGATTCCTTGCATGCATATGTGACTTACTTTTTTACAAGCACAGCATTGGTAGGCGAATTGCTTCTCAAAACATGGGACACAGAAGTAACTGTTATCTTTAGGGATGAAAGACTTGGTTCCTATTGGCTGCTGACAGCGTTGACACAGAAAGCATGTCTCATGCCAGCTGTTCCCTTTGTACTCCATTTTTCGTGATCCTAACACATGAGCAGAAGGCCACCTTAATACACTGAGATCCTTAACATTTTATTCTACATGCTAGTGAGATATTATTATGAAATAAAAAGATTGATTATATTTTTCAAAACAGATAAAGATACAAAGCGTTCTACCTGGCATGACAGTCTTCTTGCAGGTGCTACACTTGGAGGAATACTCATGAGAATAGCACTCGGTGCAAAGCATAAGGTCATCTTTAGCAGCAAATGGTTTTTCCACCAATGATCGACTGCATTTGGCGCACTTGAAGCAGTTTTCATGCCAGTGCCGGTCCTTGTAGGAAAGGTCCTTCATTACGCATGCAGAGAAAGTCTGGTTAGAAGCTTGCAAATCTGTTCTGACTTTCCGTCACTCATTTTAAGTCTTCATTAATTGCTCTCACAAACTTTCGGTTCAGTTGCATTAAAAATAATTTGTTTAATGTAATTCGTTTCATTTTCAAATGTACTGTAAATCATGATGGCAGAAATTGGTTTCTTATGCCTACCTTACAGTTGCACCCAATGGGCAAAGAACAAACCTCACAGCAGTTAGCGAACAGATTCTCATAACATTTTGAGCAATATTGGGTGTCCTCTTTTAGGATGTATTTCTTTCCGAGCAAAGTGTCCTTGCAGTAATGGCAGTCAAATCGTTCCGTAGACATAGTTGTTTATGTCTTAAAAGCAGTAAACAGAACCATAAAATTGTTACAACATACCAGGCTAAAGCAATCAGAGAGGTGTCATCCACAAAATACGAACGCCTCTTAAAATAGACACAACACGCTAAAATGATGGTCTCTTCAAACTAGGTCCCTTCCGTAGCATCTTAAACCACCTTGAAGATATCAGAAGAGCAGACTTCCATTTGTAATAGTGAGTGAAACTCACCTTCAGTGAATCAATGGGCTTCTGAGGGGCTGCGGGGTGAGACGGCCAGTGATTGAGCGGATGCATTAAAATGACCCTCTATAAATACGATTGCTCTTATTAGCTGAAATCCCTGGGGAGATTGGTCCAGTTGCTTATCTCTGCACCTTTTATGGGGTTGTCCAATCACAACTCATGCCTTATGGTCAAGATGATAAGTGAATGGTGCCATTGAAATGTTATTCCCTTTGTGTACTCTTAAATCAGTGATTGGACTTTTCTTTATTATTCCTGTAAGAGTTACAGAAATCATCATTTTCTTAAGAATCTTTAACACATCTTCATTGTTGCAATACTTTATGTATCACATCTCAGTGAAATTAGCGTTTGCTCTGACCTCAGATACCTGATATCTTACTGTATCCACATCTGAGCCCTCAAGCAACTGCTGAAGGCTTAGAGAGAGTTGAAAGCAAATGTTGCAGAGGTTGCCAAGCTTCTCGGTAACCACTTAAATTGCTTTGGGTCGATTGGACCTCTGTTTACAAGAAATATGTAGCAATTTCCACAGCTTAACAGGTTGCACACAGGGTTTCTGTTTCTGTTAAATGCCTTAAATGTAAATGTCATCTCTTGGTTCTTGAGGTGTGGGTATAGAAGTAGCTTGTGCTTTGTTGTAGGAATGAACAGGAATCATGGAGGACACCAGGTTTATTCTTGCCTATTTATTAGGAAATCTTATTAAAACTAAATGTGTCACATGCAGACAACCATATAAACATTTACAATGCTATAGACTTTACCCTTTCATGACGTGCTTTCTGTAATTTCGGTCAAATGCAGGTTATTGTCGCTGTTTATAAAATATACAATACGGTTCAAATGATTACTCGTAGGCTATGTAAATATGCATACATTAATGACCAGACAAGACAATCTAGCTGTTCTGATCTAGCTGTCACAACAGTAGTTCTTCTCCCCGACACCATGTCTAAAGTTTATGGCACACCCATCTCGGGAATTTGGGTATCAAAATTATTTCCGAACTTCCCAGCGGTATAAATACGACATCAGAGGGCATTCATGTACAATTTTTACCTAGGAAACTCGTATTTCCGATAATACCTTCGGTACATGTGCTACATGTGTAAGTTTTGCGTCGTAACTCCATGAGGAATATCTTGTGATCAACCCAATGGATTATGTTGATCTTTTGGACTTTTAGCTGTAATCCGGTGTAAATAATGTTCCACGATCATTTGATTATTTATTTTGCTGTGATGCTTGTCGAAAGTTTGCAGTAATCTAATATTACATGTAAAGAATCATAATGATTTTGTTTTGCAGTATTTTGCATTTGACACTTGTGCTGCATCCAACTAATTAAAAATGAGTTTGTAGTCGTATCATTTATCAAGAGGATGAGAGAAATGACCTTGGTGCAAAAATAGCTCAGAAGATCACCGGTTAAAGAACTTAATCCATCATGCATGCAAATATGGAGGCTAGTCTATTAGAGAAAGTAGTGATCAATGCTACAGTTTCTACGCAGTTTCTGGCTCACATCATCTGTTTCAAATCCTGGTGATGAATGTAAAGAAACACTGCATTCATTGCTTGGCGATTTATTCAGTGTGATAACATTCAGATCATAGGATTCTTCTTTGCAAAAGTACCTTTTAAAGTGAAGTGTCCTGGATGCCAAAAACGACAGTTTGGAGAACTGCATGCCTCAGTTACGTAACTCTTGACAGCAGTATTGTGAGTCTCATTATCTTTCCCAAGCATTCATGTCTGTCTTTTCGTTCTCTTTACCAGGTGTCAACATGACCTGCTAGATGTTTGAATTGATGAACATCCGTCACCAGGGGTTTTAAACTAGGAGCACGGCTGTCGCGAACACTATGAACCTCCAACTGTGCAGTTAGCAGCTCATCTCAGAATAAACAAACATGCACAGACTTTTGGTTGCTAGGCATCCCACAGCATGCAGCACGTATGTCTGAAACTAGACAAGTGAGTTTAAAATGTGTGTATGTTTATACATGATTGTGTGATTTGAAAGATTAGGAGAAGGAAATCTTGGCAAGAAAAAACAAACATTCTGCTAGTGTTTCTGAAATATTTCTAGAGTTTTTTTCCATTTTATTGAAATCGAGGTTATGACACGATGAGCTGCAGACACTACATGGAAGTTCAAGTGCCTGAAAGCGACAACATAGTTTTAACATAGTACAACAGAAAAATGCATTTGTAATGTTTGGGACAAATATTTATTCTCTGGCAGTAGTTTGTCTAGAGAACATGAGCTAACTTTAACAAACTTTAACGATTTTTGTTTGTTAAGAAACAATAAGCCCATTGTACAACTATATACTCACCAATAGTCTATTTAATCTGTTGTAACATATCTGCTGTAAAATCTGCTGATCTGACACTGATTAAGAAAAGGCATCTCTTCGCCTACTTCATTCTCACACATTCTACTCAGAACTAAGATGCTTAACAAAGTGTTGACAGTATAAGTGGAGTCAGGGTTGAGATCAGGTGGCCTTCATAGCAATAAGTGGTCTCCATCACACCATTCAGCTTCTCTGAGTTGACGATTGCCTTTCCCAGCTGCTTTGAGCAGGCAAGCCTCGGCAGAGCTCTCAGTTGGAAATAAGATAGGCTTGGTGGACAAAAAGACAAAGAGGCAAAATTGCAAACCCTATGATCTTGCAGAACTGTACACCCCTTCAGGGATCCTGGATGCCCAGGCAGGATTGGCGGGACAAGGTGACAGGATATGCCATAAAAGCTGATTTAACTTGTGTTACTGTAGAGCAGAGTTCACTGATGCTTGTTGCAAAATTTGAAGGTATAAACTAGATTTTCACCGTTTCTTTGTGCTACCGTTGTGCTAGGATGCCAGTGTGTTGCTATGGTTTTGTTAGCATGTTTGTTAAGGTGTTGCTTATGTAACCCCTCCTGTTCGAACCGCCCCGCTCCACGCCGGACTCAAACCCGGGTCTGCCGGCATGAGAGTCGGACGCTCTAACAAGGAGGCTAAAGGCTGCAACCATTAGCGTCAGTTGCTCGAGCATCTCTTGAGATCAGAGGAGTGAAGTTTACTCGCACAGCAACTACTAACTGGCCTTCGTTACACTCACCCCCCTAAACCTCACTCCCATCCGGGTCACGGCACCAATCTAACCCCTCCTGTTCGAAACGCCTCCGTTACACTTACCAGTCCAAGTCAAATGAGCTGACCACAAGTCTATGATATAACATGTCGATCTCATGTCCATTCGTATTTTACACTTTGCTGAATTGGTGAATAATTTCTTTGATAGGTTTGATCTCATATGTACATTTTCATAAATTCTGCTTATGTCCCAATGATTGTTATGTTTAGGGGTTGTGTTAGGGGTGGACCTTCATGCATTTTCCCAAAAATCGTGGAGGCTAAGACCGAGCCATCGGGACTGAGGACCTATTAAATTAAGACCTGTAATCATGTAACTTCAACCAAATATTGTAGTGTACTGCATTGTGTTCTATATTTTATTTTTCCAATTTTATTTTATTTTTCCAAATCCTTTGGGTTATTTTGGGAAAGCCTGGATCAATCATCTAGCTAAAGCAAACATTTATTTTGTTTATGAATTCATAATAAATATGCCTTCTCGTGATCCTCCAGAAAAATGAAAAAGCCTTAAATTTCATGGGTAGTTTTCATTAAATTGTGGCAGCAATGCTTCAGATAGTATTGTGTCAAATCTTCTTAGTGATCTACATTATATTTTTGTTTGTGGATTTTGTTGATCAGATCTTTAAATATCTCAGTGCAGAATATAATTTAATGGCTGAGCTCAGTCCTATATGGATTTACACACTGATTATATTCTTATCCTCTGCACACACACACACACACACACACACACACACACACACACACACACACACACACACACACACACACACACACACACACACACACACACACACACACATGTTTGTTTTTGTGAAATGTGGGGACATTCCATAGGCGTAATGCATTTTATACTGTACAAACTGTATTTTCTATCCCCCTACACTGCCCCTGCCCCTAAACCTACCCATCACAGGAGACTGCGCAGTTTACTTTCTGTGAAAAAAACCTCATCCTGTGTGATTTATAAGCATTTTGAAAAGTGAGGACATGGGGAACGTCCTCATATTTCACCCTCTTTTTGTAATACCTATGTCATACCCATGTCATTATACACATTTGTGTCCTGATATTTCACAAAAACATGCCCACACAGACAAACTCACACACACAAAATGCAAAGATACATATTCCCTCTTCAAAGTAATAAGGAAATATGTAGTAACTGGATGAACTTTACCACTTCATCTGGCATGAAGCCTGAACAACTGTCTGTCTTATTGTTTTGAATGCCAGAGTATCAACACGGAGAGGTCACAACAACAGCGAGGGATTTGATGGCCAGCTCACCAAACTGCCCCAGTGGTGTCATCATTCAGTGTACAGTGGATTTGGAGGGCTATTTTTACCAGCCTGAGATATGTTGCTGAAAAAGCCTGTTGCTGTTTGACTAATGCGGTCGGGGAAAATCTGTAGGCTTGCAGATGTGTTTTTAATGCAGTCGCTTAAAGAAACAGTTCACAGTTTTACTCATCCACATGTTTTAAGTCCGTTTTAAGTCCTATTATTTTATTTCAGTGGAACCGTAAATGTAGTATGTTGGGACTGACCAAATCGTATAATTTTTTTTTACAGCTTACACACAAAATCCTTACTTGACACACAATTTCTGAAACCTGACACTCAAACACCAGAACCACACACCAAATCTGCAAAGCCATGCACTAATTCTTGGCCTCTGACTTTTCAATTTCATAAAACACTTTTTGAAAACACACAATTCTCTATGTAACTATGTTATAGGTTTTGAACAATGGATGCAAGCAATGCAGACAGAGTAAGGGGAGTTGGAGACACACACACACAAGTTTTAAAGGCTTGTTCACACCAAAAACGATAACTATAAAGTTAAGTATAACAATAACTTTATAAGCATCCAACGCACAATATTGTTAAGATTATTACAGTTTTTTTCCAATTGCTAACATACACTTTTGCAAACTAGGCTGGTTTTATTAAAATACTTAACACAATTCACAAAACCACACACCCAAACTGCAGAATACCTCATATATCTTGCAAAATGAAGCACTGCAACCAAAACTAAATCTAACATTATCAAAATCAAACTTTTGCACAAAATGGCACACACTTCATTTATATTACCAGATTTTTGTCTAACCAACTACACAATGTTGGGCATAATGAAAAGCACTCTCATCTTTAGTTTGCTTTGCCATCATACTAAACTATGTAGTGCAAATTGTAGAAAATTCTTCAGATTGTTCACATGCACAGAAATATTTGCAGACACACACATGCTGATGAAAATCAATAATATATATATATATATATATATATATATATATATATATATATATATATATATATATATATATATATATATATATATATATTTATAAATATAACATTTTTTTTTTTTTTACTAAACAATTCAGTGCAACATGCACAGCAGATATATTTACATTGGACTGAACAAAAAACAGTAAACTGAAAAAGAAAATTGCATCATCTCTCTTCCTCTTTCTGCAACGTCTTACATTGTTGTTGTAAAAAAAAAAAAAGTTGCTCACCTGTGGTATTTTCATAGTGCTTACATCCTGATTGAAGTGTTAACAATTAACCAATGAGGTGTTTGGCCGTAAACGGACCAATAAAAAGCCTGATTTTTGAAGTGAAAAAGCCTGCAGCGCAACAGCAGCTTCTGGCCGGGGGGGCGCTGATCATAACTGTACAGTGATTTATGGACAGAAAGTAGAAAAAATGGACAGAAAGTAGAAAGTAGTAGAAACAAACTGCATGGTAGTGTTGTCAAAAATAATATCTACATTTTGATACATATCGATACTGAAATATCTAACTCGGTTCCAATACTCGTTGTTTGCAGTTCTCGCTCTCTCCCCTCTGACAGCGAGTTTGACGCGCGCTTCAGTTCAGAGCCTGAATGTATTGCATATCATTTGAATCATATCCGCAGGTTTCTATGGCGTGTTTTAATGACAGATGTCGAGAGCGTGTGGTTTAACGAAGATCATTCTCAAATATACACTACACATGAACTGCCTCTCCTCTCACTCAGATATTGTGCGTGCTCTCACTGTGTCCCGTGCAATCGCGAATCTTTGTGCTCTTGAAATAGAAATTAAAGGGATAGTTCAACCACTAATGACAATTTTCTGTTGACACCCTCAGGCCATCCGATATATGATTCCCCCCTTTTAAATGGATTACTGTTACAATGAGTTGTGCTTTTTGAAGCTTGAAAATAATGATTTACTTGACAAAAGAGATATCAAAATTACAGTATGCCGTATTCGGAGGTTTTCCCCATGGTATTGAATATTATACTGAATATTGATATTTTTCAAGGTATCATATTGAACTTAGAAATTCCAGTATCATGACCAGTAATTTATAGTGTTCTAATTTATTTACACTCATTTATTAAAGGTAAAAGTGTGTTTCAAATAGATAGATGTATGATACATAGATATATGATTTGATTAAATATATATTGGTATTTCATTAAATATCGCCGGCTAAAAAGTAACTAGTACTCGGAGTAGTTTTTGAGAAGAGTAATTTGTACTTTTACTTAAGTACTTTTTTGACACCAGTACTTTTACTTGTAATTGAGTATTATTTCAGCAATGTAACAGTACTTGTACTTGAGGACAAATTTTCAGTACTCTTTCCACCTCTGCATGTATTGGCCAATTAGCTCATGTAGAGTCATTTTGAATGGCAGTGTTTTGAAATGGCAAGCGTGACTTCATGTCAGATTGTTGTGTCTTATTCAGAGAGCCGTGTTCAGTGCATTTAAAAAGTGCCATTTTAAATTGCAAAATGTGTGTAAAGCAGAAAATTTGTTTAGACTTCAGGAGACTTGAGTTGAGGTTTTGCTCTCTGTGTGTCAGTTTAAATAATTGTGCTGTGCATGTCATTTTAGTGTGTTAGCAAATGGAAAAAAAAATTGTCGTCTGCCTTTTTAAATTTGATCTCTTTAAAGCAGGATGGATTCTGATTGGCTGATTGTCAATGATGTTATCATTCATCCACTGAAAAAAAACAATGGAGCCTGGCTCGCAAACTTTGATATAACATCATATTTTAAGGTCATGCCCATCCACCCTGATTTTTAGCATTTTAGCAACAATTTTACTCTGACAACCTATCAGAAGCACACTGCTGGGTCCTGCAAAACAATTATGCCATCTCCTACCTCATTCATCTTCTCTATGGTTTTCTCATAACTTCCCCCAGCCATTTTCCACTAACAGAACACCCATCCATAGTTCAAAAAGTCTTTTCACAGTTTGATTCCATTAAATTCCCAAGGAAATAATAAACAGAATAATAGCCATCTCTTCAAATTTCTTGAAGCCCCCCCATTGTAACAAGTGTGATTTGCTCTCTCTGCTAGGCCATTAAAACTATGCCATGCACATAATTCCTCAAGGCCGGTCTTTCATTCCACACCTGACTCTTGCTACTGCAGCTCAAGGTTTAGATGATCTTGTTAAACTGAACTCCTCTGCCAATCAGATCTCAAGCTTTGGACCACATCCTTAAAACAATGGAATGGACTCACCTTCTTTCACAGACATCGCCCCTATAGGTTTCGGAGGATACTACAAAGGTCATTGATTTGCATCAACTTGACCACCCAAGCACATTCTGACAAATCAATTGCCTTGTTAGAGCTATATCCCATAGCAACCCATTTATAGGACTCTGACTGGTCAACAAAAAACCCATTACCCACTATTGTGATAACCAAACAACCATTCCATTCCAACAGTCCATTGCGTCAACAAAGGCCGTTCTCATGCTTCAAAAATGTGAAAGCTGAAAATATTCCAGGACGTAAAAACCAAATTGCTGGCGTTCTTTTACGTGTTCTTTCTTAGAAATTCAGAACATTGGCTCCAGAAGGAGACTTCAACCGGACACCATTTCCTCCCTATTCAGATCAAATATATTCCTGTAGACCAACCTCTCAGTCATCGTCACACCCTATCCATGAAATCAATATTGCAAGCTGTTTTTCCCAGAACCCTACATCCAAATGCAACGTGGGCTCTCCCGTTCAAATTACAGTGTGGGCCCTCCCATTCGACTGCAATGAGAGCTTTTGTGTCTAATGTTTATATCATGATCTCCGTCCTTCGTTCAGGCACAGTGGGGGTTCTCCCTTTCCGATTCTTAGTGTGATCCTTCATGTTCTAGTCCTCGCACCTCCTCAATCTGCACAGTTTGCATGTCTCTCTTATCTGACAAACCTGATTGAGATCATCAGCTTGTTAAAAGAGAGTGCCATGAACTCAGGTGTGTCCCGATTGACAGGGACCCTATGCGGTGTTCACAGCTCCCTACTCCCTAAGCACGGGATATCTGTTGAAGTTCAGTTTACTTTACAAAATGCATTAATTCGCAACATCCTGCAATGTCATCAAACACAGACGAAACTTAAGTCACGCATACTAGAGTTTAAGGTTCGATGCTGTAATATGAATTAATATACTTTCATTCACAGTTTTTTTAAATTGTTTACACATTCAAATTAAAACTTTCCCACAATTAGCAAAACCTTACACTCAAGGAGCAAAACACCGACCTAGATTTGCACAACTGTAAGCACAATGTCAGCTTCACACTTTTTGCAAGAGGTAGACCTGGAGTAGGATGTGGCCAAAGAAGACGGGGACCAAATTTATCAGATGCGATTCGGGCAACCTTGGTACTCATGGTTACTACTGAGTAACCATGGGTTGACATTGAGAGAGGCTGGACAGAGACTTCAGCCCAACCTCAGCAGATAAACAAACCTTTGAAAATGCATGAATGAATCAAATGATTGGAATGACAATGTGGAGAGAAATAAATATTTTACAGTATATTACAGTACAGGTCTTGTGTGTACTGTTTGGTCAATATATTCATATACTTTACTCTAACAATATCTCTGAAAAAGAGATGTGGACCCACCCATCCAAACAGCGGATTGGAGGAACCTGGAATTTGTCCCTCAGAGGTAGCAGGCCCTCTCACATCTTCACACGATTCAGGCCTTTGCTTTGGCGGGAGTAAAGCACTAAAGCTGTGTTTCCACCACAGGAACTTTCTCCAGGAACTAGGGACTTTGGGGTGGTACTCGGTGTGTTTTGACCGCAGGAACCAGGGTCTAAATGAAGTTCCGGGTAAAAATGTTCCCCTCAAAACAGCCCTATTCAAGAGGTAGTGCTTTTTTTAAAGTTCAGGAACTTTCGGGGGTGGGACTTTTGTGCTGAACATCATGCTGATTGGTTGAGCTCACACTGCATTTTGATTGGTTGAGCTCACGCAGCATTTTATTTCAACCTAAAAGTCTGTTGCGGTGCATGCCGTAAGAGTTGTTTGCTGTTCAAATCAACAATGGAGTTTAAAAAATATGATAGATGGACAGACGGCAAGGTTCAGGCTTTATTAGGCTTATATGCGGAGGACAAAATCCAGTGGGCTCTGGAAAGTTGTGCGCAGCCCTACGTCACCGGACTAATCTTTACGGTACTTTAGACCACGATGGAAATGCAGACAGCAACAGGTCTGAGGGAAAAATTTCCTGGGACAAATTGTTCCGGGTAATTTCGGTGGAAACGGGTCTTAATACACTTTCTGTGGCTGAGAGGCGTTTCGCTTTGTTTATCGTTGGGTCTGTTTCTCCAGGGACAAGGACTTGGGCAAGACACCTTCCTTGCTTGTGACATCTGGAGCCCCCTGCTATTTTGACTCAGGGGCTCCATGTCATGAATGCAAAGGTGGAACATACTTAATCTCTACCCCGTTCTCCCTCCAGTTTAAATGCTGCCCCTGCAAGAGCAACTCTGAGTGTCCCTCCTGCAGCTGCGAGATGTGTCGAACTTTATTTAAAAACAAATAAATAGCTTCCTGCAGCAGTACCCATTCACAGCTCATTGTCACCCCTAGGACACCATTTTCCAAAGGCAGCTCCCACAGGAGTAACCCCTGAACATCACTGCTGCGGCAGTGCCCAATTACGACTCCACATGGTGGACATAAAACTGCAGATGTAGTCCATTTTCAGCTTAGGCCGAAGCAACTCCTGAACATCACTACTACAGTATTGACTCCCGTTCACGACTCCAGTCGATAAGCACAGCAGCAGGAGTTAAGTAGTCTACCTGAAATCCTCCTGCAGGCCCCCAGGAGCTTTCCCCAAGCCACACAACCGCAACAGGGCCTCAATCAAAACCTCTGCTGGAATTCAGCTATTTGTCAGCCATTGTCCCTCGCCTTCTATCTTTGTCTCTCATCCTTGGGCTGAACAACTGCTTGGACCATGTCTTTCCCAGCTTAATGTCCAAAAAACGAATCCACATTTTTGGGGGGTATATCAAATCTCGAGTTGAAGCTGCTTTATTGAGCCCCATCCATTGCAGACAACAAGCCAAATACGCTTAACCGTAATAGCTTAAAGATTATTTGGGCAAACTTACTTGTGAAATGAAGTTCCTAAACGTAATATCGGGAGGAATGTACTCATCTAATCTTTCAGTTAACGGCCAGGGCTTATAAGCAGCCACTCACCTTGCTCGGCATCAGCTGTTTCGCCATCCCTCCACCTCCCCAACTCCACCAATGTACTTTAGACATCTTACTTACCATACTTATCTTCCAAGCATTAGTAGTCCCACCGGGGGTTATATCTAAGCTCAAGTTAATGCTGCTTACTCAAGCCCCGCCACTGCAGACAGCAAGCCAAAAACGTTTAACCTTAATAGCTTAAAGATCATGGGCAAACAAACTCGTGAATTCATTTTCAGTTTTATACACAGATTTCAGAGCTTCAGCTGAAAGATTATCAAACTTAATTTTGGTCTGCTCCTCACCCAAATTTATCATAAGACTATATGTCACTTTATAAGCCATCATATCAGATTACCTATGGTATTTTATTGTTTATTTTGACAGATGTGGTCACAATGAACTTTTTGGAAAAATATAACGGCATACAAGTTTTCAACAACATATGGGTGAGTAAATAATTTTTAGTTAAACAATTTGTGTAATTTTTTTCATGCTTGAAATCAGAATGGGAAGCTGAATGTTCTGTGAATGTCGTTTTTATTTTTGTCTCTTTATTTTACTAACAGACATCTACAGTAAATCATTTGGCAAATAACAATGTTTTGGCAATTAACGTTGCAAAGAACAGTTCTATACACCCTCGAGTTCCTTAGCACAATAGGAATGTGGGTCATTTCGCATTCGAGTCCATAATGCATAGAGGAGATATCATACTCCATGCGACCAGCCTACATGTATGAGTCAGCAGAGGCTCTGAGTCAGACACCGCTAACACACTCATAATGCAAAGGCTGTTTTAAAGGGTACCAAGAGCTCACAGCCAACATTTGTGCATGGGAGATAAAGATACAGAGGTGGAAAGAGACAGAGAGAGACCACAAATCAATACAAGTCAGTAATTATGGCCAGTAAGTAAATAAGCAATCTCTGATTTACTTTGTACAACATGTTGAAACCATAAACGTTTCATTCTTATTTCACATTTTTAGTCACAATACATCTTTGTACTGTCATTGTGTCAATAAATCACACACTTGAGAATGAGAGAAACTTTTAGCTTAAGTTTTCCAGTCCAACGTTCCTAATCCCAAAAAAACGATACGGATGTTCAATGTGAAAACCGCTAGAAAATGGCCTCTCCATAACAATGTCATCTTTGTCTTCAGCAGGAGACTTTTCTTCCCCGGGCAAAGTCTCAGAAAGGGCTTACTTTGTCTGTCTCATTTCAGCGCTTCATTCGCAGACATTTGCTACAGGTTTGGGATCGTCCAACAATACGGCTATTTACAATGCATAAAGAGCATTCACGGCAAACCGATTATCTCCGACAAATGTTGATCTGAGATCTGTAGTGTTGTCTTGGTTACTACACCTCATATCAGTTTCCAGAGTTCATATAAAAAAGTCCGGCTCATTGAAGTGTGCACATTTGAGAAATATACAGATGGACATTGTTAAAATAGCACTGTCACGTTTGATCACAGAAAACGAGGTGCAAACAGGGGCGAGGACTCAAGTGCAGTAAAAAAGGGGATTTATTTACAAACAAAAACATAAACTGAAAACAAAAACCCACGAGGGGGAAAAACACATAATATGAAATAACAAAACATAAACTCACACAAACCAACATCGATCACGGGGAACTGGGAGACGTAGACAATACAACGATCCGACAAGGACTGCAAACACACAGGAGCTTATAAAGGGGAGAAATCAAGCAGGGAGTGAGGCAAACACAGGTGGGGCAAATTAACCAATAATGAGATAACAAGGGGGTGGGATCTGACAATGACAGAGGCACGTGGCCACACTAACAAACCCACATGTGCACACAAGACAGGACAGGCATGTGACATTACCCCCTCCTTAAGGAGCGGCTACCAGACGCTCCACTAGGGACGGGAGGGACAGACCAGGGGGGCACGGGAGGGACAGACCAGGGCGGCACGGGAGGGACAGACCAGGGCGGCACGGGAGGGACAGACCAGGGCGGCACGGGAGGGATAGACCAGGGCGGCACGGGAGGGACAGACCAGGGCGGCACGGGAGGGACAGACCAGGGCGGCACGGGAGGGACAGACCAGGGCGGCACGGGAGGGACAGACCAGGGCGGCACGGGAGGGACAGACCAGGGCGGCACGGGAGGGACAGACCAGGGGCGGGACGGGAGGGGACAGACCAGGGCGGGACGGGAGGGACAGACCAGGGCGGGACGGAGAGGGACAGACCAGGGCGGGACGGGAGGGACAGACCAGGGCGGGGCGGGAGGGACAGACCAGGGCGGGACGGGAGGGACAGACCAGGGCGGGACGGGAGGGACACCAGGGCGGGACGGAAGGGACAGACCTGGGAGAAACAGGTAAGGAAGGGGAAAACAAGGGAGGGACAGGGAACACAAAGAGTTCAGGCGGCCGGGGCCGGAGTGGCCAGCAGAGTTCAGGCGGCCGGAGGGCCGGAGTGGCCAGCAAAGTTCAGGCGGCCGGGGCCGGAGTGGCCAGCAGAGTTCAGGCGGGGGGGCTGGAGTGGCCTGCAGTATTCAGGCGGCCAGGGGCTGGAGTGGCCAGCAGGGTTCAGGCGGCCGGGAGCTGGAGTGGCCAGCATAGTTCAGGCGGCCGGGGCTGGAGGGCCAGCAGAGTTCAGGCGGCCGGGAGCCGGAGTGGCCAGCAGAGTTCAGGCGGCCGGGATGGCCAGCAGAGTTCAGGCGGCCGGGATGGCCAGCAGAGTTCAGGCGGCCGGGGGGGCCGGAGTGGCCAGCAGAGTTCAGGCGGCCGGGATGGCCAGCAGAGTTCAGGCGGCCGGGGGGGCCGGAGTGGCCAGCAGAGTTCAGGCGGCCGGGGGAGCCGGAGTGGCCAGCAGAGTTCAGGCGGCCGGGGCGGCCAGCAGAGATCAGGCGACCGGGATGGCCAGCAGAGTTCAGGCGGCCGGGATGGCCAACAGGGTTCAGGCGGCCGGGGCGGCACATCCAGCACAGTGTCCGCCGGAAACGGGTCCGCCGGCTCAGGGTCCGCCGGAAACGGGACCGCCGGCTCAGGGTCCGCCGGAAACTGGAACACCGGCTCAGGGTCCGCCGGAAACGGGACCGCCGGCTCAGGGTCCGCCAGAAACGGGACCGCCGGCTCAGGGTCAGCCGGCTCAGGGTCAGCCGGCTCAGGGTCAGCCGGCTCAGGGTCAGCCGGCTCAGGGTCAGCCGGCTCAGGGTCAGCCGGAAACGGGACCGCCGGAAACGGGTCCGCCGGCTCAGGGTCAGCCGGCTCAGGGTCAGCCGGCTCAGGGTCAGCCGGCTCAGGGTCAGCCGGCTCAGGGTCAGCCGGCTCAGGGTCAGCCGGCTCAGGGTCCGTCGGCTCAGGGTCCGTCGGCTCAGGGTCCGTCGGCTCAGGGTCCGTCGGCTCAGGGTCCGTCGGCTCAGGGTCCGTCGGCTCAGGGTCCGTCGGCTCAGGGTCCGCCGGCACAGGGTCCGCCGGCACAGGGTCCGCCGGCACAGGGTCCGCCGGCACAGGGTCCTCCGGAATAGGGATCACCGGGACAGGGATCCCCGGGACTGGGACCACCGGGACTGGGACCACCGGGACTGGGACCACCGGGACTGCCTCTGGGGGCTCGGAGAAAGTCCTGTGCTTCTCCCACGCCCTCCAGAAGGCCACCATAACGTATCCGGTCACAGCCCTCCAGGCCATTTCCGGACTCGGGACCACCGGATCAGGACTCCCGAACACGATCCACGGGACTGGGACCACCGAACACGATCCACCGGCACTGGGACCACCGGAACACGGTCCACCGGCACAGGGACCACCGGAACACGATCCATCGGCACAGGGACCACCGGAACACGATCCACCGGCACAGGGACCACCGGAACTGGGACCACCGGCACACGATCCACCGGCACAGGGACCACCGGAACACGATCCACCGGCACAGGGATCACCGGAACACGATCCACCGGCACAGGGACCACCGGAACACGATCCACCGGCACAGGGACCACCGGAACACGATCCATCGGCACAGGGACCACCGGAACACGATCCATCGGCACAGGGACCACCGAACACGATCCACCGGCACAGGGACCACCGGAACACGATCCACCGGCACAGGGACCACGGAACTGGGACCACCGGCACACACGATCCACCGGCACAGGGACCACCGAACACGATACACCGGCACAGGGACCACCGGAACACGATCCACGGCACAGGGACCACCGGAACACGATCCACCGGCACAGGGACCACCGGAACACGATCCATCGGCACAGGGACCACCGGAACACGATCCACCGGCACAGGGACCACCGGAACACGATCCACCGGGACTGGGACCACCGGCACTGGAGTCACCTGAATACTATCAACCGCCACTGGGACCACCGGCACAGGGACCACCGGAACATGATCCACCGGCACAGGGACCACCGGGACATGATCCACCGGAACTGGGACCACCGGTACACGATCCACCGGAACTGGGACCACCGGTACACGACCCAACGTAACTGGGACCACCGGAACTGCCTCTGGGGGCTCGGAGAAGTTCCTGTGCTTCTCCCAAGCCCTCCAGACGGCCAAAATGAAATATCCCATAATAGCCCTCCAGGCCATGTCCGGACTCGGGACCACTGGCTCAGGGATCACTGGATGCTCCACCAGCTCTGGGACCGCCGGCTCACGATCCACCGGAACTGGGACCACCGGCACAGTCATGGAGGAAGTCCTCTGCTGAGTCCTCATAGTATGGTCGGATCGTTCTGTCACGTTTGATCACAGAAAACGAGGTGCAAACAGGGGCGAGGACTCAAGTGCAGTAAAAAAAGGGATTTATTTACAAACAAAAACATAAACTGAAAACAAAAACCCACGAGGGGGAAAAACACATAATATGAAATAACAAAACATAAACTCACACAAACCAACATCGATCACGGGGAACTGGGAGACGTAGACAATACAACGATCCGACAAGGACTGCAAACACACAGGAGCTTATAAAGGGGAGAAATCAAGCAGGGAGTGAGGCAAACACAGGTGGGGCAAATTAACCAATAACGAGATAACAAGGGGGTGGGATCTGATAATGACAGAGGCACGTGGCCACACTAACAAAACCCACATGTGCACACAAGACAGGACAGGCATGTGACAAGCACACTTTTGATGGTCCCTCATGAATATAAAAGTTAAAAACCCAGGCATGAAATATTTGATGATGCTGTTACTGTTTGTATGTTCAATTGGACACAAACTGCAACACAACAGCAACAATAATCCACATCCATGTGTGCTTCAGACATCAAAAGAATGTAAGTGATTCAAAACTTGAAATTGGTTATCCATTTATCTATTAAAGTGTGCTTCTTCATATAAGCATAGCAAAAAACAATTTCCTAATCACTTTTTGTCTTACTTCCCAGTAAAAATCCTTAAAACAAAATAAATTAGTATAAATCAAAATTATGTAAGATAATAAGGCATACAATAAGATGAATATGTAATAGTTTATATATAATATAATAGTATAACAGAGAAAAATATTTAGTTTAAGCAGGTTTAGATTTGATTTTACTGGAAATAAGACAAAAGAGCATTTGAGAACATGATTGTTTGTAGTGACAGTAGCAGTGCATTCTGTGATCCACAGCTGAAAAAGTTCTCATTGATCAATAATAGATTTTAACCCTTTACCCTCATCTAATATTAGACTGACTACATGTATGAAAGCACATCAAAAACAGTCCTTCACCATGAAATGAAAGCCGATCTGAGAAGTGTGATGACTTGAATCCCAGAGATAAAAGATCAGAAGCATCTCTTTTGAGAAAGAAAACTTTGGCAGCGAACAAATCTTCTAAGCTTACAGCTAATGCATCTTCAGAATTAGTAAGAAAAGTGAGCCATTATGCTTCTCACATTATGATTTCGTTTGTCTCGTACATCAAGTGTGTCTACTCATTTGGCAACGTTTGGAAAAAGGTCTTCTGCATTCCTGTGAATATGGCACCACCCACTCATGACTTTATGTATATTAGCCTCCTGCTCTCGATTCAACACTTCACTGTTAAACAAAAGTAACATTTAAATATTTCAAAAACAGAACTTCACAGTACACGTTGATACTTCACAGTATCACATAACCAAGCCATGTAAGCTACTTAACAGTGATATTATCAGTAGTTATTCAGTACAGTAAAACATTATCAGCAATAACGCACTCCTGGCATGGTTTGTTTTTCAGTAGCAAGTGCATGTTGGTGTACCAACAGCGTGGTAAAATATGAGTGCGCAAAACAACGTCCAAAACCATGGAAATGAAAGGCAGGTTGTTTTAAAATACTTACTATACACTACATTTACAGTACATGGACATTTTGCACAACATAAGTTCTGTAAACACTGCATAGATGTCTCTAGCACTAACATTTACACAGTAACCAATGATATAAAAGAAGCATAAAAATCTCAGTTTTTCCACAAAAAAAAGTGCTCGGCTCTCATTAAATAAACAAATTTCCTATATGATATAATGTATGAAAACGGCAACATTTTAAAGGGATAGTTCACTTAAAAATAAATCCTCTCAATCAACACAAAAGAACTTGTATGTGTTATATTTTGGACCCCATTGACTTTCACTTTATAGGCAAAAACACTGTGTTACACTTTTAAAAAAACATCATATGGGTTTGGAACAACAGAGTGAGTAAATGATGACATTTAAATGGATTGTGTGCCTTTTGGTCAACATAAATAAGTTATTTTAATATAAATAAGTAATTATTCAACTCTAAAATGCATGATTTGCATCATGTTTGAGTGAACTATCCCTTTAAGTGCATTTTGGTCAAAATTAGCTGTTGTTGTATTTCTTAAAAATTTAAATGCATGATTTGCATCCAAAAAACCACTCACAAAATATTTTCTTTTGTGAATTGAGAAAGTCATCCATGTTTGCAACGACAAGTAGATGACATTTAAATGGAATTTGTGCATTTGGTCTAAATAAATATGTTTCTTTTTAAATAAATCCATACTTATTCAACTCTAAAATGCATGATTTGCATCCAGGTTAACAAACGCATGAAACCGAACACGAAGTAAATGTACAACTACTTTGGGACATTGTACAAAAATAAAAGTCTGTAAGTGCTCACAACAGACCCTCATTTGAATTAAGTTAAACGAAGCTCTTATTGTCAAGCAACTTTCATTAAGCTGGTCCAGTGGTTTAGATGTGGATTAACCCCAATACCATTTGTCAAGATTGTTAATTGACTTGTACTCATTGTGCCTTCTGACATAATCGCAGGCCAGACACGTGTGTTCGGCCCAAAAATATGCCTTTTTCACCTTGAAGTGTTTACGCCAGTCAAAGTACTTCAGGTAAAGCTCCTCGTTTTTGTCAAGGAACAGGAGGTAATCAGCCAGCTCCTTAGGAGACGGGAAGTCATCGACGTGAATGAAAGCGTTTCCCTGAACGAAGTTCTGATAGTTCTCCCTTGGTGGTCCGAGCACCACAGGTACTGTGCCAACGGAAAGTGGGTTGTACAATTTCTCAGTGATGTAGTCCTTGTGAATCGAGTTCTCAAATGCCAAATAAAATTTACAGCTGGCCATCGTGGGGAAATAGTCCTGGTCGGAAATGTACTCACCAAAAGCCTGTCCGTATGCATGAACCTCGATGTGCTTGTACAATTCATTGTAGTATTTCACTCTGACGTGATCTGGGTTCCAATTGCTGACGATCCAACAAATGAGCTTGTTCTTGCTTGGCGGCACAAAGTCCTCCTCTCCTTGGGCTGCGACAATCGATCCATAAGGCACTTCTATATCAGCATCCTGCCGATAGTTTAGAGTTAAATTAAACAAGTTTTCAATTCCAGGTAACTGAGATGAATGCGACGGTGACTCGAAGTTCATCCAAACCCATCTCTGCAACGTGGGCCGATACGCCGGCGGCATGTTGGAGAGGTCGCTGGTGATGTCCCTGTGATGTATGACGACGGCGTCGGATTTGTTGTAAAGGTTTCGGTCGGCGGTGATGAAGCAGCCATCGATACTGAACAAAGAGCTGCAGACGTTCAGGTCGTAGGTTTCGCCAAAAGGCCAAAGCCAGACTAGGATGGTGGTCTGGTTCTGATCACTTCTGGTGGAAAGGAGGCTTTTCACTCGGGCTGTTGATGTTTCTGACTCGACGGGGCCTGACAACCAGCTCGTGGATGGTTTGATGTACATTAAAAACAGAGTCACAAAGCATCCCAATAAAAAGATACCGAGCAGGAGGGGTCTTAGGATTCTGTAAGTTGGTGCAGATGGCATACTCTGGCCTTTAAACAGGAAACAGATAATGGTGGGAAGGCAAAAAAAAAACAAGGTTATCGGTCAGTATATAAAACAGCAGTCTATTCCGGTTTGATTTTAAAGTCATTTCTTTAAGATTCAGAACATTCTATCAGACAAATAAAGTGTTAATGAACTGCCTTGTGTCGTCACAAGCTAAATGAATACATTTTAATATCCTGAGACTGCTGTTATATATTTTCTAAAACTAAACTGTCAGCAACCGGTTGTGTTCCAGCAGTCATATTAAATCCCATCCACCACTGACAGATGATTCTTTGACCTAAAATGACCCATATGCAAAGTATCAGTCAGACAGGATAGGGTATATTTTTCTAAATTAAGTATTGCTTTGCATGATTGATGTGTCTACTGCACCCTGCCAAAACAGGTGATGGAAAACAAAAAATATAGCCTATTTATGTATGTGAATAATAATGCAGAATATATAAATATTGATAAATTGCATTAAAATGTCTTATACATGCATCATCTTGCTCTGAGCAACAAAATAAATGCTTGGAAACAGCCAGTGTTATTTCTCAGAATAATGTGAATCATATATTTATTATATTATATTATATTATATTATATTATTATATTATATTTATTATATTATATTAATTATATTATATAGCCAGTGTTATTTCTCTGAATTATGTGAAGCATATATTATATTAATTATATTATATAAATTTTCTGACTTTTTATTACTAAGTCAGTTTGCATACACTGTAAACCCGAATAAGTTGGCAAAACTTAAGTTAAGAAATTTATAGTTTAAGTAAGCAGCATTTTGTAATCATACATTTTAATTGCTCTGAACTTGAAATATTTGAGTAAGCTAATTCATACATTTAACTTAAAAATATCATGTAATTTAAAATTTTAGCAGTGGAAACTCAACTAGCTTTGACTACCAAATTCAATAAATGCCACCTTGCTAATTGGTTACACAATGCTTTGGTAGCATTGGCATTTGCTGAATGAGGACAGCAATATAATACATTCAACATACTGTTTATCTGTTCTCAAACTAAGCTCATGCTCCACTCGTCGCCATGATGGTAACTCTACAAAAAAATAAAAAAAAAAACATAACAGAAACTCTTCTAAACTAGCATAACAAAACATCAAACACTACTGAATCTCCCACTTAACGTTAATCTTGCACAAAAAACAAAAAAAACACACAAAAAAACACGTAATATAACATATTGGCATTTACTGTCCCTTTAGAGTATCATTGCAAAACATGCTGTGAAATAGAAATCCCATCCCAGTTTCGGTTACATTTAAGTTAGTCTAAATTAAAAGAGACAAGTTCATAAAACTCAAAACAATGAAACAATTCAGATTTCTTCAAATGTGTCAGTTTTGAGAACTCAAAAGAAAAAGACAGTTCTAAATACTCAAAAAAGTTCATTTGATTGAACTAATTTGTTTAATTTGAGTGAGCTCTACTCAAACCAATTAATTATTTTGAGCGTTAGGGTTTACAGTGAGGAATTAAATGTTTATACATATTGTTGTGTTAATTTTACCAACATTTAAGTTGTTATATTAACAGCTTTCAATGCATGCTCCATGCTAACTCTTTACAAAATAAAACAATAATAGCATGTACAATAAGTTACTGTACTAATAAAAACGATATCTAACTACACTGAATGACTGTACAAGGTGAATGAATTTGCGCATACTTTAAAAAAGTATTTAAATCTATTCAGATCCCAGAGCACTTTGACATTTGCAATACATATGTTGTGTCTTGTCTGTCAGCCGATCATATGTATACTGTAATGAATATTAACATATCTCATAAGCAGGAAACGTCTTTGACAAAAATAAGCAGGTCTAGGACTTTTGCGTTGTAAAACTGTACAAGGACACTTCAGATATTAAAACACTGTCTGGTTTACCCACTGATATCAGATAATTTATAGACAGTAGAATGTGTGGGGAGCCCACTTTAAGACGTATGGAATTGTTACATAATATTTATAGTTAATTAGTTTGGAAAGGAAAAATATGATTCATATACTGTATTCACCATCACGACAAAGTCAGCTAATTACAAGCACTGAAAAATGATATATGCAAAGTAAATAATCTTAAAAATTCACCTGACAGAATTGCTGATATCCAATAGGTAAAATGATTATTTGTTCCAGGTTCTTCTTTTTACTACCAGAAGAATTCCAGTCTTAAAATCATAGGTCTTCTCATGAGGGAAAAAGACAGAAAATGGATTACATCACTATACAATCAAATCACTGATTTAATCGCTGAATGTCAAACAACACTTTGTGTAGAAATTAGTAATCTGTAACCATATTTATTGACCATATTGACTGTGGCCCTGCACTAATCCGATCCCCAAAAATAATTCTGGATCACTACAGCGAACATTCAGACAATCAGTTTCACACATGGGAGCACTGCCATCTTCAGGATGTCAAGAGATAATAGAACCAAAAGGCCAAATATTCACAATGGCAGGATGTTAAAATAAGCTTTGGGATCTAGAATCGCTAGATTTTGTTTTTCTGTACAGAATCCATCATTTCTTTCCAATTTCCAACATTCCCATACTGCTAAATGTGTTTCTTAAAACTGCCCTGAACATTTTTTTGTGCACAAGTATACCAATGTCTTCAAGGGTATTAAAAACCAATAGTATCGGAATATACAATTAAACGTGAATTAACATTCTATTACTTATTCAGTAAACTTCAATGAACTGAATAAACAACTCAATTAGCTGTAATTTCACAAGAACCGTAAAATCTGCCAATAAACAAGTCTTCACGCTTCCACTTAATAACATCTTGTTCTATTTAAATCGATGTGTCAGGTCTTTTTAAAATCTCTAACATATTTAATTTGACACATATTAGCAAATTAATAGCTGAAGAAATCAATGAACGAACTGATGAGTCACATATCTGACTATTAACTTAGTCGTGTGGACTAAAAAAAAAAACATGTATGGAAGTAATAAAAACTTGACAATGAAAATGACATTTTCTACATATAATATGCCAACGTCCAGCTCATGAGATGTTTCCTATCGAACACACCTGCCAATGCATTTCAGCTGTAGTGGTTTCACACACACGTTTTACACTACACTAGACACTGCGGTTGAGAAATGAGCGTCGTTTCATCTCCGCAGTGTCCATTTACCATTAATCCACATGTGGACATGTAACAGCTGTTTAAAAGGTTTATCAGTGCATTTGTGACTCAATCATCTTATATCACAGCAAAAGCTCTCTGTAAATGAGCGGGACACATAAGGCTGCAGGGAGATTACACCTGTTAAATCGAACATCGGTCACATCCAGTACATAACAGAATGTAATTATAGCTAATGCATGATGTATTCGTAAAGGTTAAGAAACATTAGGCAATAATCAGCTGTTTAAAGAACCTTATGGGGATTTAAATGTCCTGAGTGCAGGGTCTTTTAATTAGCAAAGTGTTTGGCATGTCCTGTTTGCCAACTGCTAGCCATTGCACAGTACATATTTCTGACCAACAATACACATGTGGTGCAGGATGCTGTTAAAGTAAACAAATAGAGCAACAAGGTTGCATGTTTGTGTCTCTATGGGAGTCTTTGAAAAAGAAAGGCATTTCTTTTAAATGTATTGTGATGTATTTGGGACACGGAGTTGCATGCTGGTATAGTTGGCTTGAGTGTTCACGTCTAATAAATAGAAGATGTGGATGAAGGACATGAAGATGAAAAGAAGATGCAAAAGCATTAAATATAAAGCTTTTGTAGTTTATTTAGTAGGCTTTAGGAATTCATGTCTAACCCATCAGTGACATGATGTTTTACAGGCTATTTAATGAACACTGATCTAAAAATCGAGGTTGAGCTCTTCATAAAAACATAATTGAATGTGGTACCGTGCAAGGTGATGTGCTTTATTCACCAGTGATGCTGAAGGTCATCTTAAAGCAGACTGTTTCATCTGACATAAATATGGCTATTCTTTAAATATGACATGCTCTCTCTCTCTCTCTCTCTCTCTCTCTCTCTCTCTCTCTCTCTCTCTCTCTCTAGCATCTCGACTGCTTTGTCTATTTTAAGCAAAACCGCATCCAAAAAGGACGCATGAAGCATCCCATGAGAATGAATGTCCCTGCGCTCGTGCCATGTTTAATTATTATATTTCAAAAATCCCTAAAGAGATGAATGAAAAAAGAATGGTGCACGCAGTGCGTGATATTTAAAGCATCTACTCGTGTCGTGCAATATATGCAGAGCATACAGGTAACCTTCATTTCGGTAAATCGTTTGTCTCACCTCTCCATCAGCAATCATCCTCGAGGGAAAGCCACATCATGCGCTTCTTTTATTTACATCCCACACACACTTCGCATATCGGAATGGTGCTGAAAAATCTCCGATGAAGGCAATATTTGGATCGGATGCACCTGAACCCCATAGCCTTGGCGTCAGTGCATCACTGCATATTGAAATGTGTCCGCAATGATGACAGACTCAAATCGGCGCGTGCAAGACAAAACACGAACGATCCTATGTGTCAGAAACGGAGAGTGCGAGCAAGTGCGTTTTATGGCGGGTGGAATGTGCCACGGATAACCTACCGAAGTAGACAGTCGTGTACTTTTACGTGAGAGAAGGGGTACGTCGCCACAACAGACGCGTGACACCAACGTCGTTGAGAAGTACGTCGCCACAACAGACGCGTGACACCAACGTCGTCGCCACAACAGACGCTTTTATCGCACCACAGGGACACCAATGTCCTTGAGAAATAGGCTATGTTGCCATCACTATAAGTGATATATTACCCTTGTTTTTTTCTAGCTTTTCTTATCCTTACTTTATTTTTTATTAACCATTGTTAACTTTTACTTTCCTATTTGTTCTGATGACATTGAATATATTGTTGTAAATTGTTGTAAGTTGTAAATTGACGGATAATATATAATGTTTAAAACAACAACAACAAACACACACACACACACACACACACAATCACTCACTTTCTCCTGGAGATTAAGGGCTATGTGCAAATTATACACCATCAGAATTTCAATTTTATTTTATTTTCACAAAACAACAACTTTAAAGATGAACCCAATTCAGTAATTACAAACTATGAACATAATTTTCAGTAATGTGCATTCTGAGCTTTTACTTTTGATGATGGCAAGAATTGTACTTTACACTGTTGACCAATGGGTGAATAGTTCACAATATCAGACAATAAGTGATATTGTTTTTAGGAGAAGGCGACAAGAAAGTAGGCTATTTGAATAGCCTTTTTTATGTACAATGATGAAATGTATGACTGAAAAAAAAAATTTAATCACAAAATGCAAAACAATACAGGTGCATATTCAAATGTTTTATCTAGGGCTGTAACGATTAGTTTGTTTATCGTACTGTATATTTTATTTATTTTTATTTTGGGGGGTAATAGAGATAGATCTAAGTGAACAATAGCCTTTATTGTGAGTTATATAACCGAGTTATCGTAATGTTTTAGTGAACAACTTTCTACATATCATTTTTTTCCTCGCTCAATGTCGTAATAACGAGATGTCGACATCCTTTCTCGTATAACGAGATGTAGGGTATATGTCGTTAAAACGATAATATTTTTCTTGTTAAAACGACATATTTTCTCCTAATAAGGACATCGCCTGTATGTTGTATAGTGACGTGTACAAAATATGCCTGAATCATTTAAACTTTAGAGAATGTATAGCCTATGTGCCTTTGTCACATTGAGTCGCACCTGAGTATGCACTGGGCGGGACTTAAGTTGAAATGTTGAAGGATTTATGTTACTATACCTCTTTACATAAATATTATATTCTACTTAAAAACTATAGCTAAATTTGTTATTTTAATAATCCAATAATGACTCATCCGCACGTTCTGGTTGCACGGTAAAATGCGTATAGCTTTAAAATAAAAAGCAATTTTCATTTCACTATATCTCTTTACATAATTTTTTTTCTACTTAAAAACTATAACTTCGTTATTTTAATAATCCAACTAATGACTCATCTGCACTTTCTGGTTGCACGTGAGGGGTAAATGCATAGCTTTAAAATAAAAAGCCATTTTTATTTTCCTATATCTCTTTACATAAATATTTTCATATAGGGCCTACTTAAAAACTATAATTTCGTTATTTTAATAACCCAACTAATGACTCGTCCATACGTTCGGTTGCACATGAGGAAATGCATAGCTAAAAAGCTATTTTTATTTTACTATATCTCTTTACATAATTATTTTCTTTCTACTTAAAAGAAAAGCTTTATTTAATGTCTAAAGAAAAATTTAGCTCGCGTGGTTCTAATCTTAAACCAGCTCCCTGCTGAGTCACTTCATCTCCCGCTTGCGATGTGGGTATATCATTTAATTATTTTAATAACCCAACTAATGACTCATCCGCACGTTCAGGTTGCAAGCGAGGGGGAAATATGCTTTAAAATAAAAAAAAAATGTTTTATTTTTTATTTAGGCCTATCTTTTTTACATAAATATATATATATATATATATATATATATATATATATATATATATATTTACTTAAACTATAAGTTCGTTATTTATTATTTATATTTGTGTTGTTTCCATTTTCTTGTTCTTGATTTGTTCTTGTTATTCTGGGTTTTAATAAATGTGTGTAATCAGAATCACCTTTATTCTTTCATTTGATTTGACATTATGGCAAAATGCTTAAATTTGCATGGTGGTAACTCATGGTGGTTTTCTTTACCACTTTGTTATTTTGGCTTGGATTTTTTTTTTTGGGGGAAATATGAACTGAATTTAGAAATTCTTTTAAAAATAAAAAATTTGCGTTTAATAAACTTTTTTTTTTAAAATAAAGACGATGCTTGGAGTTGTGTGCATGCACACTAATCCACAGCCTAATAGGCTAGGAAAGGTAGACACATATTGGTCATACAAATAAGAGTATTTTTCATTCTAGTTTTACATTGAATATCGTTACATTTAAAGGATTTGTGGTGGAAATATACCCACATCGCAAGCGGGAGATGAAGTGACTCAGCAGGGAGCTGGTTTAAGATTAGAACCACGTGAGCTAAATTCTCCTTTAGACATTAAATAAAGCTTTTCTTTTGTGTGATAAGACTTTTTCTTCGTGTGATAAGTATTCGTTTCAGTTTCAGAAATATTCTCGCAGAGACAGCTGAACTGTTTTTATTTATTTTACAAAAGCACAAAGTTTTGTTGTTATTGTGAGTGTACACAAATAAAAGTAGACCATTTAGAATTGTGTCTCGCACTTATCTGAATATGCCTAAAAATGACAGAGTAGTATGAGTTGTTTCCACTGTGCGGAAAAAAACCCATCAGAACCACTGATAATGATCTATCCTAGATCAGTGTTCAGAATGCTCCAGCCCTTCATTAGCCAGAGGGTTAAAGAAAACATATAGCCTTATTAATTTTTTAGTTATGTTTACTCCATAATGTTTTTGTTTTTTTTCATCTGTTAATTATGAAAACTTTTAAATAAATTAATTGTACAGACATGGTTTTGACCACTTCATTGATTTCTGTTTTGTAGAAAGTCTTTCTTTAAAGTGAATTTCATTTGTATAAATTATATTTTAATTTTGATCAATGTTTCATCAACTAATTGTCTGTATATTTAATAAATAATAAGCAAACCAGGAACGTTGGAATGGATTGACCCAACTGAGAAAGGCTGAAACTATAGCATCTTACTGTTTTTAATACATTTCTTGAATATATGTCTGAATTACAGTAGGCCTAAAGATAGTTATGATATTTGTGGCTGGTCCGGGGTCTGATTACTTAAAGTTACGCCACTGAGGCTAATCAGTTTGAGAAATGTATATTTAGATGAAGGCATCTGTTATGAACTGCAGGCTTCATCAATTCCAACAATTTCGTGCTATGGGTACTGCCATGGACACAGGCAGAGGAAGAGCCTATTTTACTTGCTTGCTTCTGCTTTTCAAACATAGAAGTGTGACAAAGCACATAGGATATATAGATTCTCTAATGTAGATAAAGGCATATTTTATAGGAGAACATATGTTGTTAAAACAACATAATCTTGTTATTATGACATAATTGAGTGGAAAAAAATATGAATGTTGCAGCAATGCGTCACCGTAGTTTTGTAACCTCTGATTTGCTTAAATGGGTGAACCATACATGAAACTAAGCAAGTTTGCTCAATGACTTGTTCTCCACGTCATTAAATTAAAGAAAATTAAGGTGAGATCATGAGAAAAAAGGAAGGAAGAAATAGTTGTGCATTAGCTCTTATAAGGCTTTATAGCATCCAAGTAAAAACGAATGTCTTTAATGTTCAAACCATGTTTAATTGGTATCACTTCAACACTAATGCAACAGTGTAGTATATGCACATGAAATAAACGTACAGGCCTAAGTGATATACACTATTGGCACTTTTTGGGAAAGTTAACTAATTACTGTAAAATAAATAGCACAAATACCTATACTATAACGCAAACTTTTAAATGCATTTGAAGGCGACATACATGGAAACGATGTATGTATCAGGCGTTTTTATTGAAAAATAGACACATTTACATATGAATTAGGCTTTGAAAAAACAATATTAACAATTTACAATACTCAAAAAGCAGACATAGTTTGCAAAAAACAATAAGTAACAGCAATCAAGGGCAAGGAATTGAATAAATGAAATGAAAATAAATAAAACAAATAAATAGGCTAAAATAAACAATTATAATATAATAATTGAAGGAACAACATTTATGTTGAAGTAAGTTCTTGTAAGGACTAGGAGCTATATTGCACTTAGCTCAATGAAGAAACTGGCTATTGTAGCCTATAGTAGCTTTTTCACTTGAAATGGTACAAAGTGAAGCAGCTAAAGCTTTAAGTTCATAAGTAAAATGAGGAAAGGAGGGATTTTCAAACATCTGCATTTATAAATAAAGTATTCAGCAATTAAGTTCAAATAGGTTATTAATTAAGTAGTGTGAAGCAATCTTTAAAGTACACCAAACGTAATTTGTTTGTATTCAAGGAGATTTACACATAATACATGACAGTTTACTGTACAATTGAGACCAAAACAATTTTGAGTAATAATAAAAAAAGATATGCTCAGTGCTTTCAATATTCCACAAGAAAGTTTTCCCATATCAAATTTAGATTTAAGGAATTATTTAGATGGGTAGCCTATGCCATGTATTATTTTTTATATAAAAGTTATTTCATTTTAGGGAGAGTTGCAAAGGTAAGATAATTAATTATCTGTATCAGGCGTATTGTAAGGCGACGACGTATGTATCAGATGTCTTATAAGGCGACGTACTTGGAAACGACTTATGTATCAGATGTCTTATAAGGCGACGTACTTGGAAACGACATATGTATCAGACACCTTGTAAGGCGACGTGCCTAGTTCAGACGTACATAAATTTGATACATTTCTCACATACGCCGTCGCCACGTTGCCGCAGGTAGTCGTTCCTATCATGACGCCGCCGTGACTTCGCCGCCGGTCTGTCATCTACCGTTTCCATCAATCCCATTCAAAAATAGACACGGACTGACGGCGACGGAAGGGTATACTGCTCCTTCTACTTCGTCAGGGAAGTACGAGAAATGTCACTTTTAACTCGCCATAGTGCGTCGCTGGAAAAGACGCCATGTAACGCCGTGTGATGTGATGTAGAATAATGTCCCCCTCCCCACATGCGCCCGGATACCTTTCCAGTGTCCGTGCTGTACATATGCATGGATGCAATTATAGATTTAGAGTGTGTGCGTGCGCAAGCGTGCGCGCGTGTGCAGTTAATTCGTGCAAATGCAGAAATGCAAAGAAATGCATTGGATGGGAAACGAAATATGCAACAGTGGCGTTAGACTGGATTATTTATGTAGGATTATTCCTTTGTTCATCATTGCTGTTTGGATTTGCAGCCTATTCCAGTCATCAGTATATTAGCCTATACATAAATGCATGGGATGTGTCATTTTTAAAGAAACGTTTAAAAACACTCGGATCGAATAATGAGTGCTAATTGAATAATTTACTGTCTTAAAACAGGTTCATTTAATTAAAAGATTGCACGATCAATTAATTGAGCCAATGTGACCATAGGCAATTCATTTCTTTAAAGCTTCCAGTCGGAATATCTCTGAATGTAATTTGATGAGTTTGAGTCAGGTTTTCATAAAGGAATAAAAAGGCATGCAAGTACAACAAAATGAAAAACCAATTGTCCAATTAGGCACTACTGAGGCAGGAATTGTTCGAGAGTAACAATTCAGTAAATATGATATATTGCATATTCCTCATTGCTGCTTGAGTCCATTGCAATGCACAGAAAAATATACTGCTAAATATAGGCATATGAATGCATCTGTATGAAAATGAGCAACACCATAATTTCATTATTAAATAATTTATTGTTCATTTAATAACTCCCATTAATTTAATCAATAATAAATTAATCAATTCATTGCAAGGCCATAAAATATAAGGCATGTGACACAGTGTACACACACTTATTGTGTTGTTCTGAGAAAGAGAAAGTCTATCATATGTGAATCTTGAAAGACTTTTGCATATTTCTAAATAAACATGATCCATTTCAATTTAAAGCTAAGTAGCTACAGTGGTTAAAACATCTATTATAAAGCAGGACTGTTCTTGTATTTACAGCTTCCAGGCGGAATATCTCTGATTGCAATTTATTGTTAATATCTGATGAGTTTAATCAGTCAAGTTGTCATATAGAGGGGTAAAAGGCATGTAAGTAAAACAAACTGCACACAACTCAAATAGAACGAAATTAAACAAACCATGGCTTTAGTAAGCACTACTTAGGGCAATACTTCCTTTTTCCAGTTAACTAAAGTAAATAAATTACTCCAGCCATTTCTTCTGCTCCTCGCTGAACTTTCTAGCCCATTTTTGCGTTAACTCCAAATAAACTGAAGGTTTATGAGGAAGGTAGTCAAGATACACAGTTTTACCCCATGTCTTGGGGACGGCCTTTTCGATTTGCGTTCCTTCATGCCATTCATTGAATGAAGTTATAGAGATGATCTGTGGCCTTGCCGCCACAGCAGCATTCAAAGCATTCTCATAATACCTCCCATTAATGCGGTTCCTTGTATTCTGGGAGTTCCAAGGCCTAATGCTAGTGTCGATGTAACCTGGCCCTATACTTGGAATGAATACCAAGTCATTATGATCACAGAAGGTTTTGATGGATCTCCAGTTGTGATGTGAGGAACCATACGTAAAGCCATTGGTTGCAAAATACGTATAAAGTCCATTAAATCCAGCAGCCTGTATGTCCTTCTTATGCTTTTCTTCCACAAGAAGCGCAATGAAGATGCCATCATACGGTGTGTCCCTGATTGTCGATATACCATTTGGCTTGAGCAGTTGTTCCCAAACATCTGGAGTTTGTAAGTAGGAGTCATATATATAATAAAGAGGAAGCAATTTGCCAGTGCTTGTTTTGTATCTATAAAAAGCAGGATGGTTTCCATACCTGTAAAATGCAATATTATATTGTTATTAAACACAACTGATAATTCATCAACAATAGAATAAATATTGATTATTTAGATTAACTACAGAACACTAAGAGATTAATATCAATGTTTTTTTAGGGACAAAATAGCAAAAACAATCGTTCTACTTTAAAGGAGCACTCCACCGTTTTTAGAAATAGGGCTTATTCAACATCTTTCCTACTTTTAGGTATGTGGGGAAATGCATTTTTTTCTCAGTGCATGCATTGTTTTAGTTTGGCAGGGTCGCCGCTAGCTTAGCTTAGCATAATGAATGGAATCCTATGTTGCCAGCTAGCATGTCCCGAGTAAAAGTGATCCAAAAAAAAAAAAACCCACCTAATTACTTCTTGTGGCCTGCGTATTCTTTTACTCTGGTCATGCTAGCTGGCAACATAGGATTCCATTCACTATGCTAAGCTAAGCTAGCGGCCATCCTGCCAAACAAAAATTGCACGTACTAAGACAAAAATGCATTTGCCCACATATCTAAATGTAGGAAAGATGTTGAATAAGCCCCATTTCCTTTAAAGTCTGCATGAAACAGAAGTTGTGATAGCCTTTTTTTTCCTTATTGTGATGTATATCTGAGTGAAAATTGTAGGGTGGGACTTGATTTTGTCCATTGGGAACTGATTTGGTCATTGGATGGTTTTGGTTTGCTATTACTGTGATGTCATGCAAGTGACAGATTGTCCTGCCATCACTTCAAAAAACTGAAAACTCTACACGACAAAGGGAGCGCATTAAAAATGATCTAGCTGCAAAAGAAGCATATCTTGCAATTATATATATAGTGTTCTATTAAAGTTGCTATGCATTTCATGTTTTAAAACCCCCTGTGGTGAAAATCAAGTTTTTAATGTTGTTTATATGTCTATGTGGTGTTTTTAATATGCATTAAAGTAACACGCTGACTTTTTTGGACTTTAGCTTATTCACCGTATCCCTCAGTTAGATAAGTCCATATATATCATTTTATCTCCGTGCGTGCCATAATTCTGTCTGGCGCACACACCGCTAGCCTAGCTTAGCACAAAGGCTGGAGGTAAATGGCTCCATCTAGCCTACTGCTCAATAAGTGACAAAATAACACCAACATTTTCCTATTTACATGTTGTGATTTGTATAGCTACATCGTGTACTAAGACCGACGGAAAATGAAAAGTTGCGATTTTCTAGACTGATATGGCTAGGGACTACACTCTCATTCCTGCGTAATAATCAAGGAACTTTGCTCCCATACCATTGGTGCAGCAGGCGCATTGATATTATGCAGCGCCTGAAAATAGTCCCCAGCACGCTTTCTGTGCAAGCAGGTTGTCACGTTGGTTATGTTGACAGAAGTTAGCCTATTTTCAGGCGCTGCATAATATCATTGCCACTGCTGCATCCATGGTACGGCAGCAAAGTTCCTATATCATATTAATTATCGTTATGCGTCCGACGTTGTAAAAACCGATACCATTGTGCATTTCCTACTTTTACTTTTTTGTATTTTACTTTTAATAAGTATTAAATCAGAAAATCCAGTATTCAGCATATTCCCTGTCACTGATAATCTTGTCAGGTGGAACAACTGATATACCTCAGGTGGTACAACCATGTAATTTCTTGATTTAAACCAACAAATAATAGGTCAAAGTGAACAAATGGCTGAAAATTGTGAATAGTTATTGTATTTAATGTATTTACAGGTATATTTGTATGATTATTTGTCTGTCTTTAAAAGAAAATTAGACGCTAAAGATACTAAATAGCACTAAGTAGAATACAATAATTTTAAATTAATATAAATAAAATAAATAACCACAAAATAACAATGTGTTAGGCACTATAGACACACTATAGACAAAAAATTGGGAATATATTTATAAATTTACAAATATTTGTACCACCTGGCAAAAATAAAACAGTTAAAAAAAATGTAAACACTTTGAAATCTTATTTTACAATTGAAACGTGTTTAAACACATTGTTCCTGACTCAAATATATGCATTACATCAATTTATATCAAAATATTGAAAATATTTGAAGATTTTTTTGAAGCTTTATTTGTCATTGACCTAGATGTATAAATTAATATTAACCTTTATTTATAAATGTTACAACTGTTGTCAGCTGAAACTCAATACGTTTAACTAATGTTAAAAATGCTCTTATTTTAAGTTTAAGTAAATGACTAGCGAGAGCTGTATGAAAGACGTCAAACGTACCTCTCCACAATATATTTAATATTTTCACGCATATTAGCATCATCTCGTCCCTTGTATGGTTCGATGTGAAAAACAACCTGTTAGGGATACACAAAAAAAAGCATGAGACCCGAAAGCAAAAGCAATTGCAAGCCTTCATCTGTATCTACAACACCTTCAACTGATATTTGTCAGCTGCATCCAGAATCAAAGGCAGCAAGTTATCAATTTCTTCACCATTGTCGTCCTTCATACTGCGTGGATACCACGAAACTGCTAGAACACCTGAAATAAGCGAAGCATTTTCAGTAGACGGAATGAGCAACTATGGTAAGTATTCATAATATATGTTTCAAAGAGGCTTCTCACCGACAGCAGCTGTTCGGAGCTGTCGCATGTGTTCCTCTAAAACTGATGGGTCTCTGGAGCTGTATGGACCCAGTGCAGGGTAGAAATTTGCCCCGATGTCATCAGGAGGCTGGTGTTGTCCTGTGGGATAGCCTGAGGCTACTTTGGGGTCCCAGTGTGGTAAGAGTTGATGATCCCAGTGAACATACTTTCCATCAAACTGAGGGTTCCCATACCATACATAGTAGAAAGCATGCACGTTGTAATTTGGTTCAGGGAAATCTCGCATTTGGTTCTCCAGGTTATCAGCTCTCTCTGCCTGTATCATCTGCACAGGTTTAACGGACAAAACAACCTTGGTATCTTTTTCCATTTCTCTTGGAGGTGGAATAAGTCTTAATGGAAACTGACTGCCAAAATTGTTCTCCTCAGGGCTCAGAGACTTTAAGATGACTGTTATAATAAACACGACCAAGGCTAAAGCAGTAAGTGCAAAACATGATTTCCGCCTAAACCGTGCCATTACCCTGGAGGTTGGTTAAAGTCCATTCCACCAAAGATGCCGAATGGTGGAACAAATATGTTAAATGAAATTCTCAAGGTTCATTCTTCATCCTTAGGCTTCTGCAGGAACAGCTGTAAACAAATAAATAAATAAATGAATAAACTCAATAAATAAATAGATATGTTTTTATGTATTTATTTACATTATTATAAATAATCAAATAAAATCATTATATTCATAATAATAAAAAATAAATAAATATGTTTAAATGAATCAGTTATATCAAGGCATCTTGTAAACGTCATTGCACAACTTTGACTAAATTAATCATTCACTTTTTAACCTACGCTCCGTTTTATACAAAGTACGCAGTAAGATAGAAGGTAAATCTTTCGTCTATGATTTTATAGGTCATTCCTACTTTGATTTGAAAATTACTGTATTCATCTAAACATACTGCAGGAAATATTAGTATTCTGAAAATGCATGGACATTGTTGCTTTTAAATGTTTAGAATGCATTTAAACATTAAAATAAATTAATTAATGCATGGACATTTACTTGGTTAGCCTCCCAAAATAATCTTCATAACACGGTTTCCATAAAAAAAAAAACAATGAGCAAACAATGAGCACTGAGGGTGAACATAAAATATAATAGATAGATGGTAAAGTTATTTTACCCTGGTAAATGTGTAACTGACACTGAAACACGCAATCACAATTTTATCATTATTACATTTTTTTTTAAAATATGCAGCGTCATACCTCTCTAGTCTTGACAGGCATCAAATGACACATCTTGTACAGAAAATATCTGACACTTTATTCTAATACGGAAGTATCAGTGAACAGTATTTTCTTCTGTTCTGTTTATTCGACGATTGTAGCTATAAGTGAGTTATACTGCGAACTACTGGACGGGAGACGCATTTATGACTCCTACTATGGAGAAGGCCAAACTCATGAATAATAATCAGCTAGCATTTACGTTCATTGGCGAAAGGCCCGTCACGAAGCCTAATTAATATTCATGAGCTATTTCTTCTCCATAGTAGCGTTCGTAAATGAAAATCTACCCGGATGGCAGCTGTCAGACGGCGGTTGATAATTCATCGTCTCATTTACTCGTTGTCTGTTGTTTGGATCGGCTAAGTTCAAATTTCCTTTCCCCTGCGGTGTTAGTTTTGCGTTGACAACAACAAAATAAAAAAATGTGCTAAGTCCTTTCGAAGTCCTTTTGCAACTTAAATGTAATTTAAAATGTATTCATGTTGACTGAATAACGGTGTAAAATGAATACAGAGTTTTATTTATTTGATATTTTGGTTTGAAAACATTTTTCACTCGTAGCCACGAGAGGGCAGTGTTCGCCTTAAAATAAAGTGGGTAGACTGGAGTAAAGGTACAGTTCACTCAAAAAATAATAATTTACTAATGCTGAACACAAAAGAAGATATTTTGAAGAATGTGGGGAACTAAACAATTAATGGACCACATTGAAAAAAAAAACTATGGAAGTCAGTTGGGTCCATCAACTGTCTGGTTCCCAACATTCTTCAAAATATCCTCTTTTGTGTTCAGAAGAAGAAAGAAACTCATATTAGTTTGGTACAACTAAAGGGGGAGTAAATGATGACAGAATTTTCATTTTTGGGTGAACTATCCTTTTAAGCACGTTGTGACATGTTTGAGTTGAGTGCTTGCTTGAACGCTCAATGTACTGTACATACATCATGATGTGCAAATACTTTGTTCTTGTGAATTTTCACAAAATTTGCATCAATAAGAAAAAAGAACATTTAGCTAAAAATTAAAAAAATTACGTTTTGGGTATGCACACCTTAAATAAAAGGCACAATAAATTCCTACACAATTTCCACTTTTAAATCTAGCTTATTGGATGTACATTTTAGACTACATATATACTCCAACATCAACACTGAGCTGCTGTAGAAAACACAATCAGTCCCTGGTGTTTGAAATGACTTCAGTGACTCCAACAAAGCTAGAAAGCAATGATTTCCAAAGTGCACCGTTGTACACTATGACAGGTTCCATTGCTGCTTTGTGAGGATGGATGCAGAGCTGAGGTATTTTGCACATCTTAAGGTCTCCGTTTTCTGTGATAAAGAGGACTTTGATGTCAGTGCCACTCTGCGCCTTTGAGAATCTGTCACAGTTATTTTTGAACCTAACAGTGAAATTATGGCTCGTTTGGATCAGAATCAAAGGAGAATCAAGAGCCGTCTGCAACAACCTGATAATTCATATAATTGCTTGCCAGCTCCTTTGGGGTACAGTGAGATTAAGTGCTGTTATGCTTACTCTGGCTTTGCTCTATTCTAAATACAACCACTATAAAATGGAATCTATTTTTAAAGTATGAATAACCTGAACTGCGGTTGCAATCCAACTTTCACAATTTTTATAACCATAGGCTACTGTTACAATTGTACTTTCTTAAAAAATAGTGCTGTCAAAATGATTCATCACGATTAATCGAATCCTAAATAAAAGTGTGTGTTTACTTAATATATGTGTGCGTGCAGTGTATAATTATTATGTATATATAAACACACACACATGCATGTATATATGTAAGAAAAATGTGTTATATTTATATGATAAAATATTTATATTCATATTATATAATATAAATTATATAAATGTACAATTTATACATGCAAATATTTCTTAAATATATACATGCATGTGTGTGCATTGAAATATACATATATTATGAAAACACAAAATTTTATTTTAGATGCGATTAATCGCGAATAATCGATTTGACAGCCTTATTAAAAATATATTAAAATTATTTTAAAAGGTGAATGAAAATTAGCAATTTATAGTTTTGGGACTATGCAAATTTTTAGACAATGTAGATATTACTCAATGTTATGGTCTCAGACTGAGTGCCTGTGGTCAAACTGATTTATCAGGCTGCTTTCTGCTTTCCACTGTGAATAACTTACAATATAGGCTACTGCTACAGTTGTACCTGCTTGCAAAAGGTGAAAAGGGATTAAAATATATGACGTGGATTTTAAAATAAATATAATTAAAATAATTAAAATAAAAATAATAATTAAAATAAGGATAATAATAAAATAAAACATATTATTAATAATTAATTAAATAATTAATTAATTAAAAGTAATTAATGTAAGTTGCAAAAAAAGTCGCAATGTAATATGTTTTAGAGGTTTTTAAGTCAACGTTGCCTGCACGAGGTGTCAAAATCCCATTATCTGTGAAATCATAAGCACGCCAAACGCGTTATTCTCCTATCCGCAGCACGTGGCACATCAGAAAGTGATTAATTTACAGGTGGCGAGATGTTAAGTTAGATTCACAAATTGTAGAAACACTGAATGGCTGGTTTTTGATCTCTTTACTATGGGCGCATCGCCGTGACGTCATCGCCCCAATGTCAACAATGTAGCAATTTAGAGGAGGCGCGTGCTGGAAATGCCACAATCAGCAAAGAGCAAAGCAAAAGCACGCTGTCTCGAATGTAATCCAACATAGACGGAGACACTGAACACACCATTCATTCCTCCCGCTTTAAAGAAACGAAGAGCCGTGCACGCTCCTTCAGCTGTTAACGAAGCGCGAAGAAAGAGACCATGTGAAAGCGTCTTGCAGAATATCTTCGTGCAGGAACGAGTGAAAGTTTAGGTAAGTGAACAAGCCGCCTGCGGTACTGCTCTGTCTTGGCGTGAGCTTCTTGTCAATAAGAGTAAGTTGATTATGGAAACAGAAGAGGCAATGTCTCCGCACGGAGAGAAAGCTTACGTCAACGTTTTCGGACGTACAGTCAGTCAGAGGAGCTGCAATGACATTTTTAGGTCTGGGGTTCGTTCTGCATTTAGTCACTAGTACATGGCAAGTACAATTATGGGTTGGACCGACTGCACTCTGACTGAGACAATAGGAAACAGTGATTCAGCAAGACCACATTTACTGTCTATCTGTCTGTCTAATTAGTACAATCATGCAAAGGCAAAGTGTTGTGTTCATTCATTAACTACAGCCATTAAAAATGTTCCTTGGTTGTAAAAAAGTGAACATTAACCGAAATAAAATAAACTGTATAGGCTGTATTAGTGCTGTCCAATCGGCTAATCACATCCAAAATAAGTGTTTATATTCATGTGTACTGTGTGTAATTATTATGTATAAACACACACACACACACACACACACACACACACACATGCATATGCATGTATATATTTAATTGTTTGATATATACACACACACACACAGTACTGTGCAAAAGTCTTAGGCTCGCTAGTATTTTTACACAAAAAGTGGGTTTAAGACCGTTGTTTATATATTTTGCTGTTGTGTGTCAGTAGGAAATATCAGTTTACATTTATAAATTAATTGCCATTAATTTTAATCCAGTGAGATTTTTGTATGCATAAAGAGTCTGACAATAGTCTCTATGTTCCACATGGAGATCTGATCTCATCTTCATCGAGTCTGTGATTACATGAAGAAACTGAAACAACTGAGATGGACTAAATCCAGAAGAACTGTGGCAACATCTCCAAGCATCCTTCTGCAAAACTACATGAATAGGTGTAGGAATCGATGCAGGTGACAAAAGCCGTTTTAAACGCAAAGGGTGGTCACCCCAAATATCGGTTTGATTTAGTTAATAGAAGTTAATTTCATAAATAAAAGCTATTTATGTTATTATTTTTGGCAGCATTCTCATTTTAAAGCATTCTGACAAGTGCCTAAACTTTTCACAGTACTGTAGTTTTGCAGGTAAGTTTCCTCAAATGTCTGGGAGACTTTGCCTTAGTAATTTAGTCTGTCTCAGTTTTTTCTGTTTCTTCATGTAATCACAGACAGACTCGATGATGGTGAGATCAGATCAGACTGGCTGCTATCAGACTTCTTGTGCATAAAAAATTTTAAAAAAATTCTCACTGGATTATTACAATTATTTGCAAATTTTTGTTTGGAAATGTACACTTATATTTCCTACTGACACATTACAGTAAAATACATAACTATTTTTATATTTATATATATTATTATTTAGGTAGTTTTCCAAGGCAAGACTTCTCTTTTTCATTTAGTTTAACTTGATGAACTTAAATAACTAAACCTGAACTAATACAACTATATGAGACAAAATACACAATAACATTACAAAAACATTAACTTAAATTAAAACTGAATATATATATATATATATATATATATATATATATATATATATATATATATATATATATATATATATATATATATATATATATAAACAAACTGACTGAAATCGTAATCTTAGACAATATGCTATGCTTAAAATTAGGGAAACAGATTGAAAAATGTATATCAAACTAATAAAAATTCAGTCAAAGAACTTTGAAGGCATTTTTGCACAGTGTTTGTGTAGTTGACTTTTGGGGACAGAGTCCATGCTGTATATAAAAGTGGACTAACGATGATGTTTGAAATGATCATGAAACCATATATATTTATAAACCAAGAAATTATCTAGAAATCGACATGTCTTTAAATAGAGGTGTGATGACTTCGGGGGAAGTAAAGCTAGTACATATCCACTGATAACCAAGTCATTGTTCAAATGCAAAAGTAAATAAAGAAATAATAGACTGCATTGTTACTTACAGTTTCTTATATTTGGAATTTTTTTCATTGTGGGGATGTTGAAACATACATTTAAAATTTTTTTGAGGAATTGCATCACTATGTTGTACTTGTACTGAAACAAGAAGTGAGAAAGGGCATTGGTTGGTGGCTTTGAGAATCTTTACTGTCAGCCTGCCAAAACAAGCTTGTGTTTGATGCTTTCTTTATACTCAATTTTGAACCGCACCAGTTTCAAAATCCGTATACTACAGAATCTCTTCTGAAATATCATCTTTATCTTATTCTGTTACTGAATATGAAACCATTCGCATTGCACCACAGATTTGATGTGTTTTTGATTAAGCAGGGAGGGAGATATAGTTATATGGGTGGATGAAGTGTTTGTGGTTTACATCCTGTGAGAGGAGATGTTTACAGGTATTTGTGGTGAAGCAAAGAGAGTAGCTATTTTCCTGTGTTCGTTGTGGAAAATTTCACCACATTCTATAAATATTCAGATTTATTAGATAGAATAACCACCTGCATGAGAAAGCTATATCTCTCTGACACCTACATACATCTTTATTTAGAGCTGTGACCTTAGTGTGGTGGTAATATCATGATGAGGAATCTTGGTCTTAATGTGATAATGAGATTCAACACATCAGAACCAATTACTGGTGTTCAGTGCTCTCAGTATCTTCATGACAGCAAAGATCTGGCTTATAGGACTCGGATCTGTTTTCTTCTGGATTTTATCCTCCAAAACCTTTGCAGTTCTCATATACAATCTATATTTAAAAAAAGTGTTTAGACCGGACAAATCAATGGCCACAGCCAAATCAATGGCCACAGCCTAATCAATGACTCGCCTTCACTGTTGACTGCGCAGAAACCTCTCCTTAGTCATGCAACAGCAGTTTGTTCTTCTGATGAAAGCACCTGTTTTGTCAGCAGTTGTGGGTTTGTCGCTTATCACCGGTTGAGAAACAGATGTTATTTGTCTTGTGCATGTGTTTGCAACATAACAGATGTTTCTTTATTGACTGAAAACTGCTTCTGTAATAGTTTGATAAAGCAAACAGAATTCCGGTTCTGTGTCATGAAGTGCTTGAGTCACCATATATGCGTGACCTTTAGTGTTCAGCAGTGGAAGATGAAATATGGCTCAATGCAAGAGCTGCACTTTACACAGATCATGCAGCATATTTAGTTTTGAGACAAAATTATCATACTCAGAAATGACTTGCTAAGATGTTCTCCGTGTTTTTTGTGCATTGTATGTGGCTGCTACTGTGTGTGCAATTTTATTCAATCTCTGCACCCTCAAATCAATGAATGATGTGTTCAGAGTTTTGTTTTTGCTCATTTAGTTTCAGTTTGACGGTCTGCGTGTATAATTTCACCACAATATTGCTTGTATGCCCCTTCTGTACCCAAATATACTGCGATTTTTAAAGCAATTCACAGCTAATAAGGAAGTGCCAGGTTATGATATGATACTATGCCTCTAATGCTCAAATGGAAGCTGGAATGCACTTGGACACAGCTGTCATTTATTAACTGATCTGGACTTGATGAGCCTTTTGAGTACTGATTCACTTCCTGTTGGACAGCTAAAGTAGTGTTAGTCTGAGAGGTTGACTCAATCCAAGGAAATACAAACACAGGTAATGGGGCCGTTAAGAGATTTCCTTTGTGGTAAAGTGGTGAAGTACCGTTTTTATATTTAAATTACACAGAGCATGGTCTAATATAAGAAATGTTGTTGAGTTTAATGAACTGCCAAAATTGTATTAAAAAAATAATAAAATACTAAATAAAATTTAAAAATATATATAAACTTACTTATTATTATTACTTATATATTATTCATTACAAAAATATTATATTTGTTATATTTTTGTCTTTGTTTTGCATTTTATTTTTATTTTCAATCTCAACAAACTATTTAAACATCCAAAACATAGATGTGCACTCTAAAAAATGCTGGGTAAAAAACAACCCAATGTTGGGTCAAATATGGACTAACCCAGCAATTGGGTTGTTTTAAGCAAACATTTAACCCAACCACAGGGTTAAAACAACCCAATTGCTGGGTTAAAACAACCCAATTGCTGGGTTAGTCCATATTTGACCCAACATTATGTTAAAACAACCCAGCATTTTTTAGAGCGTGTGTTCCCTTGCAACATATTATATAAATATACTTTATATTTAATAGGCTAGTGGTGTGATGTAATGGAATGGTGGTCTGGGTCTTTAACTATAATTTCAGTTTCCCTACAGTTTAGCGAGAGGTATCGGGATCGATGCCCGCATCCTCCACCAAAACTGTAGGGGAAGTTACAGTTAAAGACCTAAGGACCAGATATGATGAATGAAGACCAGGAGTCACAAGTGCGATTTCACTGAAGAATAGTTTGCAGTTTCATCAGCAGAAGCCAGCTTCAAGTCTCACAAGGAGGTTGTAGGCCACCCTCTTAAAACTTTCCCAGAACATACTGATAGCATGTTCTTTCTCTCAGTAAGAGGTAAAGACATCCTTGGATTTGAAAAATATTCACCTTTTATTCTCTAGTGTTTAAATATAGTTAAAAAAATAAAGTAAATGCATGGAGATTGTAAATTCCATTAAACTATTAGTACATACATCTTTATATACATTGAAGCAGCAGTGGATTCCAGAATCCACACCCTTCAATTAATTATATTCATATTCTGTCGATTCATAATTTATTCTTAAAATGATGCAAGAGTGACATTTTAGTGGTGCAGGATAAGTCTCGCTAGAGTAACGTTTCTTTACGATATGTTTTGGCATATTTGACAAAAGATTCCTGAGATCGTTCTATGTGTTACCAAGCATTTTATGAAATTATGCATATCTCAGCCATTGCAGCTTCAGTCTGCAAAGCCAAATGCATAGCCTCAAGATGCATTCATGCTGAAGTAGCATGCACAAATCTCCAGCTACACCCCCATCTCATCTCTATTATTCCTTTGAATGTAAGTGTCACGATGCTTACCGCTGCGTTTTTTGTATTTTACCGGAATCTTCCGCTTTGACAGACAGATGAAAGAGGAGATGTGACTCTTATCCTCTGTTTGAAGTAGGTCATCAGCTGACTTAGGTAAAAGTAACACAGCTTAATATGAATGCAGGAAACCAGCTGCGTAGTAAGCAGTAAACACGCGTGGGTTTCAGTATGACATGTGGGTTGCACTTAACCTGATAAACTCTTTGTTCATGACTCATGCTCTCTATGTGAGGTTTGTACTCATTTTTATAGTAGTAGTTCAGTTAACGTACAAGATGCTATATTGTGAATGTAGTCACAGCTAAAGGACATATGCAGCTGTATTGAAAAATCAACTTCTAGGACCAGAACTATCCATTTCATAATGTGTGATTTGATCATGTATATCCTAGATTTCATTGAATATTGTTACCTCTTTTGTTGCTTTATTTCGCTTTGACTGACTTAAAGTGAGTGGTCCAGTTATGCTCTCGCTGCAGACCGAGGAAACGGACCTCAGGCGAGATGTGATGTCAGTGGTTCGGCTGAAATAAGAGAGGAGAAGACGACATCCTAGAAAATGGAGTGACAGGAAAGAAAGGTCATTCCCAGTGGATTGATATACTTGTGCTTTTTTTAGGAAAGTTCTATTGAAATGACAACAGTGAACTTCAGGGCGGTGATTCTAAATGCCATTGTAATATTAGTTTCCGTAGTTTAAGGAGCATAATTGAGTCCTGGAAACAGGAATGTCTCTGAAATTGAAATTATAAGAGGGAATTAAGGCCTTGATTAATCAAATAGTTTTGCTCAATTAGGGACCAAAGCATGATAATGCAAAAAAGGAAATAATTCTGTGCATTTTAGGACTTTTAAACCTTTTTGCCTTGTCACATGACATTCATTATAGTACAGAAACTGATTTTATCACAAAAATAATGTTTGTTGTCTTGACATGCCTTTGCTGTCTTACATGGAAACATAGTAGTAAACTGTCTTCAAATGTATGTTTATGTTCCTCATCAAATGTGTAGAGCGTGAGGAAATTTTAATGAGTGCTCAAACCTTTCAGCATTTGCTTTTCCCCCCATTCCTTCTTTTTGATGTTTCACGATCAGTTTGTGAGATCACTGCCGAATTAAATCTTCAAAGCTTTTCAATGTTTCCTATAGTTGATTGTTAATTTCTTCTGAGCTATTTGAACCCACAGTATGTGTGTAATATCCTTTTGAACTGTATGATATTTTACTGTAGTGAGCAAATCAGGTGCTACCTGCTGGCTGAGCCATCAGTCACCCTCCAATGTTACTGCCTCCCATGCTGGCCTCAATTACCATCTGTTTAGAAAGGATGTCCAGGACTTGGTCATGCTGACATCCCATCTACACTACATGCGAGTGACATGACGTGACAAAGCTAGTGTGCTCCAGTTACAGTCAAGTAGCATGTGAAGTCAAACTGCAAAAGGGCAGTCTAGGCAGCTGTGATTAGTGTAGATAAGTTCCAATAGACAAAAAATAAATCAGCTTTCAGGAGTTAAAATTTAAAACACATTGTCAATAATTATAATGTATTTTTGTGTATTTTGCTATTAAGTTACAGTAACACTTTACAACTGCATTAGTAAACATGAGCTAACAATGAATACTTAATCATATATATATATATATATATATATATATATATATATATATATATATATATATATATATATATATATATATATATATATATATATATATATATATATATATATATATATATATATATATATATATTAACGTTGATCAAACAAATACAATCTTGGTGAACATACTTTTTTATAAAAACATTTTCAAAAACATAAATTCTTTAAATGATAGTGTGTGTATATACTGTAAGTAAATTGATCATTTTTAACTGGAGTTTTTTATTGTATTTGACATTGCATTTAGATATTTGCAATATATTTTGCTAGGATTTTTGTGACAGCATTAAAATAACCTGTTTTATGCCGTGTAATAGCAAATAAATAAATATGAATACTGACTGAAGTTCTTAAATAAATTGATGTCTCTTTTTAACTTTCTAAATAATTAGTTCTGACTTTTTAATTGCATTAATCCTATTTGAAGCCACTGTAAACTGTTAGCGGTTAGAGTCTAACACCCCTAATTTATGGTATATTTATTGTAATGCGCAGTCTCTTGTGACTCATTACTTTAGTTTTAAAATAATATGTTTTAATGACTAGCTCCTGACCATCTGCCGATTGTATTATGTACTGCTTGTACTGAAGTATGTTTATCCACCTCACTGTGAGCGTCTGTGTATATTTATAGTGTGCTTGCTGTGTTTTTGTGTCACGGTTGCCTCTGCCCATATTAAAGACAGTTATGAGTCACTTCTCACTTCAGTCTGGGAAATCATGATTCATTCAAACTCTGTTTTTCAGCAACCATTGCCCAAAATACTCTGGCATGGCGTCACCCCCTATCTTTGTACTAGAAAACCTGCTTTGGAATGCCCTGATTGACTTGAGGAGTGATATTTCAGCTGTTTGGCTAACACCTGATTGCCTTTTAATGAACAACTATATTTTGCATAACTTAACTGTAATTTATTTAAATAGGCTGATGTGAACTGGCACAGGTGCATTTACTCCATATTGACTATAAGGACTATTCATTGGCATTTTGTGTCTAACTTGCATTGGGACTTGAAGCAGGGCAGATTTGAATGCAATCGTGAATGCATTGCTGGACATTTCCCACGGAGTACTGAAAAATAGCTTGCATTTTTTCAATGAGATCCATTCTTTAGAACACCATTTGTTCGCATCTTTTATACAGGCTTGTGAATATGACAGTGACCCTCTGAAAGAGAGACAGCTAACCTTATTTTGAGCACAATAGTTCATTGTTGAAACTAATGATGTCATCGTTGAATTTCCTGCTGGAAAATCCCCCCAAGATGAGCTCTTATCTGAGGTGTGTTGTGTCATTCTGTTTGGTTCTGTGTGGTTTTCTCTACTGACCTGCAGGCTTAAAAGCACCAGCCAGCAGGAAGCAGTGGATCGCTGCTCCAGCAACCTGCCACGTCCTGCAACAGAAACCATGAGCTCATGGAATCTGCAGATTAGCCTATATATTTTACAAGGATATGCTCAAGTATTCATCAACTGTTCTCAGCATGAGAGCTGCAGCAGATAGGCATAGAGAATCCTGATCCAATAATTGTCATGGAAAATCATTGGTCAAGTTGTAAATAACTTGCTTTGGATAAACGTTTCTAAGGAACATTTAATCATATTAAAGTTATTGCTTCTCTTTTTTTCGCATGTTAAACCATCTCACCATCTCGTTTAAGCTTTTTATTTTTACAAGCCAGCACTCCTATTATTCTCAGAAAGCTCTTCGGTAGTTGGAACTGAAAGAAGAGCCACTGTAATCAGGTCAGTATGAAATTAGGCCAGGCTTCTCTTGGTGGTCATAACGGCCATATTAGCCCCTGAAGTAGGAGGCCTCGAATTATATGTACATTTTAATTAATGTCTTGGCGATTGTGTGGAAAATGGGGTCACCGTGTTTGTGCTGTGTAATCAATTATTTAATGGTTTTTACATGTGGGATCTAATGGACTTCTTTTCTTGAACTTAATTTTTGTTGAGTTTAAATTGTAAACACTAAAGCACATTGAACAAACCTTACCATTAAACCATTACCTGTTCCATCTTAAACCTTAAACCATTACCTGTTCCATTTGTGCTGAGGATATGAATGTTAACTCAAGTCATGCAGCTTGCTGTTGGTGAGCCAGTTTTCTAAGTAATCGGACTTTCATCATAATTTTATATTGAAGTATCGGAATTAAGGCTGTTAATACATGTTTTGTTTTTTTTAAATTGCGCTTATTTGTGCCCTTTTGTGCAATTAATCGTATACTTATCGTGAAATGGTGCATACATCGTTTATCTTGTTTAATGCATTTATTCATTCATTTGCAATATCCAGTAAAGTAAACTATTAGAATGAAGGATGAATCTCTCAAAACTGTTTTCTGTAAGCTTTTTTCAAATAATATTTAAAATGACACTTGGAGACTCCAAAAGGACACCTAATAACTTAATTACATAAGGAGTCCTTATAATTGATAAATTTATGCACACCAAAGTATACCTGTGTGATTAATCACAATTGATTTTTCATAAATCAAAATTTTGTTACTCGTAAATTAAAACGAAAATCGACGTAGAATGATTATTGTGCCGCTCTCGCATTCCATCCAGCGCAGCTTCCTTTCCATCACAGCGGTGTGATTTTGTTCCTCCCTAAGCGATACTTAGAATCTAAATCAACCGAGTAAGTGAGTGTTATAAAATGCAATCTACCGTTGCTAAACTGTAGGTCCTGCTTGATATTAAACAATGTTACTAAAGGCGCTCCCCATGTGGCTTTCTGTGTGCGCACTCCGAACAGGGTGGAACGCGGGCTTCAGATACGTGCAAAAAACAGTCAAATAGCGGATACACAAAAATAACAAAAGATAAAATCACCCACTGCTCTTGAATGACAAACTTTTGTAGTTTTAATAAGGATTAGTCTATATTTAATGTGTACATCAGTGTTATTTTACATTTGATTTACTTTATTTAGTTTCTGTTGTAGGCTATTACTTATCTGAATACCATGTGTTAGTACATCTGAAAAACTTAAAGCACTGTTTATTTCATTAGTATTTTTGTTCTGTTGTATTTTTTGCCAGTTTTGTTTGTAATTAGTTTCTGTTCTTATTGTATTGCTGACTGTTAACTTGTCTTCTGTAACTGTTTTGAGGACTTTTTACTTACATTAACTTAGCATTCGTTTTTGAAGTATCGAATCTATCGACAAATATTGTGAAATTTCTTTGACATTTAAAATGAATTGCTCATATCATGAAATAAGACTTTTATCATATCACCCACCAATAATCGTTTTAAATAATCAATATTGGCCAAAATAATTGTGATTTTTGCCATAATCGAGCAGCCCTTCATCCAGCCGAGAAGTGTGCGTATCATCTGGACAGTTTTCATCTGGGATGCTTTTGACGTTCCAGTCTGTATTTCACACAGCGCAACGTGTAAGGGCTCGCACTCTTCAGACACAATAAAGCTAAAAACAGACTGGGAATCACTGTTCTCTTTGCCATCTCCGATGTAATAAGGCTGTTTGGACTGAATGTTTGAATGTAGTTGCTTAATGGATAATTAGACAGAAAACTTTCCCAGAGTGAAACGGAGAAGCGTAGCCGGATTAAAGGGTTGGAATAGATATTTCCGCCTACCAGGGTTACACCATTTTAGATGCACAGTGTGATAAACTCACAACTCCCAAGATCATCTAATTAATTGCGTGACGTAAATTACGATAAAGGAGCAGATTTTTGTGCTTTATTAAGTTATTTGCGGTAAAATATTTTACATTATTTTAAATTAATGGAATGCGTTAACGCGTTAACATTGACAGCCCAAGGACCATAGCTATGAATCAGAATATCGGAGACACTGGTGGGTGGGTTCTTTTAATGTGAACCAATAAGTAAATAACAACCCAAAATACCCCTAGAAACAGCATAGCAATGTGCTTGGTGAACATTATGTGGCATGTTACACCACTCGCATTTTCTTCAGAAAATGTAGTTTTTGAAATGAATTATGCTGTAAATAAATGTCTAAAGTTTATATGTAATAATAAAAAGTAGCTTAATTATTCAGATTTTTAAATTTTTATGTCTGCATTTCATCTGATAACTGTTTGTTCCTATAGTAGTGTGTACATGCTCATTACAGTCTTTTTTCCATCAAAGAAATTATTACTCCTCGATACAAAACCATATTGGTTTTGGCAGTGGATCTAGGTCAGGGAATTAGGGGATTCATACATTAGGGAGACTGCAAGGCCAACATGGTGGACATTTAAAAAAAAACATTCTAATTATATTTCCATTCAGGCTGGAGGAATAGAAACAGAATAGGCTAGTTCAGTAGTAGAGACCACAACGGTCTTTTTCCACAGTTAAGCCTATTTGGACGAGTGAGATTACAGTGGATCACTTTTCTCAGAGTAATTTGTCTTTTGATAACATATTTCATTGTACTGTTTGTGTAGCACTCACCACACACCCTACTTTGAGCTCCATTGTGAAGACGCTCATCTGCTTTATGGTCATGGTTGTCTGACATAGTCGTGCATCAGTGTCGATGATGAAACATGCTGTAATTCCCATAGTGTTTATTTGCATGGTATTTTTCCTTTTCAGAGCGCATCTCTGAATGAATTGACATGGTGGTGATATCTCATTAGTGTGGGCAGAGCAAGCGAATGACAGCTGCTATCAGACATTTCTCTGTCAGTGTGAGTGGCTCTGTATGTGATTTATTGGGAAATGTGTTCATAATTCACGAGCTGATGCTGAGATTACCAAAGCCAAGATGCAGAAATGTATATGGTGTGTTGGAATGAGCAATTGCTTTTCAACAGCTCATCTTCACTAGACTGGTTCAAAATAATTGGAATACCCCCCTTCCTAGTTACTCCTTCCAACTTTTCAAAACCTCTAGGAATGATCTGAATAAAGTGGGATAACAGAGAGAAACCATATTTAGTCTAGAAATGCTTAATAAATCTGGATCAGGTCTTCTATTCCTAAAGAGGGTTAGCCTATTCTGCATTATTAACAGGCTGACTGTAAATATTCCCAATTATAACATGACTGCTTATCAAATAAACATGGACATGTTGTTGAAATTCTAGTATTATCTTACTTATAGATTAGCTTTTGTGTAGAATTCCAAGTTTATTCTTTGGATTAATTTATCATATTTAATATAACATAACTTTCTTCCACTTTACACACACACACACACACACACACACACACACACACACACACACACACACACACACATATATACATACACATACATACATACATATGTATATTTATATGTATATATTTTTCCTATCATTCAAAAGTTTGGGGTCAGTAAGATTTTTTTGTTGTTGCTGTTGAAGGAAATACATATTTGTTTAGCAAAGATGCATTAAGTTGTTTTTAAGTGACACTAAAGACTTTTATGTTGTTACATACAGTTTGCACAATTCAAATTTTCCGTAAATCAATTTCCCTCAATATTTGGATCTGATTATTCGGAGCCCACAGAAGACATTTGACTTCAATTTGGTGTGTTTGAAACCTTTTTTTTTGTTTTTTTGCTGCAATGGTGATGTTATCATCTTGAAAATAGGAACAGCGGGAATAGTGCAACAGAAGCTACCACTATTGCAAATTGGTCTTGCAAAATAGGCCCATATTATTTTACCATATTATGGCCATGCAGAGCCATCATTAGACTTACTTGAGATGGCTACCCATACAATACACTAGTAATATACACTCACTTTTTTTTTTTTTACAGTTGCCAGCAGTTTTAGCTTTCTATATGTAGCAAATGCCTTGTAAATTAATCAATATATCCTTATGTACAAGCTTCAGTGTGCTTGTTTAACATACTCTGTCATTTAATATTTTTGAGACCAATTACCTAGCTTAAAAGATTTGCTGTTTATGTGCAACTACGACCTCTTTGAAATCTACCGTCTTGTGTTACTTTGGGAATTCACATATCAAAGTTCTAATTATCAGTCCGTTTCTGCAGCTGACACATGCTGCAAATTGGTCATCAGCCTGATTTGAGACCTCTGTGCACATGCATAATTGTGATTTAATTAATTTAATGTGTATTATATATACACACTTTCGTCAAACTTGCAATAAATCATTTTAGAAACCTGAATAATGTGGAGAAGTCATGTAACCCGTTTTGTAAATAATGCCTCTTGTCGGTTTGCTTTTGTCCCCAGGCTCTGAGCAAGGAATGTCTACGGAGAAGCCTGAAGCTCCCATGTATGTGTATGAGTCGACGGTGCATTGTGCCAACATCCTCCTGTGCCTGAATGAACAGCGGAAGCAGGACGTCCTGTGTGATGTGACAGTACTGGTGGAGGGGAGGGAGATCCGTGCCCACAAGGCAGTGCTGGCAGCTTGTAGCCAGTATTTCTCCCTGCTGCTTAGGGGCCAGACGGAACATGAGCTGGTCATCAACCTGCCACAGAAGGTGAGTGTCCTCATTTGGCAGAGGTACAGAATCGTAATACATTAACAGCCTGCTGCAAGGATACACCTAAATGACCTGCGCTGAAAACCTCATAACAATCCTAACTGTGCCAGAAGAGTGTAACTATGAGATCACTGAACCCTTGTGTTTTTGAAGATTACAGCATATGAACATCTTTTTTTTTTTTTTTTGAGTTAGACTTATGGCAATTAATCTGACGATTTCTATCAGAGATAATTGGCATTGTCTGGTAACCTTGTCCACCTGGATTAAAATTAAAATGCCTTATCAAAAGACAATACGTTTTATGTTTTACTTTTTTTTTTAATTGAGTGAATTGTGTGTGGAAGATATATGGTCAAGGAAGATATTGGATAATTTTAAAGGGGTCATGAACTGGCTTTAAAAAAAAAATGTATATATATACTGTGGTCTGAGGTCAACTTATGACATTTGTTTGGTTTTTACATTCAAAAACATCATAATGAATAAGTAAAAGGCTATTTTCTACCCTGGTTTTGAGCCTAGCTGCTGGAACGCTCTGATTTTATGGGTGTGTCGCATTGAAGACTTTACTGCAGACAAATCAGCATGTTCACATTTTTTTATTTGGTTTATTTTTGTTCCTGACACTATGTGGTTCACTTTATTTTATTACATGACATAAAGCTTGTAAGACCTTGATAGGAAGCTCACAAACTTTAAAGACACGGTTACTAATAAGAGAGTGAACAATGCACATCAAGAAAAGAATGTTATTTCACTATTTAAGATAGCCTAGTGATACATTTCTGTAGACATTTGGAAAACACATTAGCCCCGGGATGTCAGGCTTTGTGATGCATGTTTGAGTCTGATCATGAATCACAGAACAATGAACCAACAACACCTCAAATACAAAGGATACTCCAGCCTGTGACAGCGTGGTAAGTTATGTTTAGTATGTACACATATTCAGTAGATATGAAACGATCCATAACCATGCAATACTATCAATCAATCAATCAACTTTATTTATATAGCGCTTTTACAATGACGATTGTTTCAAAGCAGCTTCACAGTGTTAAACAGGACAACATTGCAACAAAGTTTGATTTGGCTAGTTTAATTTGGATAGTTTATAGAATTATATATGACCAAATTAATAAATTCTATTTGTATATTTAGTTGAGTAACTTGGATCATAATTTGAGTGTCCCCAACTGAGCAAGCCAAGCCAAAGGCGACAGTGGCAAGGAACCAAAACTCCATCAGGGCATGATGGGGAAAAATAAACCTTGGGAGAAACCAGACTCAGTCGGGGTGCCAGTTCTCCTCTGGCCTATTATTAACAGTGTATAATTATTACTCTGGCAACCTTGCAGGTCATAAATCATATTAGATAGGAATATTCGAAATTTTGGGTATGAGGCACGAGACGGGCTCATTTAGGATTTATTAACACTATCACATATAAAAACTTTTTACTCACATAAGTGTGTTGTACCATTCCTGTCGTATCCAATATAGAAGGCACAGCATAGTTTTTAATCTTGTTCTGTCTGCAAATCCAGTCTCTTGTTTACAAAAGAATCCACGTGAAATGAAGTGAACAAACGTGCAATGTCTTACCCACATGAGCTGGAACTTCATTAAAAATAAACCACATTCCTAATTGTAGTCCGAAGGAAGCTTATGCAGTGACTGTGTTCTTCCACACTCAGGCACTGCACACTATTTTGTAATCTTCAATGACATGTTTATTGCTTGGAACTTCGATCCGGTTTAACTCCACGTAGGCCTATGTTATTTATGTCATGCGCAAATCAGTGGGCGGGGGTTCAGAATTAGGCGTTCTTCTTCGGTTGAGGTGGTGATTCAATGCTCTCTGATGTCACAGGGAAGCACATTCATAGATCTCTTGTTTGCGGAGCCAGCTGTCAATAAAAGCTTTTCTTTGAATGAATTGAGTGAATATATTATACCGTTCAAACGTTTAAATTCATGCCTTTATCCAGCAATGACACAAGAAATTATTAAAAAGTGGCAGTGAAGACATTTATGTTACAAAAGTAAAAAAAATAAAAAATAAAATTCTATTCATCAAAGAATTTCCACAAGACTATTAAGACATTTATAGTAATAAGAAATATTCTTATGAACACCAAATTTGAAACTGAAGAATGATGCTGAAAAAACAGCTTTCCATCACAGGAATAAATTACATTTCAAAATATAATGTAATAAACCAAAATAATAAACCATTTCTTTTTATTTAAATAATATTTCACAATATTACTGTTTTTACTGGAATTGTGATCAAAAGATATCTCTTTTGGGAATGTTGTGTTTCAATAGCAAGTGCTTCTGTGCTGATAGTTAGAGTCTGGCAGGAATGTGAGAAAGCATGTTCATCGTCTGCAGTTTTCAGTGGGTATAATTGCTTATGTTGTTTTGTTTGCCAGGAGTGTTAGCAGAGTTCCCTTTCAGAACTTCACTGTGCTTGAGGAAGTATGATTTATTCATGGATGATTCTCTGTGTTGTAATACTTTAGGTGCTTTGTGATCTCAAAGCTCAAACTTGTATTACAATATCCCAGATATGTCAGAAGGCCCCTCCATTTGCCTCTGCTTATATATTAATTATCATTCATCTTCAAAACACTTAATGTCAAATTGTATTCTGTAATGACCAAGAAATTGGCTTCATATCTCATTCTCTCCTCAGAGCCATGTTGAGCTGCTTCTCTCTTGCTTTATAGTGTGGAGTCTTTGCTTTCTGCTTTGTGTGTGTGTGTGTACATGCGTCCCTGCCTGCTGCCCTCATTAGGATAGCTGGTTATAACATTAAAGGAGTCTCATATGGCGCTTGGCTTCCATAAAGACATGCTTCTGCAGGCGGCAGCTGCTGATGCCAGCTGAAAATAGATCCACAGAATGCTCAGCATTTTCCCCCCCTAGCTTTTCTATTTATTAGCAGCTCTGGGAGGACTGACTGAATGTCTGGGGTGCTGTATTTTCAGCAGGATGACTTTCTATTTTAAAGATGATGTTCTTGATGTAGTAGCCCCGAGCATTGGTAGATACCTGTGAGAGCGATAGTGTGATTGAAAGTGATGAGAAGGGTGGTTTATTTTTGTTCCTGACACTATGTGGTTCACTTCATTTTATTACATGACATAAAGCTTGTAAGACCTTGAAAGAAAGCTCACACACTTTATAGACACGGTTACTAATAAGCCGATAATTTTCGGTCATTTGTGGTCTTAAAAATGCCATTTGACCATGTAACTTTTTCTGAATATAAAGGAGATATGGGTTTCAGTTGCAAAGAGGTTTCAAAAATCTTTTATATAAAATATATTAAAAGTTTAAACGTTTGAGGTAAGTTCGAGATTTTTTTTTGTTGTTGTTGAAAAGGGACACATGAATACATTTTATATATATATATATATATATAGTTTTAAACATTTTAAATTGTAATAATATACCACAATATTATTTTTGTACTGTATTTTTGATCAAATAAATGCATCCTTGGTAAGTATGAGACTTCTTTCAAAAATTTTTACTGACCTCACACTTTTGTACGTGAGTGTGTCTATAAATATCAATCGATATTGATTTAATTTGTGTATGCTCATTGCCTTATTTTTTACATTACACTTGTCATCATCAAACACTCACTTAATTGTTTAAATAATTATTTATTAACACTGTTAAATGTAATATTTAGCAATTCCCAAAGTAAACTTATATTTTTCATACTTTACATTATAATTGTATGATTACAAAGTTCATGTTGCATTTAAAATCATTTTAGTTTGTGTTTTTTTCTTTTCTTTTTTTTTTTAGACAAATGTAGTATAAAATGTTTTAATGTCTGCCGTTAATCAGAAATAACAGTGCATTATAAAGGTACAGTAATAAAACAGCAATTTGTAATTCTATGGGTCATAAAGAGAGTGGAGAGTGTATGGAAATGATGGCAGGAAAAAATAAGTCAATATAGTGGTCTTTGGGGTAACAATTTTTTTTTACTTTTAATATGATTAAAATACATCTGATGACCCTGAAATATTGGTATTGTTTTCTTTCTATAGATCACAGAGAAAGGCTTTGCCCCTCTGTTGCAGTTTGCTTACACAGCCAAGCTGCTACTCAACAGGGACAACATCCAGGATGTCATGTGCTGTGCAGAATACCTGGGGATGCACAACCTCGAAGACTCCTGCTTCCACTTCCTACAGGCCCAGATGAAAGGTGAGGTTGATGGCATGCACACCAGCCAGAATCCTCCATCAGAGGATGGAAACATGCAGCCCAGTGACTCCAAACCTCCACTGTTCGGATCAAGGCTGTACCCTGAAACTGAGCAAATGAAAGTCACGGACAACCTCCATCTTCCAACCTTCGACCTCCCTCGTTATCCCAAATATAGAAAGTACCATCAGGTTCATGCTAAGCACAACTCAACCACCTCCTCACACAGCAGTACCTCAGTCTTTCATGGCTCCTTGCAGGATACCGTCACCAGCAGAGATGCCTGGGGCCTGGATCTTTCAAAGGTGAAGGCAGAGCCAGCGAGTGGAGAAGTCTGTGTACCACTAGAATTGTCTGGGTTGGAGCAGGATAGTCTGGTCAGGGGTAAAGGCTGTGAGATAGAGATGGACATGGACATGGAAATGGAGTTTGAAGGAAGACAACTTAGTTCAACACCCACTGAACTGCCTGTGAGCAAAAGTTCACCAGTGTGCCTGCGCTCCCTTGTTAAAAAGGAAGTCACTTCTTTGAATCATTATCTTACCACTGATCTGCAACCCGCCAGCCAAACCTCTCCCATTCGAGAACAAGAAGTTGCTCCGGGTAACTTCCAAAAAGACTATCAGGCTTTTATTGGAGGACTTGATGTGATGTCTTCCAAGAAGGCTGAGAAATTAACTGATGGGGTGTCCCTCAAGTCACTTTCCTTTGAGAGAATCTGTTCACAGGAAGCTGAACAGGAGAGTGACCGAAAAAGTGTCATCTTCTCCTCTCGGACCTCCCACCATCTGGTGGCACCTGCCCACTCCTATCCAGGGGAGAGCTGTTTGGGTCCGGAAACCCCGGAAGACTTATGGGCAGGTTCCAGCCAGTCATTCCCCTGCTCCCAAACACTGTCCCCCACTTCTGTCTCTCAAGAGCCCCCATTGCCCTATCGTCGGCACCCAAAGAGCAGCTGTCCGGTGCCAATTAAAATGTGTCCCCGCTCATCTCGTGCCGAAAGTCACATCAGAACCTCCAGCTCTTGCTCTTCCTACTCCTACGCTGAGGATGGCAGTGGAGGATCTCCTTCCAGCCTGCCCCAGTTTGAGCTCTCTACCTCTCCTTGTTCCACCATGGCACGATGCCTGGCGCTCGAACACCGGGAGCATAGCACGTCGGGGACACCAAAGATCAAGTGTGAGAAGTCATATGACACTAATTCCAGTGATGAATCTGGATCTTTTTCTGATGGCGATAGTGAATTGTTTCCCACCAAAGAGCGCAGTCAAGAGGTTGGTATAGACTTTTGTCCATCTTTGGGAATTTTTTTACTTTGTTGATTCTGTATCCTTAATAATTAATAAGTATAAATTAAAACTTGCAGTATAGCAGCAAAATGTATCAAAATAAAACCAAATATATTTAATATTTTTCATATTGCAATTACAATTTTTATTAATTGCAATTTGGTTATTTTTTCCCCAAAATTGTGCAACCTTGTTGCAGTGGTAAGCGCACTTACTGTCAACATTTGAGCTTTTGATAGGCACCAGTTCAAATCTGATACTTGATCCTATTAAAAAGCAAAATCTTCATGAATAAATATGAAAAATGTAATCATTACAAAACATTCCCACATGATTCCAGAGCTTCTGAGATTGAGAAAAAAGCTGCAGGAACTTGGCAAACACTGGAGGGTTGCCATGACAATAAGCTCTGAGCCGTTCTTGTTCCTTAGGTCCCAATGACATAATTGTACCTCCTTCTGACAACACTGACACTTTGCCAGTTCAAGAATCTGTGTATGATAATTTGCTGTCTCATTCAACTGTTGTTTGATTTTTGATGACCCAATTGAGGAGCTGTTGTCAGTATACAAGTGATTACAGAGATAATGCTTTTTTATGGGATTCTCAGAGTTTAAAAAAAAGCAGCTGCATAAAATCACAGATATTTTCACAGCAGCATTATGAAACCGATAGCTTCAGATTCTACAATCTGATTGGATGACCTTCTAAGCTGCATTAAAATAGCTGATATATGCTCAGCAGTGACTAAACATTAGTTCTGTATTAATGTGCCAACTCCCAAGCTTCTGCATTGCCAAAAATCCATAAAACAAGATAAATTGACTTGAAACCAAACTGAATAAATATACAAGTAATTTATGTAATCAGATTAATTTTTTCAATTAATGAATAAAGTAACTATATCACACCGGTGTGATTAGAATGTTCAGTCATCATACAGACTATATCAATTGTTGGGGTTTTATTCATATCAGATACACATTGTGTATACGGTTTACTCTATTCTTCTCCCACTTCACTGACCACTTACTTTCATGTATTTCAGGAGAAGTGGATGATTTGATGTGTTCTAAATCCAACAGACACGATTCTCTGAATTGTGGTGCAAACTAACATGGTGGCGCCCATTGCACGTTATAGATCAGCTAACATGATCATTATAAAGCTTTATAATAATAAAAAGGTGACACGAAATAACCTTTGCCTTAAATATTTTCAAGGTCTTTTTTCAAGGTATTTTAACAGATTGCTAGAATATTTTAAACTTGCGTGTTAAAGGGTTAACAGAAGAAATGTCCAATGTATTCACTGACCAACTTAATTGCATTTTGTAAATATAAACACATTTTGATGGCAGCAACACATTCCAAAAAAGTTGGGACAGAAGCATGTTTACCATAGTGTCTTATCACCATTGTTTTTAATTATACCTTTTAAATGTTTGGGAATTGAGGATACTAATTGTTGCAGTTTTGCATGTGGAATTTTTGCCCAATCTTGCCTGATACAAGACATCTGCTCAACAGTCTGTGGTCGTCATTGTCTGATTCTACTTTTCATGATAGGCCATACATTTTCAGTAGGAGACAGATCTGGACTGGTGGCAAAAAAGAGATTGAGTTGCATTTCTTGATGCATCGGCAGACTGTATTAAGTGACAACAGTTTTCCAACGTACACCCGAACACATGTGGCTGTATTTAACAGAGTAGCATGACGGTTTCTCATATAATGCCATCTGAGGGCTCGAAGGTCACACACATTCAACAGAGGTTTCCTGCCTTGCTAGGGCATGTAGGCATGGATGGAATTTCTCTGGATTCCCTGAATCTTTTCACAATATTATGTATGTATTGGAAAGATCTAAATACTTTGCAGTCTTGCATTGAGAAATGTGATTTTTGAATTGTTTGACAATTCTCTCATGAAATTTGGTGATCCATAATCAATATTTGCTTGCAAAGTCTTTAGTTGTTGCTCCCTTTATTCCCAAACACAATACCCTTACCTATTACAAATTCACCTGCTAATTGTGGAATGTTTTAACCAGGATATTCTACAGTCTTTTCACTTTTATTTAGCCTCTGTCTCAAATTTTTTGTAGTGTGTTGCAGCCATCAAAATTTTACAATTAATACAATTAATTTGGCCACCGAAAACAGTGGATTTTTTTGTACATATTGTAAGATACATTCTCTGAAAACAAGTGTTGCTTCTTAAGTAAATGTATCTAGTTCTGGGTGTTATTAGATGTTTAACTGGGAAATTAGAAAAAAATACTTGTTTTACAATTTAAACTATTTTATTTCAGAATAATTTTTTATTATAATTGTCAATAATTATAAATTTTAAATATTTAACTATTGTAAGAATACAATAGTACATGTCCAAAACATCATGATAATACATTGCCATGCTTTTTATTAGTCACAAATAAAAGGAAAATGAGGTTTAAACAAAATGCTAAATTTCCATGCAATATAGTGTAGAAATCTCTCCAAAAACAATCTTTCTATAGCCGTCTTTATTCTGCCCTTCACTCTGCCGTAGCTTATAGCTCCCAGCTGCAGGTCCCCAGACAGAAGTGGGGCAGCGGCCCCCAGGCTCCCATCTGATGATGGGCCACTTCACCTCACTGGCTAACAGATGAGCCCTACTTCACAGTATGAGTGTCTTCTCCCAGAAACGACCTGACTTCAGAGAGAAGGAGAGGAGAAACCGTGCCTGTGCTGCTGGAAGCCTAATCTGTCATTTCTAGCCCTATTACAGAGCGCTCCGTAGTAGAGTGGTTAAATATAGACCTCCATTTTACACAGACTGAGCAGTGGCACAAGGTCACAGCAGAGAGAGGGAGTATTCGTCATGGTGATCACTATGACGGACTCCCTTGGCAGAGTTTTAAGTCAGGTTTCATCTCTGTCTTTGCACTGAAACAAGAATACAGGTTGCTCTATTTGTGGAATTTTAATTCAACCGTAATGTGTCCTGTGCGCATCTTCATTTGCAGAGCTGTACTGTGATTGGCTGAACAATCTAAAGACAGTAAAATGAAGCTCTTTGCTGAAGCTGGTTACAAGCAGATTACCACCCAACCTAAAGTCCTTCATGTGTAAAGAACAAACTTTTCACCCAACAGCTGATCTGAATAGAAATTAAAATTTGGTAAATTCAGTCTGTCAAGAATTTGTCCAAAAAATACAGTAAAAACAGTTCATATAATGAAATATATTATAGCACTTTTAAATAACTGTTTTCAGTTTTAATATATTTTGAAATGTTAATTATTCCTGTGATGGCAAATCATTACTTCAGTCTTCAGTCACATGATCCTTCAGAAATCATTCTAATATGCTGGCATTTCTTATTATTATCAGTGCTGCGGGGGGTTAATAAAGAATCAACTTCCCTTATTCAAAAGCTTACGCAACGTCTGACGACATTGCACACCAGTTACGCTCAGCATGCCTAGCGTAAGCTTTTCAACTGCGAGAGGCACGGGCATTACACTTTTTAAATAATAATTTAAAAAGTGAACTTTATAAAGTTTTAAATATGGATATTTTTCTTACACAAACGCATCGATTCGCTTCAAAAGGCCTTTATTAACCCCCTGAGCCGTGTGGAGCAGTTATGATGGATAGAGAGGGAATTTTATGGACCAACAGTCACTGCCATTATAATGCTTGGAAGAGTCAGGACATTTTTAATATAACTACTCAACTTCGTCTGAATAAAGAATGTCATATACATGTAGGATGACTTGAGGGGGAGTAAATTATGGGCTAATTTTCATTTGTGGGTGGACTATCCCTTTAAGATTTTGTGAAAACCGTGATTTTTTTTTTTTTTTTTTTTTAGGATTCTTTGATGAATAGGATGTTCTAAAGAACAGCATGAATTTAAAATCTCTTTTTTAACATTTAGAAATGTCTTTCACTAATCTGACTCTCAATTGATCAATTTATTGTGTTCTTTCTGAAGAAATTTATTTCAAAATTATCTTAATCAATAATATCTTAAAGACCCTAAACTTTTTTGATAATTTGTAAAAGACCAAAAAATTTGACCCAAAGACTGATCTGATATTGAATAATTTTATCGTCATAGCATTTATGTGAAAATCTGTCAAGAATTGTACTGATATTCTGATACTGTTTATATTCTAATATTTTCCTAACTTTTGCTTTTTGATGATTTTAAGTTAGCTTATTTAAGGCTTTTTTACCTATCAGTGCTCTGAACAGTAAAGTAAATTAAACACTTTATACAAGTTAGATGGCAGTGTCATCTAGTGGTGAAGCACCATATATTTTTTGTTTTAAATTTGCCAAATAAATATAATTTTGTAATTTGTTTATGTTTGTTTTTTCCCCTAGTATATAAAGTAGCATAGGTTGCAATAAATGCATCTAACTATAACATGCTGTACACTTGCAGGTGAAACTGCCTTTCTCGGTCGACCAGATCACAGAGCTTCCACGCAACGACTTTCAGCTGATGATAAAAATGCATAAACTGACCTCGGATCAGCTAGACTTCATCCACGACATGAGACGCCGCGGTAAAAACCGCATCGCAGCTCAGCGCTGCAGGAAAAGAAAGATGGACTGCATCCAGAACCTGGAGCGTGAGATTCACAAACTGGTAGGCAGCACAAACAACCTTACAGTGTTTGCTTGCACACTCCTCCAGAATCTAGATTTTTCTGTGTGCGTTTCTCCTCCGTTAGGTCTGCGAGAGACAGAAGCTCCTAACCGAACGCAGCCATTTGAAGACCTGCATGGGGGAGCTGTGGGAAAACTTCTCCTTTCTGTCTCAGGAGGTCTGCAGGGAGGAACAACGGAGTCCGGATCAGTCTCGATCTCTATATAGTCTACAACCAAACCCAGTTTTATCTGGTTCAGTCGGTACAAACCTTAGAATCTCACCTTGTCCCACCAGTATAGACATCACTCTCACCTCACATGGCAGCGCGGTGGCGTCCCCTGACTGTCACACCATTGCTAAACTTTCACACCCACACCTTAGAGTGAACCGAGAGGCTGTGCCGGCCCAGGACACCTCTGTGAGGTCAGAGCCCTCCCAAACGGGCAGCTCAAGTGTGACGATTGATTTCTGCCAGGAAATGACAGAGAAGTGTACGACAGAAGAGCTCCCTGAGAGAAACTGAGTCTGGTAAACTGCATTTTTATCTTTAAACATGAGCTATTGGGTCAATGTTGGTTCAAATGTTACTTTTTTTTTATGTAACGTTTTTTTTTTTTTTTGTGGTAATTTAGCAGACTGTTCTGTTTACATGGTGACACCTAATGTGTTTTTGCTTGTGTGTGTGCTTATGGATGTGTTCTCATACATGCTGTATAGGATGCTAAAATCAGTTATTTTACCTTTCTTATGTATGTATGTATGTATGTTCTCAGATTTATCTCAGGAATTTCAAACTTCAAATCAAGCAGAATATGCAAATATGATATTGAGTGTTTGAAAGCGTTTTGTACTTACTGTGCGTTCAAGCATTCCTAATGTGCATAAAGAAAAAAACTAAATTGAATAACAGAGAAACTAAATAGCTGCTCACCTGAATTTGCAAGAAGCCGAACAATCTGTTTTCAGCACTGAGAAATAAACATCTGATCCCTTTCTTTCTCAGAGTAGATCATAAAGCAATCCAGTCTGGATTGGCGATTAGCTGCCTATATATGATTGTCCCCTCAAATATTTTGTGATGAAGCACCATTTGACATGGTCCAGATTTTTTCTACAGATTTTTTCGAAGCTCGGTTTTCTAGACTGTTCAATTGTGTAATCAGGGATGTCTGCTGTATATAAAACTCTCCTAGCAAACTTAAGTAAATTAATAATTCTTTGGCAGACTTTGGCAGCTCACATTTTGAGCTCTCTGATCTGATTTGATTCCTTCAGGGTGTTATGCACGTTATCATTTTACTGTTCAGATATCAAAGTGAAATCTCTTATTGTTGGGTTATATATGGGGTTGTACACTTAAGCACGCTCCACTGGCGGTGTTCAATTATTTCCCTGGTCCTAATGTTTTCACCATTAAAAGTTTCCAATAAAGTTCCTCCTTAAATTCAGTTGAATAATAACACTTTTACATGTTTGATATAAAGTTCAAGCCTTAAGGTGACAACAGAAAAATCGGAAAAATCCCAATGCTGCATTACATTGTTGTTGCTTTAAGTGACATCACAGTACTATAGTTCAAAGGTGAGATGGGGTATATGTTTTGCTCTTTTAATTAAGTCTATTTACTTGAAATTATTGTGATCTGCATGACTTTAATGAGAGATAAAACGTGATTAAAGCTGCATTTTTACTATTTTGTTTGTACCAAAACTTTTGGGATTCTGATCAAACATGTTACATGTTAGCTTAAGTCTGTATTGGGCAAAATCAAATGGCTTTGGCCTTAAAAAAATATCATATGTAGTCACATGGGTTAATTTGTGCACCATAAACGGCGACTCTCAAATAATTAACTGTCAAGAATTAAAATGTGTCTTCATAATGCTTACAAATTACCATATTAAATTAAGAATTCTGTGCATATTCAGAATTTTTTGTTTATTCTCATGACCTTAGAATTTGGATAAAGCATTTTATCATGCCTTTGTTATTTGATGCACCACAGTTGAATATTGTGATAAGGGCAAATATGAATATTCATTATTAGTTTACATGCAGTAGGGAGAGTTCGCAGATCTACCTGTAAAATCGATATACCTCTCGTCTCTGACAAGGTCTGTAGCAGAACTGGTTTACAACCTTTTTAAAAGACATTTTACAATCATTTCTTTTATGTATATTTTGTATGTATTGTACATATTCTCTTTATAGTTATTTGTGTGATTCTTTGAAAATTACTTTCTTTTGTTAATCAAATCTTGAAAAGTTGTGACCTCAATGTTCATAATCTGTATTTGTTACATTCTTGAATGTGTTCGCATTGAATTTGTCTACTAGGATATTAAATAAATTGCCAAGCATGTTTTATTCAGATAGAATGCGTTTTGCATCATTTGCTCTGAGGAGTATACAATTTGTATGATCTGTATTCACCCTGAATTCAAACACAAACACTTTTGGAAATAAGAAAAGTTTTATTTTCTTCATAATTTGATGTAAGAGTCCATCAGCTTGCATCACATTTTATGGATGTAAGCTAAATGATTCAAAAATGTTCTTTTTTTTGCCAGCTGTCTGAAGGTCTGAAGCTTTTATAAATATGCACAGATGTCTTTTGGCTTCCATAATTGGACATGGAAAATAATTACACTGTGCTTTACTGGTAAATTAAGGTACTTTCAATAAAAAAAATTAACGGTACAAAACAGCACTATTTATACCACAGTAAAGCTGTGTTAAACCAGTGCTTTCCAAGCAGAGCATATCCGAGTTAAATCATTTGTCGCTGATATCTCCATTCATTTCTGCTCATGAACGGCCTGTTACATTCCTGTTGTCCTTCTGTCCTTCTCACTTTCACTTTTTCATGATTGAAGAGATATCCAAGAATACACTCTGTAAAAACAAAGGACATTTTACTAAACCAATAAAGCACACATTTAAAAAACAATTTATATTATTCATTGTTTTGTTTTTTTATTAATATTTATTAATATAAATAAAATCTCTTGATTGTAACTGACATTTGGTGATTTTTAGAAAATTCAAAAAATTTCTTTGTTTTATCAGAATTTTTTTTGCTAATTACCACAAAAACAATTAATTGTACTGTTCCAAAATAAATATGTAAGCTTTTAAATTCCTCTATATGTGTCATTTGTGTCTATACTTGCCATAGACATCCGTCGTCCCCCCCCTGGTGGTGGGTTCATGGGCAGGTCGTTGAGGGAGCCCAGCTCAGACTCCGATCCCGAACTCCTAGTAGAGGGACAGGACGGACTGCCGGACATGCTGTCCGAGGGCATACGGGCCATGAAACTGGCTTTTCTGTTTGGTGGACAAAAGTCGCTCTCAGAGGACCCTAAAGCATCGTCCCCCAGGTCCGGCACGCGGCTGGGCCTGTGCAGAGCGTTTCGAAGGCAGGCTGGTATTTCGGTATGACCCTCAAAACCCGGATGACCCGAGTTAAAAGGCCTAACGTCCCTTTCTGAGCCGTTACTGCTCTCTAGGTGCTGGTCTCGGTCCTCTAGTAGCTCCATGGACGCCTGGGAATGCAGTTCATGGATCATTCCCTGGCTGGGCTGGCGCATTTGGCGGGGCTGCTGGGTAATGCAGGACACCGGGAGGGTGGCCGCGGCGAAACTGTTGTGCCGCAGCATGTCGTTGCTTGAGCCGACGCAAGCATTGGTTAAGAACAGCGGTGGGTCCATTTGCCCCTGCGGGATAAAAGTTTTCAACTGCGGATTTTTGTGGGGCGACAAGTTCGTCATCACACACAGTTGCTGAATGGTCGAATGCTTGGGTTTGCAAAGACTGTCGTCCTCGACAAACTGGAGACCGCTTAGAGTCTTTTTAATTTTTTTCACCCCCAGGTGGGATATTTCCAAGAGGTTCAGGAACAACGAAACCCCTGCAATAACAATCATGAAAACCATGAAGATGGTCTTCTCCGTCGGCCTGGAGACGTAACAGTCCACGCTGTTTGGGCAAGGCACCCTCTCGCACTTGTACAAAGGATCTAGTCCTATTCCATATAAGATATACTGCCCCACAATGAACACCACTTCCACCACTGATCTGGTAAGGATATGAATAATATATGTGCGCAGCAAGGAACCCCTCAGTGGAGCCTTCTTCATTTTCTTCTGCTCTTCTAGCCTCCTCAGTTCCTTCTCCAACTTCTTGTGCTCCTCCAAGAGGGGCTCCATCTCTTCCAGCTCGGCTCTCAGCTGGATTTTCCTCCTGTGCCGTTCTTTCTCCAAAGCCCTCAGCCGGTACAGAGCATGTCCCATGTACACCAGCGAAGGCGAGGAAACGAAAATGATCTGCAGTACCCAAAAGCGAATGAGCGATATCGGGAACGCCTGGTCGTAGCAGACGTTCTTGCATCCCGGCTGATCCGTGTTGCAGATGAACTCGCTTTGCTCGTCCACCCAAACGTCCTCGGCCGCCACACCGAGAACCAACATCCGGAATATGAACAGGATGGTCAGCCAGATTTTACCCACGATGGTGGAGTGAATATGAACCTCCTCTAAAATGCTCCCCAACAAGTTCCAGTCCCCCATCTTCACCGCCACATGTCCGTGCTTAGTTTAAGACAAAAAAATATGAATTTAGCCTACTGTTCAAGTTTATCTATTCTTCATTTCTCTGCATTTATGCATTAGCCGCCATGCATGAGGCTTTTCCATGGGTCCGACAAACAAAAAAGGATGTTTGACAAAAATTCCAAGTCTAAAAGACATGCACATGCAACAACAAACTGCTCATATTTAATTTTGCACAAAACGATGACAAACAAAATGACATAACTAAGCTAATCAAAGCATTATCTGCAGAACCAAACTAAAATACACTTACATTTCAGTGGGATTTGCTGTCTAGTTTCCTTGGTATATAAACAAGCATGTTTTCCCCAACAAGGAAAATCATTCCTTCATTTTACAGCCATGGCGTTTGCACATTAAAACGCAACCAGTCTCTCCGCATAACGTCGGCTACAGTGAATGTTCCCCACAGTTGTTGCATGCAGTGAGTTCACAGGATGTAGAAATTGATCAGAAACTGACGGGACAATGCCCCATGGCAGATCTTATCAAGCAATTGCTGAAAAGAGCACCCCCACACACATAAAAAGTTGCCCACGATGCCAACCAACCAAAATGTCCCTCATGCAGTCAATACAATGTTCTGCCACACAAAATATCATGATATTGCTCTCTGGCAAGCCGTATTCATGCAATCCCACTCCTTTTAGCTCAACCGGGTTGACTTGAACAACAAAATGGCGCTGAGACTTTTGTATAAGCATGCATATTCATCCTATTTAACCATTAATCTTATGTGTAATCTATAATGCTGCTAGTCAATTAGTCAAGCCCAGTCTGAAAGCAAACTGCATTGACATGTCTGTCATATAGAATTATCAAAATGTTATATTTTATCCGACCCAGCACCTAACACAGCACGATAAATGTGAAATCTATCAACTCTATTTCACCATTTTCCTTTGTGTTCCCCTTTGAGTTTGTGCCTAAGCTTTCTGTGTTGTTTACGTTTGTGAGCACTCAATGTCAAATGAAAGACCTTGCACTCGATTGCATCAGGCCGCCCCCCCTTCCTAAACTCAATCCATCAATACTGCAGTGATTTGTTTAGCATGTTCTTTTTTCTGGTATTATGCACCACAAATCTCATTAAAAGCCCATTTGCACAATATTGTGCATTTACCATATAAATCCAATAGCAATTGGATACAAAACATGGTTTTATATTGAAACAACAGGAGGGATCGTGGCAAACCGCGATCCACCAATCAGCGCACGCACGTGATTTTGTTATCCTGATTCGTCCCTGCCCGAACCTCTCAGCTACTGCACAACTCATCTCGCCGATCACACTACATGCTTCATAAAATGACCAGCCGTCCCTCAGGGCCTTTAATTAGCTTTCCATCACATGCTGACAGAGTCAATGGGGGATTGATTTGATTTTCCCTTGCAGAAGCTTGAACTGCAAATGCCAGAAGTCACATCAGGGACGTTGCATTACATAATGAGTTCATATGGTACCAAGCGGATGTCGGAACACCATCTATTGGTCTTTGTTCTGTGGTGCTTCATGTGATCTAATTGCCTTGATTGGGGGCAAAATGTGCACAGTGAATTATAAGCATTTTTTGCGTGCAAAAGTGCAAAAATAGTCAAATGTGCTGAAACCACATGTCAGCTGGACATGAGCCTATCCTAAAATAAACCCTAACAGTCTTGCTCCATTGTGAAGGTGTGGCTGTACATGAAGAGTTCCAATGCAAAAGCCTCTAAAAGCCACCTTGGTCAAAAATAAGATAACGATACTGAGTGAATGCTCTCCATAGTATACGTTCATAAATTACTTAACTTCAAACCCGCTAAATCCCAGCCTCAGCCCATTCAGAAGTATCGGTACTTTGTTAGAAACCTACAAAAAGCCTGACAAAAATGTGAATTTTAAGGAAAACCGTCAAATGGACTTTTGCATCTTAAGTCTTCACATTGTTTCACTTATTATGTGGCTGCTCATCAAATGAATTATAAAATGGTACTCAGAAAAGAAATCTGCTGCTGGGGCAGTACACTCTAAAAAATGCTGGGTTGTTTTAACCCAATGTTGGGTCAAATATGGACTAACCCAGCAGCTGGGTTCAAACAACCAAATTGCTGGGTTAGTCCATATTTGACCCAACATTGGGTTGTGTTTTACCAAGCATTTTTAGAGTGAACCTTTTCAAAAGCTAGTTTTTACTTTTACCGTTGTACCATATTTACCACTAAATGGTGCCTATTAGTATCTTAAGGGTTCATATAAGTACCTAAAAGGGCTTTTCACACTGTGCTTAACCCCGGGTTATCGTTGTTTAAAACACCACTTTTAACCCCAGGGAAAGGAATGTTTCATTCTTGTAATTTAGATGCGGGGTTAGCACCGCTTGGACGCGCAATGCTAGAGCCTTTATGTAAATAGGTCACATGCTGCGTTTGTCCTGTCAGTAACACTGACACCGCAAATAAGGACACTTTAGAATGACCAGGGTTAACTATTTCAAGTGTGAAAAGCCCTAGCAGGGTTTCATTACCCCGGGTAAAAAGCAGTGCAAACCCCACTTCTAAATTACATACGTTAACACCCGGGGTTAAGAGAAGTAGAACGACGATAACCTGGGGTGAAGCGCAGTGTGAAGAGCCTTAATGTGTGAAATGGTGCAGTGTTAGAATGTACGTCTAAGCTTTTGTCTGGCTATTACCAGAACAAGCTCAATTTAAGACTGCTCTGTATTTTCTACACACAAGAGGCGTGATAAATTAAAATAATTCAAATGACTCTGTACACAGTTGGATAATCCTTCAACCAATCAGACCACAAGAGGCGTGATCAACAGGCCCCATCACTTCTCTATCCATCATCGTGTTAAACCCGTCAATAGCGCACCAGGTGGATGATTGGTCTGTGATTGGTTCCCGCAAAAGTGTAACAGAAGCAGGATAAATTAATGTACAGGTTTCCAGACTGAGCTGCAGGGCGAAATCAATAATAATTTCATAATAGTACCTTTTCGGTTTTGTACCTTAGGGTACCGCCCCAGTGACAGCAATGTACCTTTTTTTCTGACAGTGCAGGAGGTGGTGACAGAGGAATGGTAGCAAGTGGACAACGAGGATCCCCAGGCGGCGATAATGGTATTTGGCTGATGGCGCAGACCCAGAGCTTTCCAGTGCCGACAGCCCACAAAGGAGTCGAGGGAGGAGGCAAGGTGGTGTAGTGGCTAACGACATCTGAGGAATGACCGCAGGAGACGAGGACGATGGATCCATAGATGCAGATGGAGAGCTGGTGAAAACGAGCAACATAACTGGTACCAGAGACCAAGGTAATGCCGCAGCGACAATCATCGACGGTGAAGCCAGAGTACCCGAGGGCTGTGGTGGAGCTGGTGTGATGGAGGACAGAGGTGATGCTGAGGGGATGGAGGAACCCGCTGCAGCCATAAGGGTGGAGGGATGGAGTGCAACGGACTGTCCGCAAGTCCGTGGCGGAAGAGGTGTGACAACTGATAAAAAAACAGCAATGATGAAGGTACCAGGTGGGATTGGGTGGGACTCGTGGGAGTTTATATTTCTTATATTTTATATGTCTATAAGCCAGTCCTTATTCTCCATAGTCACGACTCTCTCGTCCACTGACGTCTTGGGCTCACACCCCTGGTCAGACTCACGATGGAGCTCCACTTCCTGGGCGAGGGTCAGCTCTGTCCTCTTCTCCTCAGGCTCTGGTCGCAGCAGTCGGTATGTCTCCGTCTGTGGGGGACTCGCATGAAAACTCTGCGGTCGAAGGTGGGAAATCCGGCTCTGGACCTGGCTGTGCTCTGGATTGGGACAGGACACTTTCCAGACACCTGATGATGGCCTCTCTCCAGTCAAGTCCAGGTGTCTGGGAGGTCAGCGGGTGGTGATAATTGTAAAGTGTGAAACGGGGTGGTTTAGGAACGTACAGTGTGAAACGGCAGTTGGTCAATACTCAGGATTAATTGTTAACCCCAGAGAAAATTATGAGCAGTCTGAAATGTGAATAAGATAACCCATTCCATTTACCCAGGTTTTATAACAACACAGGAAGGGTAAACTATTTCCAGTGTGAAAAACCCTAAAGTGCATATATTAGTTCCAAATGGCTCGTTTCCACTGAGCGGTACGGTTCAGTATGGTATGGTACGGTACGCATTTATTTGCGTTTCCACTGTCAATAGTTGTGACTGGTACCAAAATGCCGAACCGTACCATACCACTTTTTTCGGTACCCTTCCGTTGGGGTACCTAGCACAGTGGTACGGTACTAAAGGGTGGAGCTAGTCTCACTGCAGAACGCTGATTGGTTGACAGAGAATCGTCACTTGCACGTGCGACAGGGGGATCGACAACGCAAGAGGAACCATTTTTAAATCACAAGATTGCAAAACAATGTCGGCGCGCAGCTTAACGTTACCATGGTCGGCCCAGTAGGTGCAGACCTTGCTGGGTATCCTCGGTGCACGAATGACGTCAACCGATGCTTTCAGTCATATACCACGCCTATCAAGTGACGTTGATTACTACTTTCCGGCATACACCACGCCTATCAAAAAGGGTACTGTTGGCAGTGGAAACGCTCGCCAAATTCATGGTTACAGACCCGAACCGTACTGTACTGTACCGTACCGCTCAGTGGAAACGAGCCATAAATGTTACATATTAGCAGCCTTTTGAAAGGATATACTGTACCTTTGCATTAATTATTGATTTGAGTTTTACTAACTTTATGTGACCAAACAATATAAAGGAATGATGAGTGATACAAGAGACATTGGTTGCACAATAAAATCATACACTATGTTGAATGATTACAGATATGACCTTTTAGACCCCTGTAAAAACAGAAATGTGGTGCTGCTGAGGTCATGGTGGATCATGACCTGTATTATACAACATCTGACCCACCAAACTTTGAATAGCTTTCACATGTATCATCAATCACAACGGAAAAAAAATCGTATTTTATTATGTGACCCCCGAAAAAAGAATGCAGAGTGATACCAGAGACATCAAGGTTGCACAATGTAAGACTTGTCAGACACAATGCTCTGAAATACAGCTTGGAGAAAATATTCGTCATCAGAATTCCATAGTTAGCATCCAGAGCCTATTGTATAGCTATATATTTTCCTTTGTTAAGAGTTTTTTTAATTGCAAATTTAAATATTCAAAAATCAAAAATAAACATAAAAATTTGTAACAATGTAACAGCCCTGTTTTTGTTGTAGTGTAAAAACATTATGATGTTGGGGCGGGAGTTGGATGGACGTCCACCATGCTGATAGATTACTTTACTCTGATCCATTTCAATCAATACAGACTCGTGCAGCCCTGATCTGACTGTTTGGACATAATGAGATTCCAGTACGCCTGTGGATATTTACCAAGAGGAGATTTTGGGTGTGAACGAGGTAACGAACAGAACGTGGATAGCATTCACTTGAAAACATAAAAACGTTAGACGTGGAAGATCATATTTTTGTTTTGTTTAGTATTATCTTGTACTTGAGTTTCACAGTATTAAATAGTTTACAACCTCAGATTTATTATGGACACAATCATTAATCATTTAGTGAAAGATATAAATTCTTAATGAAAAGTGTGAGACGAGGAGATTCACTGATTAAATCATAACACTATGATTATGCATATGACCCGTTAGACCCCTGCAAAACAGAAACGTGGTGCTTCAGAGGTCATGGTGGATCATGACTTATGTGTTATACAACATTTGACCCGCCAAAACTTTCACATGTATCATCAATCACGACAAAAAATACTGCAGTCTTTGCATGCATTTCTCTTTATTCTCAAGTTAAACTGCTATCACTGCATATTTTGTATGTAAAGGTACACAGACAGAAAAACTAAACAATATATCATACTTTACAACAACAAGTATCTAACTTATAGTAATTATAACTAGGGTAAAATTAAAGTCTTTACTATTCATCTGCTTTGCTTGAAAAAAAAAATTCTATACAACAGTTTCCTAACACAATATTGCAATCCACACAAGCTACAACTCTATGTTGTTGGAGTAAAGATAATTTAGTCACATTTAAAGTAATAGTTTATACATATATGAAAATTCTGTCATTTTTACTCACCCTGATGCCATCCAGTATAATATATATAGCCTATATACACTGATCAGGCATAACATTATGCCTAATATTGTGTTGGTCCCCCTTTTGCTGCCAAAATAGCCCTGACCCATCAAGGCATGGACTTCACTAGACCCCTGAAGGTGATTCATCAGACCAGGTCATCTTCTTCCACTGATCAGTAGTCCAGTTCTGATGCTCACATGCCCACTGTTGGCGCGTTTGGCAGTGGACAGGGGTCAGCATGGGCACCCTGACTGGTCTGTGGCTGTGCAGCCCCATACACAGCAAACTGCAATGCACTGTGTATTCTGACACCTTTCTATCAGAACCAGCATTAACTTCTTGAGCAATTTGAGCTACAGTAGCTCGTCTGTATGATCGGACCACACAGGCCAGCCTTCACTCCCCACGTGCATCAATGAGCCTTGGCCGCCCATGACCCTGTAGCCGGTTCACCACTGTTCCTTCCTTGGGCCACTTTTGATAGATACTGACCACTGCAGACCAGGAACACCCCACAAGAGCTGCAGTTTTGGAGATGCTCTGACAGTCATCTAGCCATCACATTCTGGCCCTTGTCAAACTCGCTCAAATCCTTACTCTTGGCCATTTTTCCTGCTTCTAACACATCAACTTTGAGGACAAAATGTTCACTTGCTGCCTAATATATCCCACCCACTAACATGTGTCGTGATGAAGATAATCAGTGTGATACACTTCACCTGTCAGTGGTCATAATGTTATGCCTGATCGGTGTATATATATATGTATATATATATATATATATATATATATATATATATATATATATATATATATATATATATATATATATATATATATATATATATATATATATATGTATATGTATGTATGTATGTATGTATGTATGTATGTATGTATGTATGTATGTATGTATGTATGTATATATATATATATATATATATATATATATATATATATATATATATATATATATATATATATATATATATATATATATATATATATATACACACACACTATTACTATGAGCAATAACTCCATGTTGTTGGAGTAAAGATAATTTAGTCACATTTAAAGTAATAGTTAATACAAACATGAAATTTGTCATTTTGTTTTTATTCACCCTGATTCCATCCTGTATAAAATATAGTATATATTACACACACACACACACACACAGGTTATCTTTGAAAGAAGTATTTTATGCTCACCCATCCTGCATTTATTTGATAAAAATACAGTACCTACAAACCATAATATTGTGAAGTATTATTATGATTTGAAAATAACTTTTCTATTTTTATATATTTTCAAATTTAATTAATATTCAAATAGTAATAATATGTTTGGCAAAGCTGAATTTTCAGCATCATTACTCCAGTCTTCAGTGTCACATGATCCTTCAGAAATCATTCTAAAATTTACTTACTTAGTGCTGATTTAGTGCTCAATATATATTACTTATATTATTTGTATGTTTATATTTATGTATTTATTTAATTTTTATAAATTTAATAGACCTTATTAACTTTCATAGTATACAAAATCTATGAAATGCCACCTGTCGAAGTTTTTATTCAATTGTGTTCACAAAACGAAATTTCCCAGAATGCATTACCTGTTTAAAATTTGAATTCTTCTCCCATATCCCAAATGAACTTCCTGTGGGGTGTGACCAATCCAATTCACATTCCAGCTCAATGAAAGGGAGCCAGTTTTTCAATTCTGAATCTTTATCAACCCTGTTTGAAAGATGGTTAGTAAATGATGACAGATTTTTTTATATTCCATGACAGAATACATTATTCCATGGACCTGATGTGAATTCACTTTGGGAAGTTGTAAATATAGCCCATATTTTTTTTTCTCTCTGTGTACTGTAAATATTAAAAAAATAGCAACCACAGCCTAGATATAATGATTCTTGTCAAAATTAAAGTTTGATTTGGAGTCCTATACATTTTAAAAGAGTTACTATAACAGTTACTATAGTAAAAAAAAAACCTTAGTTTAATTAGTTACTATATTTTACGAGTTCCAATCTCGTTTATATTGCCACGAGTTTCATATTAAGTGGTATGTGGGCATTACCGTATGTGTCAAGAGCTGGTTTTCGTGTTAGTGCGAAGCCTCTGGAGCTCTTCCTCCAGTGTGTTGATCTTCTCCAGTAGACTGGCTCTATCCTGCAGAGCTTTCTGCTCCGCCACCTTCTGCGCTTCATGGATCTTCCTCTCATACCAGCGTTCCAGCTGCGTGGAGACCGTCTCAAAGAAACGCTGCGTCACCTCCATGGCGTGCAAGTTTCCCCGCTCTTGAGGGAAGGAGGCCTCCGCGGGCCGCTGGGAAAACACCAGGGTCTTCATTGTGCCGTGCTGCTGGGTTTGAGCGTGATGTGCTTTAATCCTATCCTTCAGGTGCCTGCTGTGTTTCCAGGCCGGGTCGAGCGCTGGTTCTGTATCGCTGTCATTGAATTGCACGCTGGGTGTGGACAGGCTACTGCTGGCACTGCTGTCACAGAGTTCATCCCCCTTGTCTGACCTGGACTTTGAGACATCAACTTCCTGCTGTTCTGCTCGATGCCACTTGGGGTCAGCAGTCGCCAGCTTCCTCGAAAGAGGTTTGTGTTTAACCATGGAAGGAGCTGTCAGGTTGAGACAATCATCTGTGTGAATATGAAAAAAAGACATTTCAGTAAAACTAATTTATTTATTTAATTGGGACGTTTGACTGTTTAGATTTTTACAAATGTTTTTAAAAGTCTCTTATGCGTACCCAGTCTGCATTTATTTGGTTAAAAAGACAAAACAAACAGAAATATTGTTACAATTTAAAATAACAGATTTTTTTATTTGAATATATTTATATTTAATTTTATTCCTGTGATGGCAAAGCTGAATTTTCAGCATCATTACTCCAGTCTTCAGTGTCACATGATCCTTCAGAAATCATTCTAACAGGCTGATTTGCTGCTCAAGAAACATTTCTGATTATTATTAATATAAATATAAATCTTTTTTAACATAATAAATGTCTTTACTGTCTTTATACCAAAAAAAAAAAAGCTTACTGTCCCCAAACTTTTGAATGGTAGTGTATAATGTTACAAAATCTTTAAATTTTAGATAAATGCTGTTCTTTTGAACATTCTTTTTTTTTTTTTATTAAATAAATGCAGTCTTGGTGAGCAGAAGAAACTTATTTTTAAAAGCATAAAAAATCGTACATATATATATGAACATTGTAGATACATTTTCTTATATTATCTTAATATATACAATACATTTCTAAGTTAAACTTAAAACTTGTTTTAACCCTTGTGTCTTTACGGAGTCACACTTAATTAAAACCAATCAATTTATGCAGTATTTCAGGTTAAAATATAGACTAGGCCTTTAAAATCCAATTTTTGAAGGCGCCATCTGTTGAGAGTATAGAAAGAAAATATGTAATACCCCTGTGTAACCACTAGTTGCCTGTATAGCTTTCTACAGAGCAGCTTGTGAATTGCCTAGTTGTTTGTAGACGCAATTACATATTTTTATTAAGTGGAAGATTTAAACAATCTCAACGACTACTTTTTGTCAAGTTTTAGATTTTTTTTTCAGAAATAGTGATTTGAAGTGTTGGTTTATGCATTATGATTACAGTCAAACCTGAACACAAAAAAATGGCGATTCATTCAATCACCACATTATGGCAGTGAGCTTTTTTCTGCATTGTTACTGAATTTTTTAATTGATACCACATATTTTTAAAACTTATATCTGTGTTACAGACACAGAGGTTCATAGGTGAGTTCTGTGTGTGTGTGTGTGTGTGTGTGTGTGTGTGTGTGTGTGTGTGTGTGTGCGCGCGTGTGTAGGAATGCGTGTGTTTATTTCACAGTCTTAATGTTTTAGTGTCACCCCTTCACTCCTGTGAGCTATTCCTGAATTATGACTGAATTATTGAATAGATTTCACATATTCTCAAAACTGTGTTTTACAGTGTTACAGACTAAGTGGTTCATGTGTGTGTGTGTGTGTGTGTGTGTGTGTGTGTGTGTATGTGTATGTGTGAGTGAATGGATATTTCTATCACATTCTTGATATTTTATTAAAGTGTCATCCCTTCACTGCTGTGTACTTTTTTGTGTGCACACTAAAATTCTCAGTATTTTTGTCAATTTCCCATTCATTTCCTATGGTTGTTCATTTTTGACAGAAAACCATGAGTGTGACTATTTTTTAATGACTACTTAGCCTGTTCAAATCATGCCCTCAATTTTTGTGTGTTCACATTCCAAGTGTCATAAAAATGTTGTACCATTCCTATGAAGCTGTGATTTTTAACATTTCAAAGCGTAAAATTAAGGCCGGAAGAGGAATTTTACTGGTGATAATAATACTGATAAAAATATGTTTTTTTTCAATGCATCTTTTTAAAACCTTTAGAACCATTCAGCTTCATCTCAAAGTATCTTCTCCCAAGCTCAAGACTTTTCACATCGGTGTTAGGAGCTGCTCCTGGGCTGGGTAACACATTGACGTAGGTGGCTAGTGAGCTGGAGCTCTCCTCAGAGACGAGTGACAGCAGCGGGAGACCCTCGGGGTCTGAGTCCACCAGAGAGTGATCCACCGAAGGAGAGTGCAGGAGTTTGTAGTGTTGAGTCTCGGCAGGCATTCGCACCTCAATATCCTGAATCTTAGACATGCACCAGGTTTTAACAGCGTTTGTAGCCGCTACCTGCTTGAAATATAAAAACAGAGCAACATCAGCTTGATTAATCATGTCTAGACTGATGCAATAGTGGTCTTGCATCCCTTCTCTAGAGCTGATGTACCTGTTTTCTCTCGCCCTCTGTGCGTTCCAGTGTGGCCCTCCTATTGATTCGATAATGACACTCCATCCTCTCAGCCGACACACGCTCCTGTGTGAGTTTCTCAAGCACTTTAATCTGAACAGGAAGAGATATGAGTCTTTAATACCCATGTTTTCAGAGCCATTGGTTTCTGAAGTGTTTTCCACAGGGATTACAAAGAAATCTACAATAAAGAGTAATGCACCAAAACCAACCACGATTAAGTCTTTCTCTATCTAAGATATTAAATGGTACTATTTTTATTGAAAACATTTTTTATTCAATTTGAAGGTTTTTTTTTTTACACTAGTTTGGTCTAAGATTTTTTTTTTAATTAGACATTCATACATTCAGCAAGGAATTGATTAAATTGATCCAAAGTGAAGACATTTATAATGACATATTTCTATTTCAAATAAATGCTGTTCTTTAAAACTTTCTATTTTTATTCATCAAAGAATCACGGTTTCCACAAAAATATTAAGCAGCCCAACTGTTACCACTTTGATAATGATAAGAAATGTTTCTTGAGCAGAAAATCTGCATATTTTAATGATTTCTGAAGGTTGATGAGACACTGAAGACTGGAGTAGTAATGCTGAAAATTCAGCTTTGCCATCACAGGAATAAATTCCATTTTAAAATATATTACAATAAAATTTCATTTTTTATCATGTATCATTTTATAATATTTAAATTGTAATAATATTTTGCAATATTACTTTTGTATATTACCATTTTCACTGTATTTTCGATTAAATAAATGGTGAGAAAAAATAAATATTACCATATTTTTGAACAGTTTGTAAATGACATGAGATACAAAGAAAAATGTAACCGAAAAAGTTGCAATACCACGTAAAAAGACAAACCTGATGCTTGTGTTTTTGCTCTATTCTGCCGAGCCTGCAGTTCATCTCCTCTTGGACAGTGTGAATTTCTGACCTCATCTCCATCTTTGTGGCTTTCAGCTTTTTCTCCAGCGTTTTAATGAGGGGCTTACAAGGACAGTCTTTTGCAGGAGCCTGTTTGCAGACTGCCACTGGTTAAGAGGTTTAAAACAAACAAATGCACTGCACTATAGCTCTAATGTAGAGTTTACCTGCTTTATCTGTCCATCTCTGTCTCTGTATAGTGTATAAAGCTGATAGGCTTTTCCTGGAGTTTGATATTCTTCCTGAGAGCTGGGACTGCTGTGATTCAATCTCCGGGATGGAGATCCTCTCTCATGGAGCTGATACTCTCTCCGGGACACATGTTCCAACTTTTTTAATAGATAAAAAAATATGTATTATTAGTACGATTAAGATTCATTTTATTAATATTAAAATAACAGATAACAAATCAATTTTTTTATATTTATTAAATCATCTAATGAAGAATACTGTATAATCAGCATGTCAGCATTATTGCAAAATAAACCCCTGTAGCATGACTATATATATCTTTATTTTACATCATCCCTTACATGGTATTTGATATATTAGTGTTCAATAATAGCTATAATATAATATGAATTTAATGTCACTACCTTCCTTCTTGGACTCCTGATCTTTCTCCTCGTGCAGGGGCTCAGAGTTGCTGTGCTCAGTTCTGGTTGTGTCCTGTGAAATACTTGATCACTGTTGATTGTGTCTTCAGCCACTTCAGTACAGTCCTGCACAATGATGGCAGTGCTCAGCATGAGAAGGATTTTAAGGCGAAACAATCACATGACCTCTGATCTTTTTTAGAGTTATGGAAGCTTAGTAGTCATGCGTCATTTTCTTCTCACTGGCCCCTAGACCCCAATCATATTACAAATGATGAATCTGCTGCAGCGCAGATGGCTGAATCTTATCTGAATGTTCCACCTTCTCTCTGGAGGTTTGAGCTCTGGGGAGGGACTGAGTTCTCCTCTGGGCCCGCGACACATCTCTTCTTTTTCTCACTGTCTTTCCACGAGCAAACCTCTGGACCTGAACAGGGACATGCAACTTGAGTTAGAGAAGCTATTAGAATAGAATATTGAATAGTGTGGATGGTTTAGCATAGTTCAGTTAGGTCCTACTGGTAGATGAAGTATTTGAGGGCACAAAGGTCCATTGATGCCAATTCAAAAGTAAGCGTGTATTCTAAATCAAAATGATTTTCCGTATATATACCGTATGGCTGTTTGCATCTCATATCTTCTGTAAACACATTTGTATTACATTCCACAGAGATCCATTATCAGCAAAGTCCTTTTAAGACAAGTCATTTCACTCGACGGCCATCTTTGAAACACCTCTCAGGCATGCAAGTGCAGCTCCTATTGCTTTGAATGGGGAAACATTGATTTCTCCTAAACTGTTCGCTAAGCTTTATGATTAAATTACCTAAAAATTTAAATCACCAATGAAATCAGACAACAACTGTCTTATACATTTTATTTCTAAACGCTCTAATCATGACAAAAAAACGGAATTTTTCAGCCTGGACAAAGCTAATGCGTATGCGTAATCCTAAACGCATGTCTCAGAACACTGCCTGTTTCTATAGGAACCGGAGCTTCTAACAGTGACGCGATCACTTTACAAATCAACGATTGGCTACTTTATTTACAAGGCGGGGCTTATTCGCCATATCGGGCGTTACACTTTCTCCCGTTCATAAGTAATCAAATGCAGAACATTCCCCTAATTTTAGTATTTGGTTCCCTAATGGTTATTTTTTGACAACCAAATAAAATTCTAGGAGCGTTCTTTTTGGGTTTAATTTTTGCAACCTTAAAATAACGTTCCTAGAATGTTGCATACTGGTTTTTAAATAACCTAAAAATAAGCTTATACAGAACGTTCCCTAATGGTTCCCTCATTTTTAGGTTATTATTATATAACCATGTAAAATAACATGTAAAATCATTGCAGATGTTTTCGTGTAATGATAACATTGCATTCAAACCTAGCCTAGGGTTACATTATAGGCTACCAGTAGTGCAGCGTTCATGCCATGCCGTAATTACTGTAATTTTGAGATGACAATATTTTACATTCTATTCTATTATTCTACTATAATGAATCTGCAATAATCAGGTGGTACAGCTCACGTGGTAAAAGTAGGAGCTCTCAGAAAATTCCTAGCTTACAGATTGTAATTACGAGCTCTACGAGGACAAGCACGCTTTTTACCAGTTGAAATTACGACATAGTGTGACCGTTCCTTAGGTGGTGGTTACTGTTTATATGAGTGGGTAATTTGAATCATCCGTCAACCCGATTTGTTCAAAAACTAATCAAGAGACTGCCTTTATGAGTCATTGAATTATTCATTAAACAGGTTTGTTCAATAGCACTGATTTATTCAGGAGTGTTCATTTAATGCTTTACTAAAAAGAGTAGGCTATGATGGGACAATGAACTGGTTCTAAATGGAAAATTTTTAAATGTAATAACATTGCTTACCTGATTGGATTTTGCTAGAAGAATAGCCAAATCTCGGTTGTTATTGTCTTGGGCTTTATCAAGAGCAGTGTGGCCTGTCTGTTAATAGATTTAGCATGCGAGTAAGTTGTCATTTAACAGATGCTGTCATTCAACGCAATTTGCCATGGCAATTTTGGCTAAATGCCATGCTCAAGGGCACAATAGTGATAGTTAAGCTGTAGCATTATCCAGACACTCCCATTACAACTAACTTTAATAATGGCCATACAATATTCAGGCATATCATGATATTACACAACTTGCATTGTTTCTGATGTTTGTGTCAGCTCCTGCTTCCAGTAACAGATTGACAGCTTTCTTGTGATTTAGAGCAGCAGCAACATGGAGTGCAGTGTCTCCTATCTGAAAAATATGTAGATTTCCCTCCAAATTATGACCAGAAACATCTGCAATTGTATGTGGAATTAACAGGAGAAGGCTGCTGTAATCTAAACCACAACCTTGGAGTTTAATACAGACAAAAGCCATTTAATTGTTTGTTAATTTGTCTCTGAATTTTTCATTGTGTTTAAGAATAGTATAATAGATCATCCATAAATACTTATGTAGTTGTGTTACCTTTTACAGCTTATAGAATAATTGACTATTATATCAATATACAAAATCATTTCCAACATAACAAATAAACCACATTGATGCTGGATCCAAAACAATCAGAATGAGGATCTGACCTGGTTTTTCTCAGACACAGAGCAGAAAGAACCCAAGAGGATCTTAATCATGGCCAAGTGATTATAGCGTGCAGAAATGTGTAAACATGTGTCACCTGCCTGGAGGGAAAGAAAGGATTCCTTTTATTTTTCAGGTTTTAAAAAGTTTTACTTTCACATTGCAATTTATATATAATCGTTAAAAATGAATCGTGATGATTTTAAAAGAGTGCACATGCATTGTTTTTGCTGTCAGGCGTAGCTCCGCCAAGCAGTAGCACTCGAGCGCTCTGGGAATGGCCATTCTGACAGGCTAGATGTAGAGGAGTGTTTCCTGCCTTTAAAAATGAAACAGTAATACAAAATAAATCATTGCATAGATATGGACTGCATAATGAGCATTAATCAGAATCTAGAGTTTAACAGAACATCTCCGGTGTTCAAAATGTTGAGTTTTTGCAAGGTGTATTTGTCTGTTGTTATGTTATAAGTATGTGTTAGCAGAAGTTACTTTGGTAACATTTCATTTTAAGATGACGTAGATACAGGTTACTACATGTATTTATAGTAATAACAGTAAATGATGCATAATTACAAGTAACTAACCCTAAACCAAACCATAATCATAAAACTATAGCAAGTATATGTAGTTAATTAATATTACTCAGTAAATATTTAAAATATCTAGCTACCGCCATGCAGACCACCTTCTGTATTCAGCTTACTAAGTAAGTGTAATAAGTGTAAAAGTGTAAGTTGAATACAGAAGGTGGTGTGGCAGAGGCTAGATATTTGACTTTATTAAGTTTTAAATATGGATATTTTTCTTACGCAAACGCAATGCTTCGCTTCAGAAGGCCTTTATTAACCCCCCGGAGCCATGTGGAGCAGTTTTACAATGGATGGATGCATTTTTATAGGCTTGAAATTTTGGCTTGCCATTTACTGCCATTATAATGCTTGGATTAGCCAGGACTTTTTTAATATAACTCCGACTGGATTTCTTTACAGCACATTTCGTATTTCAGAAGTAGGGGCTTCATCGAAACCTGAACTCAATGACGCATTCGGGATAGACTGGGAAGACTGTAATAATGTAAAATATGTTAAAAAATAATGCGTTTTTTGAACAACCAAGGACGAAAAGCATATTCTAGTACACTCAAAAACCAAGTCTTTGTAAAAGGGCATAATAGGACCCCCGTTAAAAAATATGGCTTTTTTTTTTTTCAACTTCCAGTTTTAAATGGAAATACATAAACACATGAAAGACATTTCTGCTTTTTAATAGATCATCTGGTATAATCCTGAGGTAAAAGGAAAATAATGCAGATGAATTCCACTTACTTTGTTCTTCACTTGGACATCGGCACCAGCTTTGACCAGTAGCTTTACAGATGCACTGAAGCCATGCCACGATACCTCGTGCAAAGCAGTGTTTCCTTCCTGATCAAAGAAAATCTGATTCTGTAGCACTGATTTTACCACAAGTAAATGTGTTTTTTTCAAAAGCAACTCCAGCACAATAACGAACTATAGTCTGGATTTTTACGTAGGTCTGGCAGGTTTATTTACAGCAAGCAAGAGATCTTGATTTATATAGTTTAGAACAATGTGCCATAGTGTAACAATATTCATAATATAACAATTTTTGGATTGCAAATGAACAGACCTTGTCTTGTAAATCAAGTGCACAGCCTCCATGGATGAGGGCAGAGATGGCGTCACGGTTTCCCACAACAGCTGCGCGGTGCAGGGCTGTTTGATGACCCTAGAAAAAAGAAAAACACAAACCGTTTGATTGTGATTAACATTTAGCTCTGCTTAAAGGCCACCAGAGGTCACATTTCAGCACAATCAAACTTTGCTATGGCTTTAGCAAAAACAAATCTTAAGAATATTGGCTTAAGCAGTCTTATCTTTCTTTCAAAGGAATAATGGTTGACACAGACACAAAAAGAGAAGCAAAAGTGATAGACCATGAGTTTACATCTTCCAAGCCTCCTTGGTAACTGCCGACAGCCCCCTGCGGAGTGAGCGCCGCATCCGTGTAACCGTTAAGTGAGAACAGGTGAGCTGGACGTCCTGTGGAAAAACAAGTCACGCATGCTCACATAAAAGAAATCACACACAGATGTGCCACAATCCCGCACGCAGGATTGAGAGTGTATGACCAGCTGGCTTCACTGACATTAAAAGTGTCACATGGGTAATCCCTTGCACAGGAACAGAGAGAGATTCATTGTAGTCTTTCCTTTAGGTCTTGCACGTGGGTAAGAGGGAATATTTGTGGATAAGCATGACGCTCTATGAGTTAAGCCCTTGTTTTGATTTCAGGTCAGTCTCTGTAAATACTGTGTGTGCCAATATGCTCCTCTTTTTATGTTTAAATTGGGACAAATCAAGAATTGAGAAATGTTTATAAACGGAGGTTATACATATTAGTACCTTTTCGGTTTTGTACCTTAGGGTACCGCCCCAGTGACAGCAATGTACCTTTATGACAGTGTATAATACTAAAATAACATTTTTCTGATTACTATCAAAATGAAAATGGGACATTTTTGTCCAGTGTCTCAAGAATAAGTATCTCTCAGAAAAGAGCATGTTATGATCTCATTTTCTCACTGAAAAGAGACGGTAACATTGCAGCATTAGAGATTTGTAAGTCTAACAGCTTAAAATATGCATTAAACAAGGGACACGTTAAAAAAAAACTAGATTGTAGAATAGCAGAGTTTGATCTCATGAGTAGTTTTAAGATGTCCCAGATGTGAGTCAAGCTACAGCTGGGACATTCTGTAGTAGGACAGATGGAGAAGAGCTCTGGTGTCTCTTTCACTATATTGCAAACGCTACTGTTGCATGCTTCTCAACAGTTCATGGATGCAATGGCGCTCATAATCTCTTTTAGGCTAGCTCATGAATATTGATGTCACGCTTAATTATTTAAAATTCTTTACATTATGAGACTGGTCTGAAATTGTTCATATTCGTATAGCTCACAAATTTTGAATGAATACATTACTTTTATAATATACTTTTAGTCAGATTTTGCATTCTACTTGGGTATATCATACTGAGACTTACGCATGAACATATACTTCAATATTTTTCAAATAAAATCACTTTAAGCAAAGTAAAGCAGGTGTTTGAAGGATGTATGATATTGTATTTACAGGACCTGGAGGTAAAAGAATACAAATCTTAAATGATAAAACAAACAACAGATACGTCTGGATTTCAAGGAGACAGAGATGTCAATGTCTCTCAACAATAAATCAGTCAGCTCCCAACACAGCACTTCTGCATTAATGACCTATGTATCTCCTTTGAAGGCATCATGAAGTATGAAAAAGCAACATCTGGGAGTTTCAAGTGGGTTGGTTGCATGTGATCATAAGATAACAGCAATGGATTTGTGTGCTTTGCTCATGCAGTTTTTGTTGTTTTCAAGGCCGCACTCATGGTTTCATGAATATTGCATTACTTCATCCACAGGGAAATTATAGCTACATATTAAGATAACACGGAAATTAAAAGTGTTTGCAGGGCAGACGGGTGGATCAGTATTAGGTATCATAAAATAATTAACAAATCTCTGCTCATAGCATTTCCTTTGGCAACTTATACATCTAAAGAACACAGCCAGGAAGTGGAAAAATCTATGTAGATATGAATGTTGTGAAAAATCCACGTAATGTTGTGGTTCAATTGAAGTATAAGCATAATATAGTCTATTTTATATGGGAAATTGAAATCAGAACAGATGCACAGTTCCTGTCAATGCAGTTACAGCCTTTCTGCTTATAGCCTGAGCCTCATGGATCATTTATAAGCGGATCTTGTATAAAATGATCAACTGACCTTGAAGCTTAAATTGAACCCCACTCTGCTAAGAACAAAACGAAATATAGCACATTTAAATTGGGCATTTGAAATCATTCATTACCTGGCTGTCACTAAGCAACAACAGCATGTATTCAACAGCAATGTATTAAATATCTATTTAATTAATTATTTCTATGTTCCACCATGTATAATATATATATATATATATGTGAAATATACTTATGAAATAATTTGTTTAGCTTATGTCTACATATAGTAGGCATTACAATATTTCAAATGAAGATCGACGATGAATGACCACACACATCTATGAAATTCAGGTAATATAATATAACATACTTACTGCTGTCAAATCAATTAATCACAATTGCATCCAAAATAAAAGTTTGAGTTTACATAATACATGTGTGTGTACTGTGTATAATTATTATGTATATATATATACACACTCATTCATGTATACATTTATAAATATTTGCATGTATATACTGTATATATATATTAATATAATTTATATTATAGCTTATATATAAATATTTTAATAATATTTATATATAAAACTAAATTAAAAAAAAGAATACATACAGTGGGTACGGAAAGTATTCAGACCCCCTTACATTTTTCACTCTTTGTTATATTGTAGCCATTTGCTAAAATCATTTAAGTTAATTTTTTTCCTCATTGATGTACACACAGCACCCCATATTGACAGAAAAACACAGAATTGTTGACATTTTTGCAGATTTATGAAAAAAGAAAAACTGAAATATCACATGGTCCTAAGTATTCAGACACTTTGCTGTGACACTCATATATTTAACTCAGGTGCTGTCCATTTCTTCTGATCATCCTTGAGATGGTTCTACACCTTCATTTGAGTCCAGCTGTGTTTGATTATACTGATTGGACTTGATTAGGAAAGACACACACCTGTCTATATAAGACCTTACAGCTCACAGTGCATGTCAGAGCAAATGAGAATCATGAGGTCAAAGGAACTGCCTGAAGAGCCCAGAGGCAGAATTGTGACAAGGCACAGATCTGGCCAGGGTTACAAAAAAAAATTCTGCTGCACCTAAGGTTCCTAAGAGCAAAGTGGCCTTCATAATCCTTAAATGGAAGACGTTTGGGATGACCAGAACCCTTCCTAGAGCTGGCCGTCCGGCCAAACTGAGCTATCGGGGGAGAAGAGCCTTGGTGAGAGAGGTAAAGAAGAACCCAAAGATCACTGTGGCTGAGCTCTAGAGATGCAGTCGGGAGATGGGAGAAAGTTGTAGAAAGTCAACTATCACTGCAGCCCTCCACCAGTCGGGGCTTTATGGCAGAGTGGCCTGATGGAAGCCTCTCCTCAGTGCAAGACACATGAAAGCCTGCATGGAGTTTGCTAAAAAAAAAACACCTGAAGGACTCCAAGATGGTGAGAAATAAGATTTTCTGGTCTGATGAGACCAAAATAGAACTTTTTGGCCTCTCTCTAAGCGGTATGTGTGGAGAAAACCAGGCACTGCTCATCACTTGTCCAATACAGTCCCAACAGTGAAGCATGGTGGTGGCAGCATCATGCTGTGGGGGTGTTTTTCAGCTGCAGGGACAGGACGAAAGGTTGCAACCGAAGGAAAGATGAATGCGGCCAAGTACAGGGATATCCTGGACGAAAACCTTCTCCAGAGTGCTTAAGACCTCAGACTTCACAACAACTCTGTGACTGTTCTTGAATGGCCCAGCCAGAGCCCTGACTTAAACCCAATCGAGCATCTCTGGAGAGTCATGATAATGGCTGTCCACCAACGTTTACCATCCAACCTGACAGAACTGGAGAGGATCTGCAAGGAGGAATGGCAGAGGAACCCCAAATCCAGTTGTGAAAAACTTGTTCCATGTTTCCCAAAAAGACTCATGATTGTATTAGATCAAAAGGGTGCTTCTACTAAATACTGAGCAAAGGGTATGAATACTTAGGACCATGTGATATTTGTTTTTCTTTTTTAATAAATCTGCAAAAATGTTGACAATTCTGCGTTTTTCTGTGGTTTGCAATATGGGGTGCTGTGTGTACAAAAAAAGAAAAAAGTTTTTTTCTCTTTTTCTTGAGAAAAAAAAGAACTTAAATGATTTTAGCAAATGGCTGCAATATAACAGAGTGAAAAATGTAAGGGGGTCTGAATACTTTCTGTACCCACTGTATGTATATATTGCAATTGTTGTCCTCAAAGTGTTGGGCAACATTTTGTCCTCAAAGTTAATGTGTTAGAAGCAGGAAAAATGGGCAAGCGTAAGGATTTGAGTGAGTTTGACAAGGGCCAAATTGTGATGGCTAGACGACTGGGTCAGAGCATCTCCAAAACTGCAGCTCTTGTGGGGTGTTCCTGGTCTGCAGTGGTCAGTATCTATCAATAGTGCTCCAAAGAAGGAACAGTGGTAAACCAGCATGGCAACAGTCATGGGCGGCCACGGCTCATTAATGCACGTGGGGAGCGAAGGCTGGCCTGTGTGGTCCGATCAAACAGACGAGCTACTGTAGCTCAAATTGCTCAAGAAGTTAATGCTAGTTCTGATAGAAAGGTGTCAGAATACACAGTGCATCGCAGTTTGTTGTGTATGGGGCCAGTCAGGGTGCCCATGCTGACCCCTGTTCAACACCGAAAGAACTGGACTACAGATCAGTGGAAAAAGGTGCCTGGTCTGATGAATCACATTTTCTTTTACATGATGTGGATGGCCAGGTGCGTGTGCATTGCTTACCTGGGGAACACATGGCACCGTAGGATGCACTATGGGAAAAAGGCAAGCCGGTGGAGGCAGTGTGATGTTTTGGGCTATGTTCTGCTGGGAAACCGTAGGTCCTGCCATCCATGTGGATGTTACTTTGACACATACCACCTATCTAAGCATTGTTGCAGACCATGTACACCCTTTCATGGAAATGGTATTCCCTGGTGGCTGTGGCCTCTTTCAGCAGGATAATACGCCCTGTCACAAAGCAAAAATGGTTCAAGAATGGTTTGAGGAGCACAACAATGAGTTTGTGGTGTTAACCTTGCCTCCAAATTCCCCAGATCTCAATCCAATTGAGCATCTGTGAGATGTACTGAATAAACAAGTCAGATCCATGGAGGCCCCACCTCGCAACTTTCAGGACTTAAAGGATCTGCTGATAACAGCTTGGTGCCATATACCACAGCAGACCTACAGTGTTGTTTTGGTAGCAAAAGGGGGACCAACACAATAGGGCATTGGTCATTCGTTCAAAAGTGACCGTAAAGTAATAATGTTATAAAATAATGTTATTAAAGGTTTCTTGAGCAGCAAATCAGCATATTATAATGATTTCTGAAGGATCATGTGGCACTGAAGACTGGAGTAATGATGCTGAAATTAGCTTTGCATCACAAAATTTAAAAATTACATTATAAAATATATTTAAAGTTATTTTAAATTGTAATATTTCACAATACCACTGTTTGTTTTGTATTTTGAATCAAATAAATACAGTCTTGGTGAGCATAAGAGCCTTCTTTCAAAAAAAATTACCAATCCCAAACTTTTGAATGCCAGTGTGTTGTCAGAACATATGTAGCATAGCAATGTAACATATTATTGTGATTTTGATCATAAAGGCTAGTTTTTTACGGTGTGTACAATTATAAAGTTTGAGACTTTGAGAGCTAAACTAGAAAACTAACTGGAGAATTCATCTTAATAGCCTATAACAATATCGAATTATACAGATTTCCAGTGGTGAACACGAAGAGAGAATGAGCCTCGTCCCTCATAAACGTGCTTGAATATCCTACAAATATAAGTTATTGAGCGCTATATTACAGCGCCATCCAGCGGCTTGTAAAGATGTACAGCTCATAAACAAAGAACAGCCATCTGTCTTTGGCTTTGAAATCAATATTGGTTTCTAAAATAATAAAATATACAAATAAAACGAAAAATACTTAAAATTATTATTTTGTTAGAATATTTAATTTAATGTTTAATGTAAATTATTTAATAGTTTATTAATAATACTAAAATACTAAATACATATGAGTTGAAATGTCATCAAACGTTAACGTTTGATGACATTTCAACTCATATGTATTTATAAATTAATATACATAAATTACAGTATAACCATTTATAGCCTACATCAAATTAGTACATTATTATTTGTATTATGTTATTTTAATGTTTGTTTTGCTATTTTGAGTATTTTAGCATTTCTGTGTAATATAATAACAACAAGAAAAATAAACTATTATAGGTGAAGTTTACTAAATAAATAAATCAATTATTTAAGTGTGAACAAAAAAACTACATCTCCCGAGATCCACAGTGACAGCCATCGTTGGAGTCCATGCATAGCCTGTTTGTTTGGGGATGGGATTCAAGGGAGGCGTCCTCTCGAAGTTCTTCATTCTGTGATGATGGTGATGAATAGTCACAATGTGCTGTGATTCCTCACGCAGGCTGGCTGCTGTGTGAGTGTGTGTGTGTGTGTGTCAGAGTGATAGAGAGCAAGGGGGGATGTGAAAGTTCACCATGGCTTGACCATATCAGGTGACAATGTGGAAAAGTTTGGCTGCCTCCTCAGATTAAATTTCTTAAACTCGGAGAATGACAAGCGAACGGAACTACATTGAAGTGGATGGAGAAAACGAAGCTCTGTCGTTCGATTATTACGACGACGATGATGATTTCGACACATTCACTGACGGGGACGGAGACTGCGGCTGTGAGGAAGGAGGTTAGGGGATAGTTTTAATTTAGCACTCAAAAATAAGGGGTCATGTATATTTTACATGTTTTTTAAACGGGCGCAAAGTGTAATTCCATTACAAAAATCAGCATGGTAACCATAGTTCCTTCTTAACACACAACAGTTAATTAGTTACTAAGTTCCAAAACTGTGGTAACTTGATATTTCCACCAATGTAATAAATAAATATAGAAAAAAAGAGTCAATTAAATGTTCTGTGAGCTTCTTACACTGTTTGAGAACATATTTAAAGTTTTTTAAGGTACCAACAATTATTTTATCAACTAAGTTAAGTTACTGTGTTTTGGTGGAAACTTTGGTTGGTTAATAATTATGAGGGATTTATTAATAAACTGTTGTAACTTAATATTATTACTGTTATTATTTAAATTAAATATTCAGTAAAATATTCTACTACGTTAGCTACCAGTAGCCTATCATAAAAAAATAGCTACCTCAAATAAAAATTATGGTGTTGAAAGTAGCAACAAACAGTTGTGACTAAATTAATACAATTGGTGGAAATACTATGGTAAATATTTACAAGGGCTTTATTAATGAGTGCACACATTTCTTGCCTCACCTGGTTTTATTTAAAGACCATCTAGATTATCTATTTAATAGGTGTATGCTATCTGTGCATGGATTTGTGGCTTTTTCAGACCTTTATGTAAGCTTTGCATTAGGCGGTTCTTTGCCTCCATGTCGTGCATTAAAATCATTTAATGTACAGCTAGCCGTGGATTAAAGAGATAGTAGAAAGTAGTGTGGAAAGGTTTAGTTGATTATATTGTAACATTTATTTTAACGAATTAGCCAATGGAGAGAGAGAGAGAGAGAGAGAGAGAGAGAGAGAGAGAGAGAGAGAGAGAGAGAGAGAGAGAGAGAATGTACATGTGAATTACCTGCATCTGTGCAGCGTCTCTTTACCAGCAATGAAGCTTTGAGTTTAATTACTTCAAAAACAGCGATGTTACAACCTCCCTGCTGTGTAATATAATGTTGCAATTTAGTAGCAAGGTTAATTTATTAATAATAAAAGTCATAGGGAAGTGTTGACAACCAGTTTCTGTGCTACTGTTTTTGCACATAAGAAAAACCAGCCCGATTGCTAATCAAAACAAGCAATCACAGACAAAACTAGCTTCAACCTGCGGACTTAACCAACCCGCAGAAACAGTGTAAAAAATAGTCCAATTCCGCTAAAAAAAACACTTTCTCCCATCTCTGTCTGAGAGTGACGTAGAAGTCGCCGTGTCTACACTGGACGTGAGCGGCACGACTCGACAAAAGACAATAGAACGCATTATAATCAGTGATGTTGTCTACACTGGATGCAGCATGACATAACAAATCCTAGACAGGAAAACTGATGGCTCATTCTATTTATGACGTTCCCCAAGCACCAGCGATACTTCTTATTCATGCGGACTATGTAGAGTCACTACTTTATCGCCGCCATTTTTGTGTCCTGTCACAGCTGCGTGACCTGTTTCGGTCTATGGTCACCGTTGCAACAACTACCAGAGAAAGATCAACGAAACACTCCCAGAAGGGTCACAACAAGGTTACAATATGCCCGTGCAGAGCTGTAACAACAGTCATCTGAGAAACACTGAACTACAATTTGATTCAATCCCAAAGGGGTTATATCGGCGGAATAAATGGTTGGCTTCAACCAGAAGGGCCCACTGGCAGCCAAACATCAATGCACAAAATAATAACTAATTAATTAAGAACTGGGACTGTCATATACATAACATTATAATGAGGACACTATTGTAATAAAACGTTGTCAATTCTCTGGGTTTGGTTTTGTTGTTGTTTCGGCGAGCTGTTTAACATATACATTCTGCACATTAGCACATAACTTAGTTCAAGCATCACTTATGCAGATAGCTATAAATTGTAATATGAAGTTACGTAGTATAAATATCTGATTAATCTCATATTGATAACATGCATTTTGTTGAGGTAAATAACCCACGTTGCATTTTGTTTCTTTACATGATGTAGCCTAAGAAATGTTGTACAATGATACATTTGCATTTAGGTATTTTATTGTATGTTATTTTTATGTTAGGCAGTAGATTTTTTGGTAGCACTTTCTCTTTGTATAGCGATGGATTATGTATTTATTAAGATATATCCGCCCTATTCTCAGTGGTGCTACTCTAGAAATCCCCGGAAAAGCTACAGTTTGATGTTATAAATAAGGATCACAACCAATAACAATGTTTTTTTTCCAAATATGTTTTTTTCCCCCGATAAACTGAAATGAATGAAGTTCAATACTGGAACCATTGGTTGTTTGGAACTATTGGTCGCTCTGTGACACGCTTTACTTACGCATTCCTCAGTTCCTATGGAAGTCTATCGGAGTGTCATAAGTGTCGTTTTTCAACTGCTATGGGAAGGACAAATGGATTTGCAACTTTGTCGCGTACAGTGTAGACAGCTTTTAGCTGTTGCAGCGTAACATGAAGTGTCAACGGTCGCGTCCGGTGTAGACACGGTGTGTGTGTATGCGTATGTGTGCTCTTCAATAAAAACAGTGCATTCATATAGAATGGTGATTAAGCTGACTTGAAACTAACTGTGCAATAAACGGTTTTATGGCACACCTTCCAGCCAATCAGAATCAAGTGTTCAGACAGACTGTGGTATAATTTAACTTTAAGCTTCAACCTGTATTTCTTAGAAAGCAGTTAGTTTTTTAAACCTAAGGAGGATTTCTTTTGGCTCATTCCATTGTTTCTACACAAGTTTAGATGCAAACGATGATTGCAATTGGTTGTTTACACACTGCTGCTCCTCACTATGTGGTGCCCCAGTTAGACACTTCGATAAACACTGCAGGCTGTATTTTGAGACTAGAAGTGTCCCTCAGTCTCACCAAATGCAGTTGACATTCCTCAGCTGAGAGCTAGCAAGGTCACAGTCATCAAATCAGCTGCAGCATGTGATATGAAGGAGTGGAATGCCAGTGTAGGCTGTACCCACAACTCCACACTCATGCCCTCTACCAGTCATTCTGCTAATATAATCTTTGCTACTTCTTAGCTACATGTCTAATAGAGAGTGTATTAAGTCTATGAACTTGTCCCCAGCAGTGTGTGGCAACATCCATGCCTCTTTTAGATGTTAAAGTATGGGATGATTTTAGACTCAAAATGATTAATGCATGCACACACAATTATCCATGAACTTTTCACTATCCACAAACAAATGCCTTTCAACTTGTATGTGCAAAACACAGAATTGCATGAATGTGCTGCAGTTTGTACAAATAGAGACATTTTTTTAATACAAATGTTTTATTTTGCATTAGTGTATCATAATTTGCACATGCAACAAATAAGATGTGCATTTGTGGATCATGTGACGTGTGCATTTATTGACGTCTTTTCTGCATTGATCTCATTTTATTCATTTGGATTTTGAGACTTTCATTTCGCGTTTTCAAGCATTTCACGTTTTCAAGCATTTCACAAACCACACACAAACAACTACCAGTGAATGCGCCTGGTGCTGATTATTAATGTATGCACAACTACCAAATGTGCATTTCTACATTAAAACTTTACAACTTGTATGTGCAAAATCCAGATTGACATGAATGTGCAGTATTTTGTACAAACAGAGACATATTTGTGAATACAAAAATTCGATGTTGGTCAGAATTTGTGCGTGCACGAGTGCGATGTGCATTTGTGGATCCGGTGTGGCGTGTGCATTCATTGACTCGTTTGTGAGTCGATCCTATTTGATTCATTTGGATTTTGAGACTTTCATTTCGCCAGTTTGGCCTTGCACGATCCACACACACAGCTGTCTAAGAAAACCTGCTACCACTAGATGGCAGTATTCTGCCGAAACAGACAATGGAATCGAAGCGTTCTTCTGCCTATAAAGCGCAATATGAAATATAGCGCATAAAGTTTAGCCTACTCAATATCATTGAGTTTTAATATCATCGTCTAACTGCATTAAGCCACATTAAGCATTTTCTTTTATAATAGGCTGATTAGGCTCTATGGGAGAAAACGCTTAGTTCACATGGAAAAATACTATAGTATATTATAGTAAAATTACTCTAGTAAATACTATAGTGTTTTGAATCATTCTATAGTAAATGTACTACAGTAAATTAACGAAGTGTAGTAAATACTATATAATATACTACAATTTACTGTAATATCGTTACCATATGGTTCAAAAACACTATAGTAGGCCTTTACTAATTTATTGTAATTTTACTATAATATACTATAGTATTTTTCCATGTGGGACTAAGCGTTTTCTCCCATAGAGCCTAATCAGCCTATTATAAAAGAAAGCGCTTAATGTGGCTTAATGCAGTAAGACGATGATATTAAAACTGAGTAGGCTACACTTTATGCGCTATATTTCATATTAAGCATTTTATATTGGTTTTCTATAGGAGAAAAATATTTAGATAAATGTTGTGTTCATAACTTAATCTGCTTGCCTATACTGTTAAGCGTTTTTCGTCTTTATAATGAGGAAACATTAAGTGTTTTATAGGCAGAAGAACGCTTCCGGTGCCGTTGTCTGTTTCGGCAGAATACTGCCATCTAGTGGTAGCAGGTTTTCTTAGACAGCTGTGTGTGTGGATCGCAAGGCCAAACTGGCGAAATGAAAGTCTCAAAATCCAAATGAATCAAATAGGATCGACTCACAAACGAGTCAATGAATGCACACGCGTCACCGGATCCACAAATGCACATCGTACTCGTGCACGCAGACAAATTCTGACCAACATCGAATTTTTGTATTCACAAATATGTCTCTGTTTGTACAAAATACTGCACATTCATGTCAATCTGGACTTTGCACATACAAGTTGTAAAGTTTTAATGTAGAAATGCACATTTGGTAGTTGTGCATACATTAATAATCAGCACCAGGCGCATTCACTGGTAGTTGTTTGTGTGTGGTTTGTGAAATGCTTGAAAACGTGAAATGCTTGAAAACGCGAAATGAAAGTCTCAAAATCCAAATGAATAAAATGAGATCAATGCAGAAAAGACGTCAATAAATGCACACGCGTCACATGATCCACAAATGCACATCTTATTTGTTGCATGTGCAAATTATGATACACTAATGCAAAATAAAACATTTGTATTCAAACAAATGTCTCTATTTGTACAAACTGCAGCACATTCATGCAATTCTGTGTTTTGCACATACAAGTTGAAAGGCATTTGTTTGTGGATAGTGAAAAGTTCATGGATAATTGTGTGTGCATGCATTAATCATTTTGAGTCTAAAATCATCCCATATTAAAGTATGTGCATACTTTTTTGAAATAAAATGATACTGTTTTGAAATAAAACAAATTATACTTTCTCTAAGATGTCATGGTTTAGGCTACCTAGAGAGAGAAACATGTTTAGCCATCATATTTGTTCTCCTTACATTTTTAGGGTTGTGTTGACATTAGAGATGGTTGCAGTTATTTTCTGTTATAGATGAGTCCAAATGCAGCTCTTGTTTACTTTCATTTCGGACTAGTTATTATCATTTTTAATATATATGACTTTCAATCAAATATTTTCTGTATACAGCACACATAACCAATGTCAAACCTTTTCTCTGATTTACGATAACCTTGAGTGATGCCGGTAACCATAGTGACAGATAATTGCAGACCTGGCAGTAAATATAAAGGCTTTGTTAGTGTGTTTTGAAGAAGTTACCTTTAATACACTCCAGCTGCTGTCATTCTTTAAATATTTGGTCATAGATGTGTCTCGCTCTATAAACATAATTACACTAACGTTAGTGATTGACAGCAAAATATCATGCTAAAGGCTACATCAGTGATAAGACAGTGTGAGTCTGTTCATGCCATACACTTAGCTCACTCTCACATTTACTGGAAATATAAGGTTGTCACTTTTGCATGAACTGTGTATGAGAGGGACATATATAGCATTACAGAACAAATTTCAATTTAATGCAACCTTGCTTAGTAAAAGTATTAAAGTAAATACATCTTACTGACCCCAAACTTTGTTGTAGTACAGCTTGTGTCACTAGCAGAGTAGCAGTTCATTTTGGCAGTTTAGTTGTTTGAATTCTGCCTTTGGTTTACCATTAACCAATAATGGCCTGTGTGTTTATGATGCATATTCTCAAGCAGTGTTTCTGTGTTTGGCTGTTGTACAGTGCTGGGGTTCAGTGATCCGTTTAGCAGTGAGGTGAAACCTCGGATCCTGCTCATGGGCCTGAGGCGAAGTGGCAAGTCTTCCATTCAGAAAGTTGTATTCCACAAGATGTCACCCAACGAGACACTCTTTCTGGAGAGCACCAATAAGATTTGCAGAGAGGATGTTTCCAACAGTTCCTTTGTCAGCTTCCAAATCTGGGACTTTCCTGGTCAGATTGATTTCTTCGACCCCACATTCGACTATGAGATGATATTTCGTGGCACAGGGGCTCTCATCTTTGTCATAGACTCTCAGGTTCTCTGTCAGTCTGTCTGTCCGTCTATCTGTATTGTCTATCTATCTGTATTGTCTATCTATCTATCTATCTATCTATCTATCTATCTATCTATCTATCTATCTATCTATCTATCTATCTATCTATCTATCTATCTATCTATCTATCTATCTATCTATCTATCTATCCATCTATCTATCTATCTATCTATCTATTTATCTATCTATCTATCTGTCTCTTTATCTATCTATCTATCTATCTATCTATCTATCTATCTATCTATCTATCTATCTATCTATCTATCTATCTATCTATCTATCTATCATCTATCTATCTATCTATCTATCTATCTATCTATCTATCTATCTATCTATCTATCATCTATATATATCATCAGACAGATGTCTGATTATCTGTCTCTCTGTCTATCTATCTATCTGTCTGTCTGTCTATCTATCTATATGTCTCTCTGTCTGTTTATCTATCTATCTATCTATCTATCTATCTATCTATCTATCTATCTATCTATCTATCTATCTATCTATCTATCTATCTATCTATCTATCTATCTATCTATCTGTCTCTTTATCTATCTATCTATCTATCTGTCTGTCTGTCTGTCTGTCTGTCTATCTATCTATCTATCTATCTATCTATCTATCATCAGACAGATTTCTGATTATCTGTCTCTCTGTCTATCTATCTATATGTCTCTCTGTCTGTTTATCTATCTATCTATCTATCTATCTATCTATCTATCTATCTATCTATCTATCTATCTATCTATCTATCTATCTATCTATCTATCTATCTATCTATCTATCTATCTATCTATCTGTCTCTTTATCTATCTATTTATCTATCTATCTGTCTATCTATCTATCTATCTATCTATCTATCTATCTATCTATCTATCTATCTATCTATCTATCTATCTATCTATCTATCTGTCTGTCTGTCTGTCTGTCTGTCTGTCTGTCTGTCTGTCTGTCTGTCTGTCTGTCTGTCTGTCTGTCTGTCTGTCTATCTATCTATCTATCTGTCTCTTTATCTATCTATCTATCTATCTATCTATCTATCTATCTATCTATCTATCTATCTATCTATCTATCTATCTATCTATCTATCTATCTATCTATCTATCTATCTATCTATCTATCTATCTATCTATCTATCTATCAATCTACCTATCTATCTATCTATCTATCTATCTATCTATCTATCTATCTATCTATCTATCTATCTATCTATCTATCTATCTATCTATCTATCTATCTATCTATCTATCTATCTATCTATCTATCTATCTATCTAGTCTGTCAAAAAAACACACTATAATGTATGTCTTCCTTTACAGGATGATTATGTGGAGGCACTGAGTAGACTTCACCTCACTGTGACAAGAGCCTACAAGGTCAATCCAGACATCAACTTTGAGGTGTTTATTCACAAGGTGGATGGGCTGTCAGATGACCACAAGATTGAGAAACAGAGGGACATACACAAGCGAGCCAATGATGATCTTGCCGATGCCGGTTTAGAAAGAATACACTTAAGGTTTCTATTATAACATCTCAGATATTATGTGGCAGTTTTAAAAACATATTCAGATGTCGGAATTGTGATGTGAAATTCATTCTTTCTTTCAGTTTCTACTTGACAAGCATCTATGATCATTCAATCTTTGAAGCCTTCAGTAAAGTTGTGCAAAAACTCATCCCTCAACTTCCCACCCTTGAGAATCTGCTTAACATTTTCATATCTGTGAGTAGCTGAACAGCTTTTAGTTCTCTGTGTGGCCCACCTCACTAGTTTTAATATCTTAGTTTCACTTATTTTCAGCATTGATAACCAAAGTGAATCTCTCATCAGTACTTAGTGTTGAATTAATTATATTCTTTCTTTTTTGTGCATGAACTGAGGTTGCAATAATTGACCAATTACGACGTCATGGGTTGTAAATTATGATGCGTTAGAAGTCTTATTTAGAATTAAGCAAGCGATACACTAATTTTAATGTTGCTGCAAAGTGGTTTCAGTATCATGCAAGACCATGTCAAAAGAAATTATGTATTTGATGCTTTTTGCTAATCATTTTCACATATAGATGCATAACCAGAAGAATAATTGCTCTCTGTTGCGCATCATATTTGGTTACATTCATCCATTAGCATGGAGACATTTGCACTGCCCTGTGATTTGCCGTTTGAAGTTAAGTATAATGGAAAAATATTCCTACAAACATCATTATTACAAAACCCATTATTATTTATTATGATCTCTCTCCAACGTAATATAATTACATGGTGCTTGTGTTTTATTTTTATGTTGATCAGGAAAGCAATTACATTTAGCAGAATCATAAATACTTGAGCAGTTAGCCAGCTGGTGGCAGCAGAGGGTAAATTCATCGACATGGTAAAAAGACTATGCTATAGGAGTATAATAGCTGAACAATTTATAGATTTGACATTATGGAGGTTGAAATAACCATCTGCCATTAAATGCATTGTGATATTAATCCGTTTTTGTATGTATTGTCTGGTTTGATAGATTGATTCATGTCCTTGATCTCTACACTGTGAATACATTTAAATAAATCTATTTACATAGACAGTCGTCCAAACGTTTGGGTCAGTAGGATATTTTTTAAAAGAAGTTAATACTTTTATTCAACAAGGATGCATTAAAATGATCAAAAGTGATAAGTTTAATGTTTTTAAATGTGTTCTATGTTAAATAAATGCTGTTCTTTCCTGAAAAATATATCATGGTATTCACAAAAATATTATGTTAATAATAAGAAATATTTTTAGCACCAAATCATCATATTAGAATGATTTCTGAAGCATCATGTGACTCTGAAGACTAAGGTAATGATGCTGAAATTCAGCTAAATTGTAATATTTTGCAATATTCCTGTTTTTTCTGTATTTTTAATCAAATAATCCAAAACATTTAAAAAAAAAAATCATTCTTTTTAATGATATGAACGATGTAGCCTATATATTCAAATGTGCTTTTAAAAGTTTTTATTTTTAATTAATTAACTGCAATTTAAAGCATACTTTGATGCTTTTAAAAACTCTAAAGCATCAGTCAAAAAATGCACATTATAACTTGGGAAGAGGCTTTCTAGTCTTTCAACAGCTTTTATAGAATTAGATGCATTTTCTAACAACAGTACTTGCAATGCAGTTGATTACTTGGTTGCGTAATTCATTTCCACTTCAAAGTGTTCTTAGATATGATGTCCTGTTCCGCTGCATTTCTTCTTAAGAAAAATAGCTGACCCCTAACCCCGGTTCTGTGCTCTCATTGCAGAATTCAGGGATTGAAAAGGCTTTTCTCTTTGATGTGGTTAGTAAGATTTACATAGCAACCGACAGCAGCCCGGTGGACATGCAGACCTACGAGTTGTGTTGTGACATGATAGATGTGGTTATCGACATCTCGTGCATCTATGGGTGAGTGACCCCAAGATTCCCCTCATTTCAGTCCCTTACAGTTGTTCTGTCCACAGTCACATTACACTATGGAACATGTTCTTATCCCATAGACATGAAGCACCTTCCCTCAATATAATCCTTTTGTGACATATGTCAAAAAATACACAATAAAATACAACATTCTCGATGAAGCAACCTCGTTTCCCTATAGCCGGTGCTGGCTATGATGTAATCTTTTGTGGATTAGCAGTATATAACTCGGGGATATGTAAATACTGGCTGTAAACATTGGAAGGGCAGAGAGTTGCACCTCCAGCACCATTGACCCTATTCGTGCTGTAATTTGACGGGACACCGCGGTCTGGTTAGGTACAAGAATGCAGGCCTGACCCGGGGCCGCACAGCTGTCGGTTCGCAGTGGCTTGCAAGAGCAGATGGGCCACCTCAGCACTATCCCATGAATAGGGGCGCAGCCAGGACTGTTAAACATGCGAATTTTAGCCTTAGTCGGTAACTGAGAGACATGGAGTTTAAGCCACAAAATGGTTATATTCAGGTTGGCCCATTTTTGCATGCCTGCTTGTGGGCTAATTTGTAGAATACGACTTCTATTTATATTTGTACATTAGTCGAGCTACTGTGGAATTAATTTCCTCAAGCCTTGTTTATTACTCATTGAAATTAATAAGCTACTTATTTGTTTCCTATTCATCATGTTCACAATTTGAAGCTTCCTGATACTGAGAGCACGGATCAGCCGTGCTCTCAGTATCAGGAAGCTTCAAATTACATGCTTTATTATGTCGACTCAATTTGTTCATCATCTTTTCTGTGCTTTCTTTTTTGTGAAAATATTTATATATTTGTAATATCCATGCAGAATAGCATACATTTGTTTGGTTATAAAAGCAGGGGATTATGACAGGGCATCTGTTCATTTTGATAATTATGATATGAATCAACATCTGTTCCACAGAGATGAAATTTCAACTTTTTTTTCAACTGTATACAATCTGTTCTTTAGCTGAATTGGGAAATTGTCTTCCTGATGAAAGCCGCCCGTCAGGGACGTGTTCATTAGGGCATTTGTCATAGAAATCTAAGGACAAGTGCAAAAAAACATGTAATGTCTCTGGAACTGCCAAACACAAGGAAGACATGCTGAGAGGTGGTTTTGTTTTTGGTGGTGATTTTGTTTTAATTGTTCTTTTTTTATATATATAGATTGACTGGAGATGAGACAGGAACTCCATATGACAAAGAATCCATGGCCATAATTCACTTGAACAACACTACAGTCATGTACTTAAAAGAGGTCACCAAGTTCCTTGCCCTGGTGTGTTTCCTCAGGGAAGAGAGTTTTGAGAGGAAAGGTGAGCTTTCTGGACAACTAGGAAATATGTTCGGTATAACATTGTTGTTGTTTTTAATCTGCCCTTTTCCATTTAGGGGAGATAGGGTCTAGTTGTCACATGGAGAAGTAGTCTCAAGGGCTTCTAAGTGTCTCAGCATTGAGATTTCGAGTCAAGAGATAAAAATGGTTTTATTTGTGGGTTTGAATCAATTAGTTCAAAACCCTCTTAGCTCTCTTACATTTACATTTTTGGATGGTTCATGACTTTTTTTGTGTGTTGAATACTCATTTTACTTTTTAAATGTATCTGTAAAGCCTGTTTAATTGCTTAAAGAGGTAGTTCCCCCCCAAAAAAATTAAAATGAACCCATGATTTACTCAGCCTTAAGTCATCCTAGGTGTATATGACATTCTTCTTTCAGACGAATACAATCAGATATTAAAAGATGTCCTGGCTCTTCCAAGGATTATAATTGCAGTGAATGGTTGTTTCTGTTTTGAAGTCCATAAAAGTGCATCTATCCATCATTAAAGTAATCCACATGGCTCCTGGGGGTTAATAAAGGCTTTCTGAAGCTAAGTGATGCGTTTGTGTAAGAAAAAATATCCATATTTAAAACTTTACAAGTTTCTCTTACTTCTGCTAACTGCCGTACGCACGTTCACGAGAGCTGTTGCAGAGTATGACGTAGGACACATTCGTAGTGTAAGTTCCAGTGACAAATGCAGACGCGCAAAGGATAGAGCAAAACAAAAGTAGCATATTCTCACCGGAGCGTCCCACGTCATACGCTGGAACGCCAGTCTCTCGTGAACACCCGTACGACAGTTAGCGGAAGTTTGAGATTACATTGTGTTAAATATGGATATTTTTCTTACACGAACACAGTGCTTCGCTTCAGAAGGCCTTAATTAACCCCCTGAAGTTGTGTAGAGCACTTTTATGAATCGAATTTTTTGGATCGATGCACTTTTTGGGCTTCAAAACAGAAACAGCCATTTATTGCCATTATAAAGCTTGGAAGAGCCAGGATATTTTTTTATATAACTCCGATTGTATTCGTCTGAAAGAAGAATCTCATATACACCTCGGATGGCTTGAGGGGAGTAAATTATTTTCATTTTTGGGTGAACTGTCCCTTTAATGCCAGGTTTCCATTCTCATGATCATATACACTACCATTCAAAAGTTTAGGGTCTGTAAGATTTTTAATCTTTTTAAAGTAAGTCTCCATATTGTGAAATTCTATTACAATTAAAAATGAATTAATTGTCATTTATTTCTTTGATGAGAGAGCTGGATTTTTCAGCATCATTACTCCAGTCTGTAGTGTCATGATCCATCCGAAATCATTCTAATATGCTGATTTGCTGCTCAATAAACATTTTGTAACATTAAATGTCCTAACTGTCACCGTGATCAATTTTAAGCATCAGTGATGAATAAAAGTATTAATTTCTTTAATCAAAAAATAACTTTTAAACTTTTATTTTAATTTTTTTATAATTGTCAATAATAAACATTTGATTTGGCATTCTCCAATAGCAGTTACTTAAGATGTGATTTAAAAAGAGTATTTTCTTTCCTGGGCAATGATGGTAGAAATGTGACTTTTCTACCACTGGCTTTTAAAAAGGCAAAACTGAAATACTCTCTGGAGTAAAACGGGACAACAAGCCCCTTATCAATAGCCATTATTTTTACTGCTCTACCAATATTTACCAATACATTTTTAAAGGGTTAGGACCTGCATGAGTTTCTTTCTTGCAGTTTCACAAAAGAAGATATTTGAAAGAATGTTGGTAATCAAACAGTTGACGGTAGCCATTGACTTCCATAGTAGGTAAAAAATACTACCGAAGTCGATGGCTACCATCAACTGTTTTGTTACCAACATTCTTTCAAATATCTTCTTTTGTGTTCAACAGAAGAAAGAAACTCATGCAGGTTTGGAACAACATGAGGGTGAGTAAATGATGATTTTCATTTTGGGTTAACTATCCCTTTAAGTGGGATCAAATGTGATAGCTGATAGGAAAACAAGAATGCCATATATTTATGAACAATTCCCTCGGGCAGCACATATTCAACAGGGACAACGCTAATAGGTGGTTACTAAAAGCTGATTTTAGGGAGAGTATCATGAGCTGATTTTAGAGCTACAGTACGTTGTCTTAAATTAGTCGAAAAGGAAACCAGCTGGTGAAAGTTGCACTCACATGAGAGAATGGGATAATTAGTGAAATCCTTGGGATGCTAATGAAGTTTGAAATATTCATGATAGGAATTACTAAGGGGGTTAGGGAGAGTATCATGAGCAATCATTTTCGTCAGTGGGGAAAACAAGGCATCTTACATAGGCATGGATTTGTTCAGAGGAAACCTACAGCACTGGCTTCTTTGATGACATAACTCAGCGTTTAAAGAGTCGCAGTAATATATACATTTGTATTCGTTTATCCACGCTAATAGATCCCTATCTGATTAATACTTGGCAATGGCTATTTTACACAGCAGTATTTTGTTTGCACTAAGGTCGTCGTCCCCCCCCCCAACCCCCACGAAAACTAGCGTATTTATCCAGTTATTTTCAGTGGGAGTGCTGTGTTGTTGTTTTTTAAACGGCAGCTGCGTGATGAGGCACTGAGTGTCTATTTCACGCTGAGCGCTCTGCATTTTTTACTGTTCGCCGAGAGTTGAAGAATGTTGAAATTTGGGTAAAAAGCAGAGCTCATCACTGTCACTTTTTACCCCAGCGTCTAATCACAGTGGAGGAGAGGCAGGACAGTTACCACACCGACAAACCACAACATCCGGCTTGTACAACGATAACAAACGCACATCTCTTCATCTAAAACTAGTGCCAAAGCAAGTATGTTACATTGTGTCAACATTTTAATGATCAGAAATCTGATACTAGTAACACTTCAACGGATACCATTTTCAGCTAAAAATGCATTGGTGGACTTGCGGTAGTTAGATTTATACTATACAAATAGTGGTACAAATGTATAGTAGTACATTATAAAACAATATGCGATTAATAACAACACATTCAGTGCATATTATATTTATTAAAATCATAAATGGATGCAAATTTTTTGGGACATTTCTTGTCCCTATATTCCTAAAGCCCACCCCACCCCTACACCTACTGCTAACCCTACCCATTAAGCACTTTTTCATACTATTAAACACCCGTTAGGCACTTTATTATTTCACTTTTCAAATATTTTCTTCAAATAAAACACCTCTCTGAGCTGATATGCGATAGGAAATGGGAGAAGAATGAGGTTGGCGGATTCAAACATGGGTCACGTCAGAAGCTAACGCCATCCACACCACAGCTTATTAGATGGGTTTCTTTTGTAATTTTGCCTGGTTCAACCAGACAAGGAAGGTTAGAATTTTTATAAATATCCTCTGCCTACAAAGCAGGCTATTTGCACTTGGTGTAAATAGAGACTCCGTTAATAGTTTAACTCATTTATCAAGAGGAAAATCTAGAGAACTGACTCGTTTTTCTGTTGAAACCAAAGTCCCATTAAGGCAAGTCATTGGGCAGCTATTTCAGTCATGCAAGTATAGCTCCTATCTCTTCGAATGGGAAAACACCAAATTCTCCAAAGCTGTTCACCAAGCTTAAGATTAAATGTAATGTTTTAAATCAGCAATGAAATCTGTTTCTAAAAGCTCAAATCATGACAAAAAAAATGCATTTTTGCGCATGTGCAGTTATTAGCCCGTCTCATAACATGTTGACTTTACCAATTGCCTATTGGCTCTTTTAGAAGACACGACATGTTCTGTCATCTTGCGCATTGCACTTTCTCCCATATATAGTAATATTCGTACACCATCTTTGTCTAAAGTCTTTGGTTAAAATGGAATATTTCAACATTTGTTAGTGGCACCCATCAAGTTGTACTGGATGCTTTATACTAGCTTTCATAGTATAGCTGCATGTAGGTGTCAGTAAATGTTTTATGTAGATTTTTTTTCTTCTCTGGATCAAAGCTAAATGACATCACTTGTTATGTGTGTCAGTCTTAATTCAAAGTGCATTTATGCAGTGGTCTAATTTGGGAATGGGTCTAATGACTTTACTGCAGGCTAGTTACACTTGTCTTTGCTCACACAGGAATTATTGACTACAATTTCCACTGTTTCAAGAAAGCCATAGAGGAGGTGTTTGACGTGCGCTTGAAAGTGCAAAGGAGTCGGAAGCTTCTGAGCCAGAGGAGATGGAGCAGACAGACCGTGCCAAACGGGACTCAGGTGCATCCTCATTGAAGAGCACTGAAAGCTGTCCAGCCTGTTACAGTGACTCGAGTGTGAGGGATCACACAGACTTTGCTTGTACGCTAAGTGTTTTTCAGGGCTACTTACTGCTCTTCAGCAATCGAAACGAGCAATACAGACTGCTTTGTGCATTAAATATCTTGCACATGTAACTTAGCCATTTATGTTTAAACTGTTTGTAAAGAACACATTTTTTTACCTTTTTTACTGGGAAAAAATCAATCAATTGTGCGAAATATTCCCACAAAATACATGGTAAAAGCCATTTCTAGTGCATTCACTAGTGCAAGATACTTATCACGTACAGTAGGGCACAAACATGTCATTTAACTTCTATATGGACTATAAAACTAGAAATTTAATTGTTCAAAATTAAAATAAGAATTTCCCCTTTTAATTCAGAATTATTTATATTTATTACCCCTACTGATGTTTTTTACTTTGTTGCTGGTTAAATGGCTATTTAGTTTCATAAATATTTAGCTTTATTAACCTAAAATTGTCATTTAAGTTTGTCAGAAACTTCTTTAGGGTCACTTGTGTTGTGCATTAGATATCTTGCATGTCTAACTTATCCATCCATGTTTTAACTGTTTGCAAAGAATACAACATTTTGTATTTACTGAAGAAAAAAAAATCTATCTATTGTTGCATATGTACATTAGGGTATAAGTACTTTATTTTGTATATGTACAGTAGGGCACAAACATCTCAGTTAACTTATGTGCAATTTAAAACTAGGAAACACATTTTTTATAATAATTTTAATATTTGATAATTTTTAATGGCTTAAAATTGAAAATTACTTTCCCGTTTTAATTCATAATTATTTATTCATTACCCCTGCAGATGATTTTTGATCTGCAAAATTGTAAGTATGTCAGCAACTTTTAAGTTAACAAATAAGCAAATGATTGGTGGTTTTGCATATATCATTGTTTCTTAATTAAGGGGCCGGGACCCATTAGGGGGCCTCAGCAAACTTCCAAGGGGGCTGCAGGATGACTTGAAATAATTCATATTAATATATATTAATTTTATTAACACTATTAAAGTCACCATGAAATCAAAATGGCCAATTCCAAAACATTTTATGGGATATTCAAGTATTTATTATAAAAGATTTATCTGTGAACATATTTTTTTTTAAATAAATTCATAAATAAATTCATAACTTCCCCTCTCTTCTCTTCTCTGATAACGTGTTGACTGCACAAGGGCGGGACAACCTGTCACTCACATGAGATCACAGTAATAGCAAACTACAATGAACCAATCAATTCCTGACAAAATCAAGCCTACATATTTTTTCTTGTTCGAGAAGCCGTTTCACTTGGATATGTCACAATAGAGAAGAAAAGATATTGCAACTTCTGTGTCATGTCTACTTTAATATTTATATTATAATTTAAAATTATTTGAAAAAAATATTAGTAAATATATACAGTATTGTTCAAAATAATAGCAGTACAATGTGACTAACCAGAATAATCAAGGTTTGTAGTATATTTTTTATTGCTACGTGGCAAACAAGTTACCAGTAGGTTCAGTAGATTCTCAGAAAACAAACAAGACCCAGCATTCATGATATGCACGCTCTTAAGGCTGTGCAATTGGGGTATGTCGCAGGTTGACCCATGACTCTGTCGCAGGTTCACCACTGTTCCTTCCTTGGAGCACTATTGATAGATACTGACCACTGCAGACCAGGAACACCCCACAAGAGCTGCAGTTTTGGAGATGCTCTGACCCAGTCGTCTAGCCATCAAAATTTGGCCCATTTTTCCTGCTTCTAACACATCAACTTTGAGGACAAACATTTTCAAACATTTTTCATTTTATATATATATATATATATAATAAAATCAAGAAGACATTTCTTTATTTATTTTTCCCCTTTCAGTAATTATTGCTTCTGTCTGCTTACCAGTTTATGCTTATAAAAAAGATTATAAACAAGCAGCTTTGTCATAAATAAAACAAATACTGGAGAACATATCTTACCTTACATGGACGGACCTTTGAAAATTGTGTCGGACTATGGGGGACCTTCCAATTAAAAAGGTTGAGAACCACTGGCATATACAGATGGCAGATTGTCTACATTTAAAGGTTGTTTTTTTTTATGTGTAATAATTTGCAGCATTTTTTTTAATGAACATGCTTTTTTAAAAATTCACAACTATAGTAAATAATTTGTAATCACTCCCACATATCCAACATATTTAAAAATGTTCTTATTCTGACAAATGCAAGAAGCGTTGTATCTTCACTCACAAACACTTTTCCCTTTCCAGGCCATCCACACTTAGCTAAGGAACAATTAACTTCTTTGGCGTCACAGGAAGTACATGGTCCCGCCTCCGCCCGACACTAATATCATGTAACTGATTTCAGAGGTTGGTGTGTGTTGTCAGGGTTTTAATGCCTACGCAGTGGAAGTGTCTCGCTGCGGGTTAGAGCACCAGCGTTAATCCCAGGGGATACCTTTGCTTCAGCAATGAGGGCTGATGGGTAAATCTCATGAGGTCAGAGCCGCTTACGCAAGAGCTGCTCCTCTCTGGATGGACACTAAATCATCTGTAGTGAAACTACAATGTGTTATGTAAGACAATTTTATGTTTAGTATTATAATCTCTATCAGCGGGCCAAACGCTATTTACTCAGCGAGAGCAAGGACGCATCTGTGACTGAGGGCTTTTCCCTTTGCGCTTGTGTATTGTCAAGGCGTACAAGTGAGGTTGAAAGTTGAAACTCTCCTAGTGTGAATATATTAGAATCTAGGAAAGACTCTTTCCTTGCTGCATTTTAAATAACGTTGCTGTCAAACTGAGTGTAATTTAAATCTATCAGCCATAGTTATCAGTCAGCACAGCAGATATAGTGAACGTACCAATCAGAAGCTGTCACAGAGGATTAGATTGCTTCAAGACTTAAGCTGTCGCTCCACATTAAGAAAAGGCTTTATGGGCTCTTCACAAGGTCTTCATTGATTGGGTGAAAAGAGAGCAGTTTTCCTATAACTTGTGCTTTCAGACATGAAGTACACATCAGACACATCAAATTATCCAGATACTTCCGCTGCCGTGCTTCCACTAAGTCCACAAACACTGTAGATGTATTTTCAAGGTATATTTAAGCTTGTTTTTCGAGAAGTGCTTGTTATTGTGAAACATTATGAGTGGAGCACATGAACTGAAAAATCATTAGTAATGCTTTATGATAATGATATTTATGAGCATTAATAAGTCGTTAAAACATACGCATTTGATAAATATGAATGAAAGTTTAATGATATTCTTGAATGTACACTAACTAATGATCAGGGTTTGGGTAACAACATTATGACCACCTGCCTAATAATTGTTGGTCCCTCTTTTGCTGCCAAAACAGCCCTGACCCATCGAGGCGTGGACTCGAAGGTGTGCTGTGGCATCTGGCGCCGAGATGTTAGGAGCAGATCCTTTAAGTCCTGTAAGTTGCGGATCAGACTTGTTTGTTCAGCACATCCCACAGATCCCACAAACTCGTTGATGTGCTCCTGAACTAGATTTCCTTTGTGGCAGGGCACATAATTGATTATGTTGCAGTCAGTGTATGTTTTGGGGCAGTCGTGATTCTAATGATTAGAGAGTCATACTGGTAACCCAAAGGTTGCGGGCTCAATCCTGCGGGTTCAATTCTCTTTTTTTTTCCTGCAAGCTTTTTTTTTTTCTGTAGACAGAGTGATAGATCGACAGAATGAGATAGATAGATTGATAGATGATAGAGACAGACACACAGACAGATAGAGACAGATAAACAGATATCTGTCTGATTGATAGATAGATATACAGACAGACAGACAGACAGACAGATAGATAGATAGATAGATAGATAGATAGATAGAACAGCTGAGTGATAGAACGATAGACAGCGATAGATCGACAGAACAAAACATTGACAGACAGACAGACAGACAGACAGACAGACAGACAGACAGACAGACAGACAGACAGACAGACAGATAGATAGATAGATAGATAGATAGATAGATAGATAGATAGATAGATAGATAGATAGATAGATAGATAGATAGATAGATAGATAGATAGATAGATAGATCTCATAACTAGGTGGAGTTGATTTCAGTTTCTGTTTTCAGATGAAAGTCAGTGAGGGTGTTTATAGCTCAAGAGATGATTTAAAGTCCAGAGGAACTCTTCAGTTTCAACCTCTCTTAAAAGTAATCTTTGTTGTTGCATAACTTTTGGCCCTGATCAACAGCCCCAGATTCTGTGACGAGTGAGGACAGCCCAGCATCCAGCCTGCGTTTCTTTGACCTCGCAATTTTCCAGACGGGATGAAAAAGTCGGAGGAAAAACAGCAGATCTGACTTGTGAATTTACCTCCCGCTGACACATGAATATGCAGCCCGAATATTATTATTAACAATTCAGAAGTGCCTCATTAAAGATAACTTATAATTTAGACTCTCGGCATCCAGCAAATCTAAGAACCATTTCAATTTTTCAGGAACCGAGGCAAACATTCAATTTAAAGATATTAACAATTTAATCTTTATTTCATTGTGACCCATTTTCAAATTTCATATGCCACAATTTGTTTGCAACCCCACGAAAGGAAAATTAAGGTTGTGCTAAAAAAAAAATAAAAAACACGGTTCAATATGCCTCTAATAAATGATTTTAAAACTTTTCAAATACATTTTTATGTTCCCTTGTATTGGCAATGGCAACAACAGTCCTTATTTTCTCTTGTTCACAGACTGAATGTGTTTTATGCCTTTGGGTTAAAGGTCAATAACAACAGATGTTTTAGTTTTTTGTTCTTTTCAGTTATGCAGCACGTCACATGTTTCTCGAGTTTAGATTAAATGTCAGATCGGTAATCATACATGTGGCACAAAACAACAATAGCACACGTGAGCTTTTCTTCACTTGTGACAAACTGCGCTCTGCTTGTCTGTATTTAACCTTCAGTACTGAACAATTTTCTGATTTTTATCACCTTGGAAACAGATTCACAGAGGCTACTGAAGATCCCTTCTTAAGCATTCTGCATGTTTCTCTGTTTTATTTCTTATTGTGTAGAGAGACGCTGCATTGAAGTCACTTACATGTCACATAAGCAGCAAGTCCAATATTCATTTTGATTGAACTATACTTGCTGTTGTTATTATGCTCATGTAAATTTAATCATAATAAATATATCATTAATAAAATTCTCTGCATGGGCTTCAATGTACTTTTAAATAGTATGTTTGCTTTACTTGAGCTGTAAATTCTCATTAATTAATAATTATACCATAGTATTCATAATTCATCATCTTTCTTCTTTGTTGGATTATGCTGAGATTGCAGTCATTTCCTTGTCTGGCTATCTTTTAAGACTGAACATTGGTCTGGGGAGTCTGCTCTGTATTTTCTACTGCACAAGAGGCGTGATCAACGAGCACAATTCAAATGACTCTGTTTGAAATTGGATAGTCCTTCGACCTATCAGAGCACAAGAGGCATGATCAATTGGCATCAATCCATCGCTTCTCTATCCGCCATCGTGTTAAACCTGCCAATAGTGCGCCAGGTGGAGAAGTCTGTGATTTTATCTTGCAAAAGTGTAACAGAAGCAGTATAAATTAATGTACAGGTTTCTAGACTGAGCTGCAGGGCGAAAACAAATCGCCGGCAGATCAGGCTGAAAAAAAAAAAAAAACATAGCAAAAATAATATTACAGTAATTTACATGGCTCTCTATACTTGAATTTGATTGGACAATCCAAGTGTTCAAATATTTTTGCCTAATTGACTGTTGTTCAAATGCAACTGATTTTTTTAGCTGCTGTAGTTTCATATCTCTCATCACCTTATTTATTTATTTATTTTCCCTCACATAACAATTTACCGGTAAACTCAAATCAATATTTCCTGTCATTTCCAATTTATTTACTGTGTCTCAGTGAAATGAATATCATAATAAATGACATGGCTCTTTTGAATACTTGATTCTGATTGGTCATAGTAAACAATGGGATTAAAACAATAGTTTTTTCACAAAACCATTTCAACTCAAATCGGCATTTCATATCATTTTGTATGAGAAATCACAGTGTAATGAATACAATAAGTAACATAGCTTAATTTAGACTTTTCAAACTTGATTCTGATTGGCCAATTGTGTATTTAATTGACTGTTGTCCCAGGCAACTATTTTGTACATAGCTAGTTACATAGCTAGTAAATAACTATTTTATGTAATTGTCTTTTTAATAAGTGGAATACGCCTGGCTGTACATTATCTCTATGTTATGACTGAAGGATTAACAGTCTGTATTTCATTACCACACATATACGATTTGTGTAATTCTTTCATCATAGCTCCAGTGAAATGTATATCTCCGTAGACTCCGTATGAGATACTGAGTCTCAATCAGTGCTGGAAAAAAATACAGTGGAAAAAAAGACACAACGTGGTTGTCACGCTCCCTTTAATATCTAAATTTGTAAGAGCAATGCATGCACCATTAGTCCACAATTTGAGGTTTCCAGCAGTGTGAACTGTGAGAATGATTCCAGCACCCATCATCTAGGGAGGAGATGAGCAAATTTAACGCAAAAGAGGCCCTACAGTGCTATGCTCTGCACTTCAAAATATGTCTCCGTCTGCATGAGCGGTAACCTCCAATCAGAGTCACTCAGATTGACAATATTTGTCACTTGGCTGTTAGCGCAGAGCCAATGTGGCAGCATTTATTTGGACACAGTTAGTGGCTGGATATCATGAGTTTGACATGGCGTATTTGAAAAGCCTCCTACATGCCATCAGCCACGTCTTTTCAAAAAAGGTCCAAGGATAGCTTTGTTTATATTTCCAGTTGAATTTCTCCATTTTGATTTGCAAACACTGCAACACAAAAGCCCTGGCTGTGCAGGGGACAGATTTATCCCTTTAATATGAGAGGCCTGACAAACTTTTACGTAACAGATCCTTTAGTGACACACTGGCGATGCTCCAGCTCAGTGGCAGGCATCAAGTGGATACGGAGCTGGGGCGTGGCAGTGCTGAATTGCTGTGAAATCCCAGATAAGCTGAGTTTCAGTGGCAGTAGAGCCGGAGCTGAGTGAGTGGGAGGACAAATGCATGAAAAAAGAGCCTTACCATCTGCTGCTGTGACAGTAGCAGAAAGGCAGACCTTAAGGCAAGCCCCTGGATGGAGATCACCCCCAACCAAATCTTCTTGTGAAATCTTCATGAGATTGAAAGATTTCAATTGCATTAGATAACAAAATAGACTTTTTTTATCCGGGATAACTTTACTTTTTGCTATGACTTTTAAGCAACTGGTGGTGATGAAAAAAATATTAGAAAAAGTATGCAAAAATTACACTGCCTGGCCAAAACAAAAACAAAAAAGTCGCTGTTCGGATTTAAATATCCTTAAGAGTCTATGACTGAATCAATATTGCAGTGATTATTATGTTTCCAGCATGTTATTTGTTTGCCAAAAATTCTTCTAAGCCTCGGAGTGGCTGTGTGTAGCTTTTCATTTCTTAAACAACCATGTAGGAAGACAAATCATGGTCATATTCCAGGATGACAATGTCAAGATTCATCAGGCTCAAATTGTGAAAGAATGGTTGGGAGGGAGCATCACACATGAATTGGCACCTCTGAGTCCTGACCTTAAATTCATTGAAAGTCTTTGGGATGTGCTGAAGTAGATTTTACAGAGTGCTTGACTCGTGCTTGTCAATTCAAGATCTTGACCAATAATTGATGCAGCTCTTGATGGAAATAGATGTTATGATTATTATGTTTCTAGCATGTTATATGTTTTGTGAGAGAATGTGAAATCATTAGAATACACATTTTCCTTGCATTATATATATCCTACGGAAGCCCTGAACCGCAAAGTAATAAAAAAATATATATATATGTAAAAAAATCTAGAATTTCGAGATTAAAGTCGAAATATTTTGAGAATAAAGTCGAAATATTTCGAGAATAAAGTCGAAATATTTCGAGAATAAAGTCGAAATATTTCGAGAATAAAGTCGAAATATTACGAGAATAAAGTCGAAATATTTCGAGAATAAAGTCGAAATATTTCAAGAATAAAGTCGAAATATTTCGAGATTAAAGTCGAAAAATTTCGAGATTAAAGTCGAAAAATTTTGAGATTAAAGTCAAAATATTTCGAGATTAAAGTTGAAATGTTTCGAGATTAAAGTAGAAATGTTTTCAAACTGCGAGCGCCTAAAGCGAGGCTCAAAATGAATGATTATAGGCCTAAACTGCTGTGATTGTGAATATGATTAAATAAACCCTTTTATCAATATTATTTTATAATAGGCTATATGTCCTGAGAGCAGGGGGGCGGGGGGATCATCCTGCTATATTGAATAAAAAGCAGAACATTTTGACTGAAACATGAAGACAGTAAACACACGATGTGATCATATATGGTTTATGTGTATTTTTCAAGCCATCTTGGGGTATTTCCATATTTATATGAATAATGCAGTTATTGCCATAGCATCTCGTCGAAGAAAGATATGCATCTGCTCCATAGCAATTCGTTTTCAGTCCCACTATCGAAACGGATCCTTCTAGGACAACCATCTCTATTCTTTACTGTCTCAATAAAATATGTTGCATGACTTTCGGGTCATTATTGGTGAAATACACTTTCAACCACATCACATTTCGTGAGAATCCGAGCAGAGAAAGTACGTTTAATCTTATCGTACGAGTCAACATGCCACAGTTTGGACCAGTTCTTCACCAGCGCAGTTCTTTAGCTAGGCCTACTAAAAATATATAACGACTTTATTCTCGAAACGTTTCGACTTTAATCTCGAAACGTTTCGACTTTATTCTCAAACATTTCGACTTTAATCTCGAAACATTTCGACTTTAATCTCGAAACATTTCGACTTTAATCTCGAAACATTTCGACTTTATTCTCGAAATATTTCGACTTTAATCTCAAAATATTTCGACTTTAATCTCAAAATATTTCGACTTTAATCTCAAAATATTTCGACTTTAATCTCAAAATATTTCGACTTTAATCTCGAAATTCTAGATTTTTTTTTCCAGATTTTTTTTTTTTTTTACTTTGCGGTTCAGGGCTTCCGTAATATCCCTTTAGGGGCTCTGTAGAATTTCAACACTACATTATTACAAATGAAAGTTCTGTTTATGTTCTGTTTAGGGCGGCAGTGGCTCAGTGGTTCATGTAGATTGTCTGCAAACCGGAAGGTTGGTGGTTCGATCCCCGGTCCCACCTGACCAAGTGTTGAGGTGTCCATGAGCAAGACACCTAACCCCAGCTGCTCCCGACGAGCTGGATGGCGCCTTGCATGGCTAACACCGCCGTCGGTGTATGAATGAGTGAGTGAATGGGTGAATGTGAGGCAATATGTAAAAGCGCTTTGGATGGCCATTGGTCTGTTAAAAGCGCTATATAAATGCAGTCCATTTACCATTTTATGTCCTGAAAGTCCTGAGCTATATTTATTCACAAATGTTACACCCAAGATTAATAAATAGGCCTATTATAAAAAATGTTAATGCCTTAGCTAACATGAAGTAATGGGACGTTATTGTAAAGTGTTATCAATATTTGTATCAAATACTCTCATTTATGTTTTCACATTATGCATGTCTCCCAACATTATTCAAATACAGTGAATCAAATTTGTCATTCCTAAACGGCATCATTACCATTCAAAGAGACACATTTGGAATTGCGTCCATCGCTCAGAGGACACAGTTTGTCTTGTTGCAGATGCAAAAAGCATGCAAATTAACAAAAGAAAATCCGGCAGTGTTACTGTGGGGTGCCAGTCGTGGCACACTGCCTTCTGTCTGATGTTCTCTCAACAGGAAAGAAATTACAAATGGAAAGAAACAGTGGGGGAAGGCATTGACTAATATTATTTGATTCTTTTTTCGGTTTAGAAATCAGTAGATTTTCAGTGGAAGTTTTTATAGCATGCTATTTAAATCTTTTCATCATTTCTACCCAGTAGAGCTGTTATGTTTGTAGTCCTAAAATCCAGAACAGGGAGTTTTCAAGCCATGGATTCCCTTGTGACTGTTATTTTTTTAGAATGGTGGTTTTGGATTTGTAAGTAAAATAAGGTCTGTGGATATTACATGATATAACTTTTTTTTCAATTGTAAGTTGCTAACAAGTTGCTAAATAAGGGCAACACTTACCTTAGGAATTGTACTTTCTTATATAGCAATTTAGGCATACAGCAGCTTCAAAGTTCATGTTTGAGGTAAACTGCGTTTTGTCGATTTGTGTTTAACCACAGATTTTACACAGAAATAAAAACAGCTATATTAACTGTCTATTGAGCCGGTATCGTGACAAATTGGGTCTCCTTTGGGACCCCAAGCGATCCAATTGGCTCAAATAGCTTTTATTAGGTACTCTCTTCAGCGTACAAATAGGTACAATATTTCAGTCATTTATAAAATCAATTAATGATGTTCAATTATTCACTCAATAGGCTATATTATTATTAGTTATTAATTAACATATAATCAAGTGAAATTAGGTTAAATTGGTTTTATTATGGACTATAATGTGTTTTTGTACGCATTACATAGTAAGCTATGCACATTTTAAATTAATATCATTCGTATACTTAGGATAATCATTAACTGACAGTTTGAGGAGACCCGATTTCGAGGGAGGATCAGATTTAACATGACAACGGACTGGGCCTCATTATTGAGCGGCTTCATTTTGAGTTGTGGTCAACCCTACCCATTTTTGTTTGATGTTTGAAGTGCCTTGAAACGCACATCATTATTCAATGTGTTGACATTATTTCCACTGAAACAGGAAGACAGGGCAGGGTATAACAATCAGCTCCTCCCCCTTTTTAAAATAGCCAATAGCATTTAGTTTATATCACACCTCGGCCAGAGGCATTGAGCTCGGTAAAGCCACAGTTATCTCCTCCATATCACTTTAAAGTATGTAGCATTCTGTGCGAAATTCAAACGGGTTTGATACATGTGTCTATGGAACGGGTCTACAGCGGTTCGTGTGATACTAACTTGAAATTAGACTCAATTCGCCCCAATGGAAAGCATATTTTTTCCCAATGGAAAGTCAGAATCGTTCCCTATCCCCTATATAGTGCACTATGTGCCATTCGCCATGTAGAAAATGGTAAAATGTGAACAAGTGATTGATTTTAGCTGCAGTTTCAGCATCTAATGTAGGGGGTGGGGTTTCAGATTCTAGAGAGCATTTGATTCGACAGAAAATTTGATGAGAAGCTGAAGTGCAGAGTGATGTCATCAAAATCGATATTGGTGGAAAAAAATGAGAGACTGTAAGTTTTAAATGCTTGTACCTTTTAAATGCAAATTTTTAGTCATTGTTTTGGAGCACAGTAGCTAGTATTCATACTTAAAGCCAAAAAAAATAAAAAATCCATTTTGAAATTATGGGGACCCTACTGAAGTGCCTTGAAACACCCAGCATTATTCTATGGCCCTGTCCCAAATGGCACACCTCATGTGCTCTTTTGGTCTTGTGGACTTACAATACTGTAGGGTGTCCCATTCGTCATTTAAGATTAAAGAAAGTTGCTTGTGTGCGCCCCCTTTGCGGCTGCTATGCGCCCTCGATGCGCACTTCAGCTTAGCCTGCAATTTCACGAGCTACGCAGAGGACTTTTACCCATCAGTCAAAGCGGCATTATGTCGTGAAAGTGCAGACTCAGAGGAAGACCGTGAGGGTTTAGGGTGCCATTTGGGACAGGGCCAATGTTTTTACAGGAAGACAGGGCGGGGCATAGTGAACAGCCCCTGCCCTTTTTAAAATAGACAATAGCACTTATATCACAGCTATACAGTTATATACAGCTTATTTATAGATAACAGGAAAACTAACATTTTCATACTGTAAGCCAAAACATTTTTTAACTTCAATTTCATGGGGACTTAAAAAAAAAGTTGGTAGTTAGTAGGCCTACCTTAAAATAGTTAGTAGCTAGCTAATTTATGCAATACTTTGTATTTTATATTCATAAATCCATTCACCGTACCGGAAATGAATCAAACTTGTAATTGCATTGATCGCACGTGCCAAAGAGAACACTGTGGAATTGCGTCAAACACTTTAGAGGATGTGAATACATTTCACTCGTGCATTATATTTGAAAGCAGTCAACCATGCATAGCCTCCGATGCAGAGCTTTTTCAGGTCATATGTGCTTTTCTAATCCGTCTTTTCCTCTAACCCTACAGACAACTGTGGGAAGCGCGCGTATGCCCAGCGTGGATGCCATGTGGTCAAAGCAGCTGTGCAGCTGATGACCAATGACAGGCAGCAGACGCCGCGCGGAGCTGCAGTATGCGTCGCGTCGCGCTGATATTTAAACCATCCTCACATCGCGCATGCCAGAGATGCGAGCTGCAGCGATTTCTGCGCTGAGAACGGAAAGATGCTGCCTCTCCAGAGCCACCGCCTTCATGGATTAAACTGGATTTCAGGACACACCTGTAGATTTTCCACCTGCTCTTCTGCATAATGCCTTATCTGAGACAGTTACTGATTTTAGCGCTCTTTCTGGGCTCGTTTGGGGAATGCCGGAATAAACACGCAACGAGAGAGAGGAGGTGGACAGGAGCTGTGGACACTCAGAAACATGGGACGTAAGTGGCAATTCAGTTTTTGACAGCTAAACTTGGAACGCTGATGATGATGGTGACTACACATGCACATTGCTGGGCTCACTGTTAGTGATGAAAAAGTTGCTGATGACTGTGGTGGTGATGATGATGCTGATGATGATGATGACAGTTGCGATAATCACATTGAAGATGATTGAGGAATTTCTGTCAACAAGTACACACAACATAATCTTTGTTTTACATCTATTTACTTAGTCCTGAATTTTCAGATCTCCAGCTTCATTTGTAATTAAAGTGGAAAGAAAACTTATTACTGCATGCTAAGACTTCTGTTAGCCAATACCAATTTTTATTTTTACAGTGCAGAGTGGCTGATTTTATGCAATTTAATAAATTATAGCAGTTGGGATAGCCTATACAAAATGATATACAGTAAGTTAACCCTCAAATGCATTTTTTTTGCCAACTTCTCACATGAAGTGGTCTTTTCATCTGACAATCCAGGAATTAAACAATTTTATCACACAATCTAAATTATAATTAAAATGAAAAAGTTGTTATACAGATTATGCATCTAATTCTAAGCATTTTGATTCAGTTGATGGGGGGAAGCTGGCTTTGCATTTTAGGGTAAATAAAAACGTCTTGCATTTGAAAATAGGAAAAATTAACTGAAACTATCAGATTTTTTTTCTAAAGAATAACACTTCTGTTATTGACCAAGTGGGCACAGTTATTGTCTTATGCTGGTAATCTCCAAATAGTCAGATATCATTTTGGATATGAATCAGTTCATTACTAATTACAAGCATTTAATGATAATGTTTCTGATTTATGTTATCGGAGATGAGGACATAAGAACTGTGATGGTGTGACCTCATCCATTGATGTTTTTCCGACCACCTTTATTAGCCTGGTTTCTATATGACAGCAGAGTGCCATAAATGAGGCCAGGGGCCGGGTGCAATTAACGTGACCCAGACAAGTGATGCCGCCACTCAACCGAAACACGTATCATTGGCGTGCTCGGACTGGTGCTTCTTACTCAGACAAACGGCCACGTGTCACAGGCACGTTTCGCCCATCTGCCAAGGACAGTACGTTGGCACAAAGCTGTCCTGACAAGCCCACATGGGTACAGCCACATGGGTCTATGAATTTAAAACAAACAAGCAATCTTCAGAATTAACATGATGTTACAGTGCAAAATCCTTCAAATTTGCATGAGTAAATCCAGCAGTATCGCTGCAGACAGGGTGCCAGTCATGGCAAGCTGCCTTCTGTCTCATGTTCGCAACAGGAAATAAATTACAAATGGCAAGAAGCTGTGGTGAATGAGGCAGTTGACTACTCACTGGATTCTTTTGAGTCACTGTCAGTGACGTATTATGTCGCTACATAAAGAGTTAATTATGTTCATTGCTTGACTGGAACAAGCACAGTTCATGAAATCCAGAGTTTGGGACTCATCTGAGCGTCTGTCGATAAGATCTCTAATTTGAAACAGATCCGGCTGCGGCAGCTAGTTCAACACTGCCTTAACAATTTGTTGACACAAGCAACGTGCATGATTTTAATCCATCATTACACTTTTGCGGCTGCATTTTCACAGAAATTATGTAAATGTCATTGACTTTAAGGGGTCAAGCTGAATTTTTCATGTAACCTCTGCTAGTTTCCACATAATAATAGCACGCATTGTCCTAATTCATGATATAAGAGGCTGATCTGAGTGTTTGTGTGACTTTAAAACCCACAGCTCCCTGGCAAAGAAGCCGCCAGACGTGACAAAATCACGGCGACTGAAAACGGAGCAGTTGTTGAAAGTGGACGATCATGACTTCACCATGAGGCCCGCATTCGCAGGTTAGTTCATCATTCTCCTGTGTTGCAAATCTGAACTGAACTCCTTTAGTTTATATGCCACAACCTCCATTGGGAGTCTATTTTAAAAACAAATCTTCAAAGGCATGTACAGTATGTGTAATGTAAAAGGTTTAGTGTCAACATCCTCCATGAGCAGCTGAAGATAAGTCAAAAATAATACAACTGTACTACATGAGAGAAGTCCCTGTTGACAAAACTGATGAAATACTATTACAAATTCCTCACTCCATTATTTACCTAAAACATACTAAAATATTTTTAGCTACATTGTTTTAATCTTATGTACAGATTGCACATATTTAGCATGCACTATTGGAGAACATTCATGTCAGTTATTTGGCCAGCGGGCATAAAATCTACATTGGCTCCCTCTAGAGGGGTAAACAACCTTCCCATCAAGCACTGCAGTAAAAAGACTGGGATTTCAGATTAACTGGAGTGCATATGGTTTTGAGAATTGGAGTTTGTGATGTGCATTAGGCTAGTGAATTTAGACTATTATTATTTGACATTAAGTCAAACAGTTACCTGCATAAAATCTCCAGATATGACCTACTGTCTAGCTGATGTAACATTTCTTATGTTTCTTATATTTCTTATATTTGGAGTCTATGAGTTTTACGATTCTGAAACAAAGACATTTTTTGAAGACAGATTCTGCATTATTTTCTGGTTATTGTGATCAAGTAAGTTCATTTGTGTCATTGATCATGTGACTCTTTGTACAAACAGTCAAATGTTTCAAGATGCTCTTGGAATCCTTCTGGAGAACATGATAAACATCAGATTTTACACAAATGTGTGGAGTTCATGCAGCTCGAGTACTGCTTGTCATTAAAGCAAAAGGGGAAGAACTAAATGCTTTATGAAATTCATGATACATTTTCAGGTAAATATTATATATATACCTGGACCGAGAAATTCACGTTTATTTGTCAGCACTCAGCGTTTTGCGTTATCTGACAGACTTTGGCAGCTCCAGGGTTTTTGTGTTGCATTTTAGGAAGTATAACAGTCTGATCGACAGAAGGTTATTCAGGATTCTAACAAGTTTCGGAAAGTTTATCCAAGTATGGTCCTGTATGAAGTCATAAAGGGCTAAATTGCTTGTATGGGCACTTTTCCCGAATGAGCGTGTGTAGACAGTAACCAGAGCGAGAGCACGTTCATCAACGAGCTTCGTTCGGGTTATTGGAGCCGTCGGCAGCGCTGTCATTTTGTTTTTAGACCACAAAATCAACAATGTCACTAAGGAAGTGTGTTTTTTGTGAGGGAAAGATAACCTTGTTCAGCTTCCCAAACAACCCAGCGTTAAGGAAACAGTGGATCCAGTTTGTTTTTCCGGAGCAGCAACGGAAGTTCTGCAAGTGTGTTTGTTTGTCCCTGTCATGAGTCAGAACCTCAGGCAGTGAGTGAAACTGCATCAAATGTCTGTGTTTTGTTGGCAGTCGGCAATCGTAAGTGGATATAATGTCAACAACACGAACGTATAGTGAATCAAAACTTATGTAGGGATAATGCCATGATCTTTTGTATGTGTGTGTGTATAAGTGTTAGTGTGCTTATGACTCTGCCCACGGCACGCCTCCATGAGTTCGGCTGTTTTAGGAAAGAATCGGTACAGCGAATCTGTTTTTTATAAATATGATAAAACGAAAGATTCTTGAAGAGAGATATGAAGGATGCAATACTACTCTTTACGCACTCAAGATTAACATGAAATTTACAGAAACTGTGTGTGTTATGTACCCTTTAGGGGTGTTAAACAAGGGGTGTTTGATTCCAGGTTTTTTGGAATCGACTCACACTTCGATGGAATCGATCCCTCAACTCCATTGACTGTACATTAAAACATGGGTCAGGAATAATACAAGATTCGTGTCCAAATGAATTTAGCGATGACTTGAATAGCTGTCAACATTGCTACCTATCTGTTGCCGATACCTAATTTTACAGAGGGAAATATCACGAAAAACAGCCATGGTCGAATATTATGTCAGAATTAAATAAATGACAAAGAAGGTATTCTTTAATGTCTTTAATCATTGTCTTAAATTTAAAAGTTGCTTGGACAGGAAAATTAAAGATTCTAAAAATGAATACAATACACACAATAATGGACAATTGTTAATATGTTTATTCTTGATGTGAGTTTTTAATGATTTATGGTTAGTTTAATGATTATGAACACAAGGTTAACCATGGAAAACCAAATCTATATTTATTAATATAACTTTAATTAAACTAAAGCTGGCACAGAGGTATAATTACCAACTAAAGACACTATGTCTGTTATCTATTTCTAAAGTGAGCTAAATTTATGTAACAAAGTTTCTGCTTCAGCTCTCTGACGCGGTTACCAGAATTCCTTGCTTCATTTCATTCACTCCTTGCTTATATAGTGCACTCAACTGCCACACACTATATAGGGATTAGAGAACAAGTGAGAGATTTCATACACAGCAACAGAGTCAACAACGAGAATCGATTCTTATGCTGGAGTCGAACCCAACTCTGGAGCCACTCAGAGTGAAGGAATCGACTCTTTTGGAGTCAACTCCCCATCACTACACAAAACAGTTATTGTAAGGGTAGGTTTATGTCTGAAAATTGTATCATACTTTGTCTATACAAACAGCATTATGGTAAAATGGAATACTATGGAAACAGCTTCCTTACCTGTATACAACGGTGTTTTGCTTCAGGTGGAACTGACAGAACATGCCATGTCTTTCAGTTTTTCCCTTCCATTTGGCCTAAAACACTGTGTTCATGGATGGTCATCCATTTTAAACTGGATCCTTCACTGGAAACGGAAAGTAAATCAATCCAGCTAAACGTTTACTCTTTTAATCTTTGCACTCGAGAACAATACAAGTCGACACCTTTATAACTAAAAGTTTGCTTCGAAGTATGTCCTACTAAAGCAAGGCTATATTTGACTCTGGACTGGTGGGAGTGTCCTGTACATTATGGATGTTGAAGTTTTCCTACCTATTTGGCAAAAGGGAGGAAAAAGGGAAGGATGACACCTATTTGTTTTCTCTAGTCAGATAGACCCAATTTCATTTTTTTGTTTGCCTTTCTACTCTATAAGCAGCCAAGTTTTATTGAAAGCCCATTTTACTATCAGTAAAGTACCTCTTTAAGCCTAATTTATATTTCTGCGTCGAGTGTGCACCGCAGCTACATCGTAGGCTGTGTGTTGCACGCATAGTCTATGACGTACCCTGACGTGCAACTCTCCAAAAAATGTTACAAAGCGTTGATTATACGCAGACCGCAAGTGCAGTGGTTGGTCTGCCAGAACCCCTCCCTCAGGGGGAGAGGCTACGGCGCAGGTCCGACCAGAGGTATAAATCAACCTTTAAGAATATAAATGGAGGGTTGGTCTGAGTACTTTTATTTAATTTATGCATTGCCATGGATTTGCTTTGACCTTGATTCCACACATTTCCTTTACAAAGCAATACATTATTAAACTCACGCACATCAAATTCTTTTTTTTTTTTTAAGTTTCTTTTAGCTTGGCAGATGGTGCTTTGTATACTTTACTTGTGGTTTTTACACAAGTTTTAATGAGATTGTCACTGTCGCTTTTAGTAGTGTTAACAATCAATCAGGTCACAAAGAAACAGCTGGATGTGTTGTGCAAATTGATCCTCTGGGAAGAAGGGATTTTTAAATATGAGAAGTAATTTTCCCCAAAATTGTCATTATTTATTCACTTTCATTTTGTCTCATAACCCATATACTGTGATATTTTCAGTGAATTTAAGTGAAAATCATAGTAACAAGAAACTTTCAAGCTCCAAAAAGGATGAATAAAAAAAAAAATCCATAAATGTATCATAAAAGTGGTCCCATATGACTTATATAACAAGTTTGTATATTCTGTGGTATATGATATAACATGTCCAGATTCCAAAATGGCATGTCAACGTTATGGTCAGCAAAACACTATTGTCTTCTTTGTGTGTGTGTGTGTGTGTGTCCTTGTTAATATTACATTGTGGGGACCCCCACAATGTCCCCATAAGGATAGTAAAACCTGAGATCACCTACATTGTGGGGACCAGCCAGCGGTCCCCACTTTTCAAAAGGCTTATAAATCACACAGGATGAGTTTTTTTGAGAAAGTAAAAATGCAGCATGTTTCCTGTGATGGGTAGGTTTAGGGGCAGTGTGTGTGTGTGTGTGTGTGTGTGTGTGTGTGTGTGTGTGTGTGTGTGTGTGATGGGTAGGTTTAGGGGCAGGGGCAGTGTAGGGGGATAGAATGTACAGTTTGTATGGTATAAAAACCATTACGTCTATGGAGAGTCCCCACAAAGATAGTGAACCAGACCTGTGTGTGTGTGTGTGTGTGTGTGTGTGTGTGTGTGTGTGTGTGTGTGTGTGTGTGTGTGTGTGTGTGTGTGCGTGTGTGCGGCCTGGTAAACCCTACGTTATGGGGACAAAATGTCACCACAAAGATGGAAATATCCGAAACCCTTGTCCTTGTGGGGACATTTGTTAGTCCCATGAGAAAAACATCTTATAAATCATACTAAGTGATGTTTTTTTGAAAATGTAAAAATGCATAATGTTTCCTGTGATGGTTAGGTTTAGGGGTAGGGTTAGTGTAGGGGGATAAAATATACAGTTTATACAGTATAAAAACCATTACGCCTATGGAAATTCCCCATAAAACATGGAAACACAACATTTTCCCTTTTGTGAACCATGGACAAAAATAACAGCATAGGGGTTTGGAATTACAGGAGGGCGAGAAAAATCATGTCAGAATTTAAATTTTTCTATGATCTATTCCTTTAATGCAGAGACTCCTCTAGTCTACCATGGTTAGAATGGTATTAAAGGATGATATAAGGGAGAGCTCAAGGCTTTTCTTTATACACTTAAAAGTTTGTGCAGTAAAGGCTAAGAACTAATGAAAGTTCTCCTGCCAGTCCATACAGTCCCCCTATTATTTTTTTAATGATGTGTTCCTATATAGGGCAAAGAAAAAGAAACACGCCAGTGTTTGATGCCGTGCCGCCTATGAATAGAGTATCTGAAAAGTCACTCATTTGGATGCTCTGACTCGGCGTACGTTTGGGAATTGCTCTTTGTTCAGCAGGGGTCACAGAAAAGGGAATGAAAATAGCCCAAACATATTCACCCCCTCAGAAGCATACACAGATCTGTCATCTCTGTCAGTGATGCATTGTTGCATCTGCTTAACGGTGAAAACCTCTCTGCTAGTTCAAAAGATGATGCAATGAGTTCACCACTGTCATCCAGTGTTGTCAGTTCATAGTACTATAGATTTTCACCCATGGTGGGTTAAAGGGTATTTTCATTTTATGTTCTATATATACAGGTCCTTCTCAAAAAATTAGCATATTGTGATAAAAGTTCATTATTTTTCCATAATGTAATGATAAAAATTAAACTTTCATATATTTTAGATTCATTGCACACCAACTGAAATATTTCAGGTCTTTAATTGTTTTAATACTGATGATTTTGGCATACAGCTCATGAAAACCCTAAATTCCTATCTAAAATAATTAGCATATTTCATCCGACCAATAAAATAAAAGTGTTTTTAATACAAAAAAAGTCAACCTTCAAATAATTATGTTCAGTTATGCACTCAATACTTGGTCGGGAATCCTTTTGCAGAAATGACTGCTTCAATGCGGCGTGGCATGGAGGCAATCAGCCTGTGGCACTGCTGAGGTGTTATGGAGGCCCAGGATGCTTCGATAGCGGCCTTAAGCTCATCCAGAGTGTTGGGTCTTGCGTCTCTCAACTTTCTCTTCACAATATCCCACAGATTCTCTATGGGGTTCAGGTCAGGAGAGTTGGCAGGCCAATTGAGCACAGTAATACCATGGTCAGTAAATCATTTACCAGTGGTTTTGGCACTGTGAGCAGGTGCCAGGTCGTGCTGAAAAACGAAATCTTCATCTCCATAAAGCTTTTCAGCAGATGGAAGCATGAAGTGCTCCAAAATCTCCTGATAGCTAGCTGCATTGACCCTGCCCTTGATAAAACACAGTGGACCAACACCAGCAGCTGACATGGCACCCCAGACCATCACTGACTGTGGGTACTTGACACTGGACTTCAGGCATTTTGGCATTTCCTTCTCCCCAGTCTTCCTCCAGACTCTGGCACCTCGATTTCCGAAGGACATGCAAAATTTGAGCGATTTGAGTCCAGTGCTGCTTCTCTGTAGCCCAGGTCAGGCGCTTCTGCCACTGTTTCTGGTTCAAAAGTGGCTTGACCTGGGGAATGCGGCACCTGTTGCCCATTTCCAGCACACGCCTGTGCACGGTGGCTCTGGATGTTTCTACTCCAGACTCAGTCCACTGCTTCCGCAGGTCCCCCAAGGTCTGGAATCGGTCCTTCTCCACAATCTTCCTCAGGGTCCGGTCACCTCTTCTCGTTGTGCAGCGTTTTTTGGCACACTTTTTCCTTCCCACAGACTTCGCACTGAGGTGCCTTGATACAGCACTCTGGGAACAGCCTATTCGTTCAGAATTTTCTTTCTGTGTCTTACCCTCTCGCTTGAGGGTGTCAATGATGGCCTTCTGGACAGCAGTCAGATCGGCAGTCTTACCCATGATTGCGGTTTTGAGTAATGAACCAGGCTGGGAGTTTTTTTTTAAATCTTTTGCAGGTGTTTAGAGTTAATTAGTTGATTCCGATGATTAGGTTATTAATAGCTCGTTTAGAGAACCTTTTCATGATATGCTAATTCTTTGAGATAGTAATTTTGGGTTTTCATGAGCTGTATGCCAAAATCATCAGTATTAAAACAATAAAAGACCTGAAATATTTCAGTTGGTGTGCAATGAATCTAAAATATATGAAAGTTTAATTTTTATCACTACATTATGGAAAATAATGAACTTTAATCACAATATGCTAATTTTTTTAGAAGGACCTGTATATATATATATATATATATATATAATGTTTTTGTTTTATTATTATATAATTTTTTTCCTGTTTTTAGTTTAGTAAATGTCTGTAAGTGAAAGTATAGTGCTAGGTGTAAAAAGCCTCCTTCAACAAGGGGCTAAAAGCCACCAATGAAAAAGCCAAAGACCAAGGCAAAAAAAAAAAAATTAAACAAATAAATGCCACTGAAAACACTGGGGTGGCACAAATTGTTTTCAATAATTGGAGGGAATATTTGTTGTGAAGGATGTGCAAAGTGGGCCCAAATTGACTTTTGGGAAAGATTTAGCCTACTGAATGTGCCAGACCATGCTAAAACCAAAAAAAACAAGTAAAGAAGTTCTTCTTAAAATAGTGGCTATGAAATGCTAAGTGACTAAATAAACAGGTTGGTTCAGAACAGGTTATTTTTGCACTTAGATGTCACTTGCTGTATCAAGTCTTTTTTGTATTTGCGTGATTTTGTTAAGCCATTTCTTTTCACAGCTCTGTCAGTATTCACATTCATCATCATGAACGTTTGCACCAGGGAAAATAAAGCATTGGAATTGATCATATCATATTAAACAATGATTTTTATTGTTGCGTCGTAAAAGTGCAGTATTCTACCTAAGCAATGATTAGTAGTGCAGGTATAATGTGCTGTGTGTGTGTGTGTACTGCATAAATGAGATTTACTTCAGAAGCAAAAGAGAATTGCTAATGCATGACTGCAGTCTGGTTTAAATCCAGAGACGGCTAACTGATGGTGCATAAAGCTTATGCCTAATCCTCCACAAGGGGAGTATCGGTTGATGTACACAATACATATAGCACTCACTGTGTGTCATGGGTCATTACAGGGCACTATGTGTTTCTTGATGTGAAGAAGGATTACACATATTAAGGATTTGTCTCATGTTATATGATTACACACATCCCTGTTCACTTCTGTCTGCAGATTAGCATATGTGCAATGCTGCTTTCAATACTAATGTTCTGGCCAGCTGGACCAGCAGCATCCGAAAATCAGATACGAACCGAAATTAAAGATCAAAAGATATCAAGTAACCTCTCCATGCCAGGATGCTACATCTCGAAGCCACATTTTTCATGTTATTCGTACAGCCAAAATTGGCTGAACTCAGACATTCGGTGAAAGGATCAGTTAGTCTTACAAGCTGCATGCATAACTGAGGACGATTGTAATCACATTACATTTTGTTGCCCCTCTCTCTAGTTTCTCACTTTTTCTTTTTTTATTCGCCCGTTAAAGACTTAAGCGATCCTCGCTGATGGGTTTGTCCATCTGGAGGATCGCTCGATCTGCTATGGACTGGGGCGCTCTGGCGCTCGAGACAAGATTAATCTGGCAGCGGTTTGTACTGACCGGACCAATCCCTGTGGATTAGCACATGCAACAATCCCAGCCTGCCCTGCCACGCAGACAGCTGGTTTAAAGACCGCCCACTCGCCGATCCTAAACCAGCGGCGTGCCCTCAGGAACTTGGAAAGAAAAGCACTATATTAAAAGCAACTCTGGAAAAGGGTGATCCAGTCATAATCATTATGTACTTTTAAACCTTACTTTTTCCTGTGGAACACAAAAGGATGCATTTTTTAATGAATTTTAAAAGGATAAGAAATCAAAGGCTGAATTATCCACATTGAACTATACACATTTTGTTTTAATCAGGATGTTGCTCCAAATCTTTGTGCCTTTCTTTCTTTTGTGGAATGTAAAAAGAGATATTTTTATGATTATATTTATTTTTATGATTAAGAGGATACAAAATTCATACAGTATGGGTTATGTGTAAATAATAGCAACAAAATTGTTGGTTTTATTTCTTAGTGAACAATCTCTTTAATTAAACTTTAGTTGTAATCATATGTCACTCCAAATATGTGTGCCTTTCATTCTTCTGTGGAACATAAAAAGATATATTTTTAATGAGTTTTAAAGGAAGTCATATGGATTTGGAACAACATAAGAGCTTTTAAAAAATTACAAAAAATTATTTTATTTATTGATGGACTATCTCTTTAATGAACATTTTGATGTAACCATTAATGTCGCTCCAAATCTGTGTGACTATCTTTCTTCTGTGGAACATAAAAAATATATTTTGATGAATTTTAAGAGGATAGAAAGTCAAATGGGTTTGGAACAACATAAGAGTGTGGGGTTTTTTGTTGTTGTTTTTGTTTTTTGATGAACTAACCCTTTAATAATATCCAGTTTATACAGAGTAGATAACGTTATATGCATTTGTTTTTCATTGGAAAAGCACAAATAACCACCTCCAAGTGGTAACTATAGCTGAGAAATGGGACACTCAAGGTCATTCTAATGGTTTCATACTCAAACTGACAGCAGGGTGTTGATTAGTTTGGACAAATCGATTTTACCTAGGAGCTGTGTGCTTATTTAGGCTTATTTGTGTGAAATGAAAAGCCTTGATGGAACACGACAGGGAATTTTACAGGATGAATTCCAGTGGGTCTTGCATGGCAATAGTTCACTTATGAGGATCTGGATTACATAAGCAAATTTGTAAAAAGTCAATCTATAGTTGTCAGTTATTTATCTACAGGGCTCAAATGTATTTTCTGCTGTATATTAAGCAATGCTTGTGCTTTTCATGAAGTTTTTTTTTTCATGAGCGACACATTAAATGACACATAATGGCAAGTTTCAGTCAGTGTCAGTATCATTTTGAGCATCAAAGATTAATCCACCATTTACCATCTCCAGTAATCTCGTCGGATTACTACTACTAGGAGTGGAACGCACTGGAAATCTCGTTTCGGAACTGTCTGATGTTCGAGCATCATCCCCGTCCATATGTACCGGCTGCCCCCTGCCCATTTACCTAAATGTCTTACCTTCTGAGTGACAGATAGCCCTATTACACTAATCCTGCGAAAGAGCAAGGGTTTATGTTTGCTACAAAAAAGACTTTACAAGTGCAGCTCCATGTTGGATATCAAAGCCGCAGTTCCGGTTGAAGGCCTGTCTTTTGAGAACTCATGTTCCTTACAATCCGTCAGATGTCAAAGCAGCTGCTAAGCCTTTTGTGAACAGATCTGGTAGAAAGCAAAGAGATTCAGATCTGGCTGTGAGTACGTATTTAATGATGCTCACAGAAGTATTAGCGAACACCCTGCTAATTGCAACTGGTATGAAGCTGTCCGACTCCAATAAACAATGAGTATTATGAAAAATGTATACATGGCATATGCAAAAGAGGTGATAAAGCAGTGGGATTTAGAAAATGGTGTAAATCAATTGACAAGCAGAGTTATATATGTTGTATAAATGGTTTAAATGTTGTTGTTTTTTTGCAGGTCCTGCTATTCCAGTGGGAGTTGATGTACAAGTGGAAAGCTTGGACAGTATTTCAGAAGTAGACATGGTAGGTAATCTTAAACAGTTACTTTTCACATACAAAATGCAAAATACCTTTGATTGCCTGGTCGCGTCTGGTTAGGGCATGGTGTTATACTCACAGGCACTTTCGCTCTTGACATCATAGGCTGCCATCAGCCAATATTTGACATGTTTGGTACACATTCCCACACACCAGTCCCACACACCAGTCCCGCCGAGGCCATTCCCCATAGTCTCCACTCTATGATGTTGCGTCTTGTTCCCCTTCTCAGGGAACCAGGGTTAAAAAAAAAAAGATTAAATGTAAATATATATACATATATATTTTAATATATTTTAGTACTCTCAAAATTAACGCATTTAACGCATGTGATTATATTGTTTAGTTTGACACGTTAAACAAAAATGTATACAGCATCTGTTTTTTTTCTGTCATCCTTTGGCTGCATCACACTATCATTCATTCAAGTTCTATTCAACCATTCAAGCACAATAAGATGCAAAAAAAACCCTCAAATCTTTACTGGCACACTGTCTGTGAAGCGTTTCTCTTTGAACAAACACCAGAAAAACAGTTTTCTTTCATACTTGAATGAACAAAAACTTTATGTCAAAAGTCCCATTTTGTCGAGTATCCTCATAAGCACGGTCTTAAAAGTGAAAAAGTGTTGAACGCGAAGAGTTGTGAGAAAATAGGATTTGTGTCAGATCCAGGTCTTAAAGTGACAGCAGCATATTAAACCTACTTCTGTCTGTGATCATTGTTAATCAAAGAAAAAATCATTCACTGCTCTTCACTGAAGAATGTTTGTCGCTTTAATAAGGATTCTTCTATTTAATTTATAATTTATGCTGTGAAGACTGTGAAGTTTGATAACTCTATTCAGTTTCTGTGCCTACCTGTTAGACCTACCTGAAAATCTTAAAGGAACACGCCTACTTTTTGGGACTTTAGCTTATTCACCTTATCCCCCAGAGTTAGATCGGTCCATACATACCATTTTTATCTCCGTGCGTGCCATAACTCTGTCTGACACATCCACCGCCAGCGTAGCTTAGCACAAAGACTGGAGGTAAACGGCTCCATCTAGCCTACTGCTCAATATGCAGCGATATGGCTAGGGACTACACTCTGATTCCTGCGTAACAATCCATGAATTTTGCTGCCGTACCATGGGTGCAGCAGTGGCAATGATATTACGCAGCTCCAGAAAATAGGCTAACTTTCGTCAACATAACCAACGTGACAACCTGCTTGCACAGAGAATGTGCTGGGGACTATTTTCAGGGAATGCGTAATATCATTGCACCTGTTGCACCCATGGTACGGCAGCAAAGTTCATGGATTATTACGCAGGAATGAGAGTGTAGTCCCTAGACATATCGGTCTAGAAAATCGCAACTTTTCATTTTCCGTCGGTCTTAGTACATGATGTAGCTATACACTTCATAACATGTAAATTGGAAAATGTTGGTGTTATTTTGTCACTTATTGAGCAGTAGGCTAGATGGAGCCATTTACCTCCAGTCTTTGTGCTAAGATAGGCTATGAGTTGGATGTGTCAGACAGAGTTACAGCATGCACAGATGAGAATGGTATGTATGGACTTATCTAAGTCTGGGGGATACGGAAAAAAAAAAGTTGGTGTGTTCCTTTAAAGAGCACCTATCATGGAATTTTGAAATTTGCCTTTCATGTAGTGTGTAACATAGATCTAAGTGAACAAAAACATCCTGCAAAGTTTGAAATATGACAGTGCACCGTATATAAAGTTACTGTCTTTCAAAAGTAAGAGTCGACTCTGAGTCATTTTTATGAATCGTTAGAAGACCGAAGCTTTTTCTCTTGACGTCAACTTCTCAAGGTATTTGAATACGATATGCCCACTTATTGCGCATACCAGTGAAGACTAGAAAACATCATGGCAACGAGACGCTGTGTTCTCAAGTGTGACTCAAAAGCAAACTTTTTTCATCTGAGCATTTGAAGACTAAGTGGCTACAATTCATACAACTGTACCACAGGAGTATAGTCCGAGCCTTGTGCTTTGTTCACGCCATTTTGAAGACGATTGCTTTACCAACTTAAATGCAATCAAACTTGGATTCGCGAGCCGGCTGATATTGAAGGAAGGTTCAGTTACAAGTGTATTTGCATCAGCTTCCTCCTCCGTATCACAAACTGTAAGTGTTATTAATAATTGTTGCTTTTATGTTTTATGTAGCATGCTTAATTATTGTTTGGTTTGTTGTGTAAGCACCGTTTAGCTTCTAGGTCTTCAATGACAATTGTATTGAGATATGTGAATTGTTTGTTGTTGTTTTCAGAGTTTTCTTTAAGAATAGAGTCATACCTCGTAGTAACGTAACTGCATTTTTATTTATTTTTTGGTAAAAACTTTATGTTTATGCATCGAGTTAACGCTCCATTGGCCTGAAGTGACAACTAACGTTACATTGATGCTTACCATTGAGAAATATCCTGCTCCAGTCGTGGTGTTTGCGATTGAGTTTGTTGATCATTCGCATCTCCAGATGTTTCCCCTTCATATTCAGGCTCGAATTGATAGGGTAAAATTGATGCCATGTTTGTTCATACACTTTATACGCGTTTACACTTGTTAAACCGAAAACCATTTATGGTGATGGATGTTCCGTTTCCGAAAATATCTGCACAGACTATACCAATCAAAACTGACTGGGTCATCGGACCAATCACCGCAGATTAGCGTCACGTAAAGGCGGGGTTTTGAAAAGTGAATCACTAAACGAAACATTTGAGAATCGCTGTCAAAACAGGTAAAAATAAATGCATTTTATAAGAAAACTAAAGTCTTTTTTGTCATTGCATGCATGCAAAACTGTTGTTGGGGACTTCTAAAACAATATTTGGAACATTTTAAATGCCATAATAGGTGCTCTTTAAAGCTCTGTTGTCTGTTTATAAGGTTACATGGGTCAAAAGGAACGAAAACAATAACTCTGCATTTTAGCAGGGCAGGTAAAACTCTGAACCGTCCGCCTGGAAAAAAACCTTAGTGTTGAACACTAATAAATTACAGGCACAGCCAAATGTAACATTTATAACAATTGGTTTATGTGAAGATTGTTCTGTTCTCTTAAATGAAATGTTGTTATATTTTTTAAAGCCTATTAAATGTTGAAATCGCTTTCAAATTATACTGTAATGTTGAATGACTATAATTAATAGAAAAAATTAAGAAAAAGAAATCCATGAAACATAGACAACAGTACTAGTATCAGTTATACTGGCCCTCGGTCATAGTGCTTAAAAATATTTAAAATATACTGTCTTTATGTTGTTTCATTATTTTACAGATTAAATGTAAAAGTTTTACAACATAAAAATATATTTTAAAAATGTAATGTTAAGTGCAAATAATTTGTTATTTTCTTAATCGTTTGACAGCACTATATCTATATCTTTTGATTTTGGGTGGAAAATGTAAGATTCACCCTCAATTTCATAATCCTCTTGCTTTTTGCCCATTTATTACTGGCTGTTTTGCAGTAACTGCGTCCCACAGGGGTATTCCTAAAAAAAAGAGCTTCTGCATCTCTGATGGCAGAAACTTTGATCATGAATCTTCTTTATACTTCTGTTATCAGAATATGACACCCATTCTGTCATCCTGTTCCCATGATTTGGATTTCCCTCTTGATAGAAGCCTTTGTGTGCTGTAACAAAGAAACGTTGTGCTTCTTTTATTGACCATATATAATTACTGGCCGTTCCAAGTGTTTATGGTTATATAATCAAAAGATAGAATAGAGAAGGGATGATCTGCTTGAGCGATTTAAAGAGACATAGCCATCATATGGAGGATAGAGAGGTACATAGTTAGACTACAAAGAGAGACATGTAAGGAATGTATTGTAAATGTAAAATTGGCCATGTACATCCAGTGAAATACAGTTTTTGTTTGTTGTTCCCAAAACTGTACATTGTCATCTAGAGAATAAGTGAATCTCACATACAGTGGGTACGAAAAGTATTCAGACCCCCTTACATTTTTCACTCTGTTATATTGCAGCCATTTGCTAAAATCATTTAAGTTCATTTTTTTCTCATTGATGTACACAGAGCACCCCATATTGACAGAAAAACACATAATTGTTGACATTTTTGCAGATTTATTAAAAAAGAAAAACTGAAATATCACATGGTCCTAGGTATTCAGACCCTTTGCTCAGTGAAAGGCTTTAAAAAGTGATGCCGGCTTGTCTGGTTGAGGACAAAGAAAACTTTTTGCAGACGACGTCACACTGAGTGAATCAACTTAGAATGGCTCTAATTTACATGTATTTATTTCTCCCCCCATCCTACTTCCCCTCAAGCTGTGACCATTGAAAATATACCCAAAATCTATATGATCTAAAAATGAACAAATACTAAACAATATATATGTGTTTGATATCATTGGAAATGTCTTAGTGCGACAAATATCTCATCCCCACAGAAATATTCAAGAAGATAACAATGGTTTTAAGAGTTTAAAGAGATGTTGCATATATAGTATGGTAGGTGTGGCTTTCAACCATTTGGTCTTGTCAATACAGGTCTGAGAGAGTGATTAAATGTAAATTCCCTTTGTTAACATATGTTACCATTTGAAAGAAGTTATTGTCAGATTTGAATACTTAAGGCAGCGTAGCAGAAGAGTCAAGGCGCAATATTGTATTCAGATTCGCCCGTAACGTTGTGTCCAGCCAACGTAACCTATGGAAAGTCAGGAACGCATCTCTTTACTTAAGAGTATTCGATGTTTTTAGTATCTTTGAATTGATTATGTAATTGGAATTATACCTGACTGTTTAATAAATTGTTACATTTTGATTTATTCTGCCTTACTCTGGAATTATTAACGATCTCTATGAGGTCATGAATGGGTACTTTCCACAAAGGGTTAAACGGAATAATTAAATGTGTGTCTAACTATTAAATATGAATGACCAAATAACCAAATTGGCATTCTAATCCAAATTCTAAATTATAATAAAATGGAGTCAGATAAAGAGGAATTGGAATTAGATCCATTTTGCCCAGCTGAGAACACAGTACGCGCAGATACCTTCGCCCACTATTCGCTGCCGCCATTGGAGCGATTTCAGTGGTCTTACAGCAGTATTTAGTAGAAGCACCCTTTTGATCTAATACAGCCATGAGTCTTTTTGGGAAAGATGCAACAAGTTTTTCACACCTGGATTTTTGGATCCTCTGCAATTCCTCCTTGCAGATCCTCTCCAGTTCTGTCAGGTTGGATGGTAAACGTTGGTGTACAGCCATTTTCAGGTCTCTCCAGAGATGCTCGATTGGGTTTAAGTCAGGGCTCTTGTTTGGGCCATTCAAGAACAGTCACGGAGTTGTTGTGAGGCCACTCCTTCGTTATTTTAGCTGTGTGCTTAGGGTTATTGTCTTGTTGGAAGGTGAAGCTTCGGCCCAGTTTGAGGTCTTGAGCACTCTGGAGAAGGTTTTTGTCCAGGATATCCCTGTACTTGGCCGCATTCATCTTTCCCTCGATTGCAACCAGTCATCCTGTCCCTGCAGCTGAAAAACACCCCCACAGCATGATGCTGCCACCACCATGCTTCACTGTTGGGACTGTATTGGACAGGTGATGAGCAGTGCCTGGTTTTCTCCACACACACCGCTTAGAATTAAGTCCAAAAAGTTCTATCTTGGTCTCATCAGACCAGATAATCTTATTTCTCACCATCTTGGAGTCCTTCAGGTGTTTTTTAGCAAACGCCATGCAGGCTTTTATGCGGGAGAGACTTCCGTCAGGCCATTCTGCCATAAAGCCCTGACTGGTGGAGGGCTGCAGTGATGGTTGACTTTCTACAACTTTCTCCCATCTCCCGACTGCATCTCTGGAGCTCAGCCACAGTGATCTTTGGGTTCTTCTTTACCTCTCTCACCAAGGCTCTTCTCCCCTGATAGCTCAGTTTGGCCGGACGGCCAGCTCTATGAAGGGTTTTCGGTGTCCCAAACGTCTTCCAATTTCTAACCTTGGTCAGATCTGTTCCTTGCCACAATTCTGCCTCTGGGCTCTTCAGGCAGTTCCTTTGACCTCATGATTCTCATTTGCTCTGACATGCACTGTGAGCTGTAAGGTCTTATATAGACAGGTGTGTGGCTTTCCTAATCAAGTCCAATCAGTATAATCAAACACAGCTGGACTCAAATGAAGGTGTATAACCATCTCAAGGATGATCAGAAGAAATGGACAGCACCCGAGTTAAATATATGAGTGTGACAGCAAAGGGTCTGAATACTTAGGGCCATGTGATATTTCAGGTTTTCTTTTTTAATAAATCTGAAAAAATTTCAACAATTCTGTGTTTTTCTTTCAATATGGGGTGCTGTGTGTACATTAATGAGAAAAAAAAAACTTAAATGATTTTAGCAAATGGCTACAATATAACAATTTAAGGGGGTCTGAATACTTTCCGTACGCGCTGTATATTCTAAGAGCATGTCTAGATCATATTTCACCCTAAAATCAAAAGGAATAAATAAGAAACAAAATTTTGCTTAGAAAATGAAGCCTAATGTGGCAATTAAGGTTTTTGCATTTTGACAGTTTTATGACAATTAATCATATCCCCTCCTCTCAATTCACATTGTGTTAATGCAAGGAAAAGCCCATTCTAATGACTATAATGCAGAAAAACAAATGGTATTTTATGTCATCATTTACTTCTCATCATGTTGCAAAATGACTTTTATTGTTCCTTAGATCTCAAAAGGAGAGTCTCTTAAGAACGTGGTCACTCTTTTGATTGCAATTACAAGGAATGGAGCTTTGAAGCTTCAAAGGGACAAAGAAGTAACATAGAAGTGGTTCATATCGCTTGTTCAATCTTCAGAAGACATAAGATTTAGAAGACTTGGAAAATTGCACACAGGTCATATGAACCACTTTTATGGTACTGCTGACCCTTTTGAAGCTCTAGTCCCATTCTTGAGACATGTAAAGTGTCCAAATGTCTCCTTTTGTGTTCCAGGGAAAAAATAAAACATAAATGTTTGGAACAACATGAGTAAAATGTGAGTAAACAAATTTGAAATGCAATTTGAAATGCCTGTTTTCTGTTTATCGTCACCTTCCTAAAATAATTGCCCAAGTCATTTTTTTAGGTTTTTCAGAAAACACAAAAAACGTAACCAATAATTGAATATATGATATTCGTTTGTTCTTCTTGATTCAGCTGCCATCTTGAAAAGCACGTAAAAAAGTCTCATTTGTCTTTTGATTTAGGCAAAATAAAAGTCGCACTCTCGACATTGGCCGTTATACTATAGGGGTAGAAATTAATGATCTGTTCAACTGAGGATGTGGGTGGTTTTACCAGAGGTGGACAGCATCATGAGGAGATGTAAAAAAAAAAAAAGAAAAAAGTTGAGAAAACCTAAAAGTTTAAGGCAACCAGCTGCAGAACATTTTTGAGTTTTCTAAACTTATTTGTTTGAGCTATCTCAACTTTTTTCATGTTAAATTAAAGTTGAATAAACTTTAAAAGCTGAATTTGTCATACAAAACATAAGTTGGATTTTTTTACAGTGAAGGTGACGATATGTTAAACTGTAACAAATTCCTATGAGGCAAAGCTGAATTTTCAGTGTCATATACTGTATGATATGCTACTCAAGAAACAATTTTTTTATTTTTTCAGGATTCTGTAATGAATAGAAAGTTCAAAATAATATTATATTATATTGCATTTATTTGTAATATAATTGTATTGTCACTTTTGGTCAATTTAACGCATTCTTCCTGAATAAAACTATTAATTTGTAAAAATACCCATGTTACTAACTTGAAACTTTTAAAAGGTAGTGTGTCTCCTTTGTACGTTCAAAAAACAAGAATGGTAGAACCTCCTGTAAAAATTGTTGTGACTGAATATTGTGAAATCTCTTTGGCTCCTTCTGTGTAGGACTTTACCATGACATTATACCTGAGACACTACTGGAAGGATGAACGCTTATCCTTCGCCAGCACCACAAATAAAAGCATGACTTTCGACGGCCGCTTGGTGAAGAAGATCTGGGTTCCTGACGTCTTCTTCGTCCACTCTAAAAGATCTTTTATTCATGACACCACCACAGAAAATATCATGCTGAGAGTGTTCCCTGATGGTCACGTTCTTTACAGCCTGAGGTAAAAAAGCACATTATCAACACTAGCCTTTCTGACTTTTAAGTGAGCCATTATAATTTCAATTATATGTAAGTTATGTATATATGTATAGGGTTTAAAAGTATTTATGGAAATGTACTTATACATATGTATTATTCATGTGTATATATTTTATACAATGTAAGAAAAAGTTAATATTTTTTCAGTTGTTCAGCAGTTACTACATTCCACCTTCAAGCAACTCAACTGCATGTGGTTTCATTTCAATGAAATGTGATTTGAAAACAAAAGCACGTCGCTGGGTTTAAGCATTTGCATATTGCTGTGGTGTTAAAATTAGAATGATGCTTCTGGCTTGTGATGTTTTTGCTGTGTCTTTTGTGCTGCGAGTCAAAAATTAGGCCAAGCTACCTGCGTGCAGGCTATAATCAAGGGCTAGCACTGAGTTCAAAGTCAAATTTCAGGCACTGTTCTGGCTCCAGGGAAAGTGTCATTATTGATGGGACTGGCCCAGATTATTTCCATTGTCTGACAAATGATGGACACTGCTACAGAGAACAGACGAGATAAATACTGAGAGAAAAATTAGATGGCCTTTGTGCCAGTTCAGTAAATGGCGCTAGTATGCCAGATTTAGCATTACTAAGCACATTTACATCACATTTACATTTTTATTCTTAGCAGAAGGTTTCTTACTAAAGCACAAAAGGAGATGCTTAGCAAAATGTTCAAAAATACTCTTTTACACTCATTGTATAGAAAAGTGATGCTTGGACATTCTGCTGGAAAACTCCTTTTGAGTTTCACAAACGAAAGAAAGTCAGGTCACACTATATATTGGGTGTCTTCAAGTACTATGTACCTTCATCAAAAAAAATTGTTTGTTACTTATTGTATTCAAATTGGATTGCAAAACACTTTTGCGTCTATTGAGATGATATATAAGGTTAAGAGACAAATATATAAGTTTGATATTTGGTACAGGTTTGATTGACAGCTCCAGCAATCACAAGTGGAGCGTTCTTTAATCGCTTTTTTATATATAATTTAATCAGAGTTTAAATAACAGATTATTTTCATCCTACTTAGAGAAACAAAGTGAATTTGACTTTTTTTTTACACTGGTTTGATTTACTGACGCACAGACAAAGCATATCTGGCTGTACATGAATCATTATCCTACATATCAGATATGACTGGTCAGAGATCAGGCATTAGAATTAACACAGTTACTTACATGTTGTTGTTGAATTACTGTCAAGTCCACATCGTAAAAGTCTGTTTGCAAAGCCTGCGCCGAAATTGCGACTGATTTACTAAAGAATCCACAGTGAAATGTTCCAAAATACAAATAAATAGTCAACTGACACATTCACATTGTTGAAAACAAATAACCACATTCCTAGCATTAGGATCCTTTGGAAGGTAATGTAATTTTTAGTCCAGTGATCCTGTATTGCTCTTCTCTCCTCGTCATCTCACTAACACGCCAGTGGGCAGGGTCAAAGTTGCGATGATGAAATAGGCGTTGATTTTCTTCTGCAGAGGTCTTTCACCTATCATAGATAGGCATATTCCACAAAGAGTTGTTCTCTGGGCTTGGTTAGAAATAGCTTTTTTGGACTAACTTTTTTGGTTCTGAAGCTTTTATAGTATGATGACCTCTTATATGTCAAAAGAGAATGTTATTTCTCAGTTAATGATTCCTTTAAATTTTAGTGCCTAGTAGTTATAGACACTTGATATAAAGGGAGACCGAAACTTAGGGTTGGGCATGAGGACGAGTGAATGATGACAGAATTTTCATTATCAATACAGATACCAATTCCCTTAAAACTGCAAATGAAAATTCCATGGATTTTGGGTTCAACAGTTGAAGTCTGTGAGAAATATGATGAAATTTATAGATCTAAGACGTTGGGATTCTGTATTTTCATCCATGTTATACATGGTTCTTATGCCCAGGGTGACCGTTACAGCAGCCTGCAACATGGACTTCAGCCGTTTCCCGCTGGATTCACAGACCTGCACTTTGGAGTTGGAGAGTTGTGAGTGAATCACAAATTTGTGTTATTTTTAGTGCGACACATGCTCAATCCACTCTGCCAAGTTAGGTTTTGCTGAATTGGATCCTTTTTTTCCTAGACGCCTACACGGATGAGGATCTGATGCTGTACTGGAAAAGTGGAGATGAGTCTTTGAGTATAGATGAAAAAATCTCTCTCTCTCAATTCCTCATACAGAAGTTTCACACTACCTCTCGGCTGGCTTTCTACAGCAGCACAGGTATCTGGGGATTATTTGTCATGTTGATTTATTTCAAACACTGTGGCCCCAAGATGGATTTGGACACTTAAGTCACACTTAAAAGTGTATGAATGTCATCTGCAAGCAAATGATGCCAGAGCTTTCCTCTGAACTAACTTCTTTATGCTTGGTTTAAGGTGACATTTAACCTGTGCCACTGGTTCATCAGATTGTGTTCAACAACCACAGTGTGTCCTAATTTTGGACAATGTATAAATATTTTTATCATTTACAACCTAACAAACATATTTTTGTGAAAAATGTGGCTTGAAAAGTGTGTACATTTGTCCAAACTATTAAACAGTAGTGTAAATGTCACCTTTTTTTTTCTTTTTCTTTTATTCGAAGAAATTGTGTGGCTGAAGTGTTTTGGAGTTGCTAGGTTATGCTTGACTTGATCATCCATCTGTATTTTTATCTCTCTTTAGGATGGTACAACCGCCTATACATAAACTTTACGCTTCGCCGTCACATCTTCTTCTTCCTGCTGCAGACTTATTTCCCTGCCACGCTTATGGTTATGTTGTCCTGGGTGTCGTTCTGGATTGATCGCAGGGCCGTTCCAGCCAGAGTTTCATTAGGTAAGATTATCACAAATCAGCATTTTGGCCTCAGGCATCACTGCTGCTTCCCATGGCGTGTCACGCACCTGCAGATCTTAACAGGATGTGGTGATTTTATCCAGGTATCACCACGGTGCTCACCATGTCCACCATCATCACTGGGGTGAACGCCTCCATGCCCAGAGTCTCCTACATCAAAGCTGTGGACATTTACCTGTGGGTTAGTTTTGTGTTTGTGTTCCTGTCCGTATTGGAGTACGCAGCAGTCAACTATCTGACAACGGTCCAGGAGAGGAGAGAGCGGAAGCTCAGAGATCGAGCAGCTCGAGAGCAGGTAAAAAAAGGGAATTTATGAAACTGTATTTTCAATTAAGGGTGCACGATTTTTTAAAGAACCCATGACATTTAGTGTTGTGGCTCTTAGTCCTTAGTTTTGAATGTTATCTATCTGTTAACATACACCTAAAAATGAAACATGATTCAAATCTACACTCTGCAGAAATTTTAGATTGAAGATTAAGAGCTATTGAAAATCATGACTGATATGACTACCAGTTCATTCATCAAACTGGAAATGAAAGTCGAGTGCAGTGCATTATGGGATACAGTAAAGAACATGGCATACTCTTTTTATAAGCTTGTTTTGCTCTGCCAGTAATTTGGGTACAGAAAATTCATAATCTTTGCACATTATAAATATAATATACTGCAAAAATAATAAAAGTATGGTATGGTAGTATGCAGTAGACCTTATTGACAGCAGCCCCATCTTTTTTAATGGGAATGAAAGCAAGGCTGTGAAGGATAGACATGCATCTCTTAATTTTTCTGCTGACGAAACACTGCAGAAATATCTTATCAGTCGACAAAAAAACTCCAGACAACATGAGCTGCGGAAAATTATGTGATCTAGAAGCTTTATACAGCTTTTTATAGCTAATGCCATTGAAAACACGGCAAATCTATCCCTCACTGCCTTGCACTTTTATGCCTGTCGTGCGCTGCTCTGAATAAGGTCTATTCCATAGCCACAAGCTATGTGTAGAATTTATATTTGAATACTAGCATACTACTTACTACACAATGCCTACTATTTAACAAAAAAAATTAATAATGCAATATTTTTCAACTGTAATCCTCTACTTTGTTGTCGTGACATATCTCACATGACCTCATTATGTAAATGTGAAATACTATATCCCACAATGCAATGTGCTTGAGTTGACTTTCCATTCATGGATGAGTCGGAAGTAATATCCACACAATCTTTTGTGTTTTGATATTTGATAGGAATAACAAGAGTTAAGATGTTTATATGTAAAATAGGAATCAAATGACTTTAAGTCTTATCCACTGGTTGTAATATAAACCGCACTTTTTAAATGTATTTCTATCCATACAGAAAATTTCCCTTCGGTAAATTGTATACATACTATTACAGAGCTGGGTAGATTACTTACTGTGGCGAGGTGGGTGAGCGAGAGACGTGGGGGGAGCGAGCGAGACCAGTGCGTGATTGAGAATGAGCATCCCCTGCGAGGCACACCGGTCTCGAGTACTCTCATGAGGGAGCTTGCAGGTGACGCTCATTCTCAATCACGCACTGGTCTCGCTCGCTCCTCCCATGTCTCTCACTAATCCACCTCGCCACACTTACAAATTATAATTGGTTACTGATTACAAATTACATAACAAAAATTGGGCCCCACTTTATATTAGGTGGCCTTAACTACTATGTACTTACATAAAAAAATAAGTACAATGTACTTACTGTGTTCATATTGTGTTGCAAAACACCTTTGCTGATATTGAAGTGGGATACAGGTAGGGTTAGGGACAGGTGTGGTGGGATGGGTCAGTTTAAGGGTAGGGTTAGGTGTAAGGGAAGTGTCAATTGTGTAATTACAAATGTAACTACAGAAATTAATTAGAGATGTAATTACATGCAGGTATTTTTTAAAATGTAAGTACAATGTAAATACATGTATGTACACAATAAGTGCAATGTATCAAATTATGAATTAAAATGTTAGTACATAGTAGTTAAGGACACCTAATATAAAGTGGGTCCAAAAATTGTTGTTAGTAGCATAATCCATTACATTACATATTTAAGGTAATATAATCTGACTACTTTTGGATTACTTTTAGATTATTTCGACCTAACTTGTTTATCACATTGATTTGAGTAGAATAATCTTGTACCATATTGATATAAAAATACAAAGAGAAAGAAAATATATTCCATTCTTTGTTATCAACAGCATGAAGTGCATTAAATATTATATTACGTCAGGGTTTCCCAGACTGGGGTTAGTGAAGGAGCTGCATTGGGTTTGTGAGTTTAATGAAATGCTATTAAGTAATTAGAATAAAAATTGTAATTAAAATAAAAACAATACAAATAAAACACTACTAAAAAAGATTAAAGCAATTTTTTATTTGTTTGCTTGCATGTCATGTGACCATTAGCCAACATCAGAGAACTGTGCACTTAATTTGATTATTTATATTATTATTGACTTAATTTTATTATTGACCTTACCCTCAAACTAACATGTCAGGGGATACTTAAAGTAAGTATATTTAGTCAAAGCCTCCCAAATACATTAAAGGTGCCGTGTGTAGTATTTATGAGGATCTATTAACAGAAATGCAATATAATATACATAACTATGATTTCAGTGGTGTATAAAGACCTTACATAATGAACCGTTATGTTTTTATTACCTTAGAATGAGCCATTTCTATCTACATACACCACGGGTCCCCTTACAGTGAAACGCCATTTTGCGCCGCCATGTTTCTACAGTAGCCTTAAATGGACAAACTGCTCTGTAGAGCACTAGCTACTCTCTGCTGTCTCAGACGACAGCATCTTTGTCCTGTGTCAGCCACCGTAGCTTCTCTACAAGCTTTGAAAGGAAGGGGTGAGCGGTGGCCAGTTGCAATTTGCAACCTCACCACTAGATGCCGCTAAAATTTACACTGCACCTTTAATGCATGATTAAATAACTCACTGAAACTGAGTGATAATTTAAACAATAATTATTGTGTTAATCAGAAGTTAATTAGATGCTGTGAGTGGGTCTCAATTTTCAGTCATAGTCACATAGTAGTGGCTGGTCTGTGTGTGCAATACCACAAACCTGGAAGAACTTCTGAACGTATACAAGCAGTAAGCATTTTTAGAAAAGAACATTTAAAAGATAAAAAAGTAGTAGGGAGAATCAGTAAATTATGAATATGAGAATTATGAGAATAACATTTAATCAATAACAATGTAACTGTGGTCTGATTATGAGTATTTTAAAATTTAATATAAGTAGCCTACTTAAAGGGGTACTTAAGCGCTGGGAAGATGAATCTGTATTTAAACTGGGTCATTAATGTAGTAGGAATGTGAAATTATTTTTGAATTTGGTGCCTTCTAGACTGAGAAAACACAGAAAATGTATTTTTGTCTCATGGGGATGAAAGACAACAATTCCCAGAACGCACTGCTTCACTCCCCTACTCTAGGCGCGGCTAGTCGGCTACAGGATTACTGGATCACTTGCCTACCACGTTCATTTTCAGAAAATCAGTTCAGTTAGAGACACTACAATTAAAAACTGAACGTGTCTGTTCGATATAATGCGAGTGAGCCGATTGAATGTTACGGCACAAACGCAGCAGGATCAGATTACATTCATCACATGAGCGGAGATAATCGCGGAATTCGCGGCTGCATTCAAAGCGTGTGATCAGTCTGGCACGAGTTCAGTTCATGTCTTTGGAAGCTTAACTTTCATAGGAAGTTCATTTTAAAAGTTAAAACACTCACTTTGGTCTCCACCGCTCCGTTTACATGAATCTCTGCAGCTCCGCGAGCCGAGTGCTGTGAGTGTGATGTTGAAAACATGTGGAAATAGCGCCCTCTGCTGGCTGTAGTCTTCAGCCTCTGGCCAAAAACTCCTCCGATGACGCAAAATGACGATATCGTCTCAGGGGGAAAGTACGATAATTTGAATATACTCCTGGGTTTCTACTGATACAAAGCTTAATGCTAATCGCTGAAGTAACCCTTTAATTTTTGGAATCTGATTCAGATTACATTTAATAAATTACTACCCAGCTCTGCATACTATATACTACAAACTACTCAAGTTAAAAGGCACTTCTTTATTATGGCCATCCAACTTTTCTTTAGTGGCCTTGGTTTATTAATGCCAACTGATAATTTGCCCTTGTTAATAATCTCTTCTCCCTCCTTGTCCTCTGTTCTCTCTGGGCGTCCCACTTAACATGTTCCAGTCATTGCCATGCACCTGTGGTATGTCCCACACCAGGACCATGATGTTGGATGGGACCTACAGTGAGGCTGACACCAACAGCTTGGCTGGCTACACAGAGGCTCACATGGTTCCAGAAGAAGTGGTGTCGGAGAAACAGGAACATATGGTGGTCCACCTGTCAATGAGCAGCGAGTCCAACGCCACTAAGAAAAAGGGCATCCGCGCCTTCCGCATAATGCAGAACACGCATGCCATTGATAAGTACTCCCGCATGATCTTCCCGGGAGCCTATATTGTTTTCAACCTTATTTACTGGTCGGTGTACTGCTGATCATTCTCCAGCTACATCCATCTTGCACTCTCTTGGACTTTTGGAGGTTTATACAACCATCCTTCTGACTTTTTGATGCACATCAAAACATTAGCTCATGCGATACCAAACTGCAGTTACCTTTGTCACTTTCATACGCAAAAAGACTGGCAAAATGCAGAGAGAAAATGGCTGTGTGCTTCATATAGGCCTTTTCAGGTTTTTGACAATTTAATTGTAAAACACTTATCAGACTTTTGTACGGGCTTGTGTTTTCTCCTCATGTTTGTGTCATTGGACTATTAATGGTATGTATAGAGCAGGAAAGTCTGGTTTTAGCTTCTCTTTTAAAGGTGTACTAATTAATTGTTTCCACTTTTACTTTTTTTATACCTAAATAAATGAATAGTGCTTTTAGCAGATATGATGTCACATGAGAACCAGTCATATCATTGGCCTAGAAAATGCAGTTTTTTTCTACATAAGGTGGGTTGCACCCTCAGGTGATAATAAATTTGAGCAAATTGAATACGTTTATCTATATTTATTTATATAACAAAGATTTATTCATAATTGTACAGTGCTCAAGGTGCTTTACACAAATAAACAAAAAGCCAAATACTATATAAAGATACAACTCAACAGACTACGGAAAGGAACAGAACAAAACAAATAAGAAATTAAACAGCTCAGATTTAAAGTGGCAGTGGTTAATAAACAAAATGTAGTGCATTAACACTAACTTAAAATTCTTTAGTGCACCTTTAATTCTATTTATTTGCTTATCTGCACCGTGTCCATTGTCCGTTTGTTTATGCTAAGGTAATCACTCATGTTAATATATCGTAATTTCCAGTAACGAGAAAGAATCTTCTTTCAGTTTGAGGTTTGTTTGGATGTGTGTGTTATGTGGAGTGAGTGTGTGTGTATGTGTGTTTATTTGATACCATTATATTTCTCATGCAAAATAAATCAGTACTTTACTGTGGTTCATCGGTATGCATGTTAGTTTTATTTATTATACTTATATTTTATATCAGTTATACTTTAACCTGAACTTGCCATGATACCTTACAAGAGTTGAGTGTAAAGCTTGTTCACGTAGGCAGTCAGGGCAGGCTTAGTTTGTGATGAAATACAACTTGAAACTGCCTTATGTGCAACGTTCAACACTGAAGGTGATGATTCATTTTGGTTGGACAATTTTAGTGCACGTTAGTACACATATAGGCATCACATGCAAAATTTCTAAAATACATGTTACTGTAAATGAAAATACTGTGAACTATGTGCTTGAAGTTTGTGTTTATATTTGAAGGTATAATCATCGAATCAATGAAGACAGTTCCACTCCATAAGATGTTTCTGTAATTGTTGAAATTAAGAATGTAATATGTGTTGACCAGAAAAAGGTGCAATGTAATGAAACGTTTGTAGTATATATATATATATATATATATATATATATATATATATATATATATATATATATATATATATATATAGACCTAAACATATTTTGTATTTTTTAAAATGTGTAAAGGTTATTGTTAGTTATGTTGCATTACATTATCACTCAGTACCCCTTAAATCACCAGTCCAAGATAATGACTTAATAAAAAAATAACTACTGTGTCCTGGCAGAAGGCATAATTTAATTTAAAGAATTTAGTAAGGTTTCACAGCTGAGTCCCTGCTTTTTGTCAACACCATGATATGTTTATGAAAGCATATACAAATGTGATATTAAAGTCAGCCTTTATCCTGAATGTCCTTCTTCTTTGAGGTCAAATGGCTCTGGTGAGATTAATAGTTTTTTGTTTGTTTGTCAAGCACTAGAGCTGTTTTTTTCTAGTAATATTATACAAAAAAAACTTATTTTATTTGTAAATAAAAACTGATATTCTAATAACATGTTTGAGGGAATCCAGTTTATAGATTTTTTTGCCTCATTTTCAATGGGTCCATAAAAACAAAAAGCTACATTTCATTCATCAACATTTCATTTATGGTTATTTTACTGGCAGGCAGCTATCTTGCCCACTGATGTTAAGCAGGGTTGAGCCTAGTCAATACCTGGATGGGAGATTAGGATTCTGCTGGAAGAGGTGCATTTGCATTTCAGAAAGATGGGAATTAGGATTTTTTTTTCCTACCTCCTTCTTGGAAATAACGTCTGGAACGCCACTCAAAGTGGGACATTGGACTTCTGAACTCGGGGTACATCGATCAACCCCGACCTCTGCGAGATGTGTCATTTGACGTCTCTTCCAAGATGTCGGCAAGTCCTGCTTCTAATGAGCATAAACGTAAAAACAAACTTTTAACATTAGACATTAAAGCAACAGTTCGTAACTTTTTTGGGTTAAAAATTATCCAAAATCAATTTTTGAGCAAGTACATAACCAGCCAGTGTTCAAAACTATCTGCTTACCTTAGCTCGATTTACAATGGTTAGCTTGTAATAATGTTTTTAATCCCAGTGGTACTGGTGGATTTCCGCGGGAGATTCGAGCATATCTTTGCGTCATTGCGTCACATATCTGTACACATCAATAAGAAGTCCCGGCTAGTAGGCTATATCGCCTGTGAGGATGATGGAGGTGGATATTTATAGTCTTTTCTCACAGCGCTTCATATAATTAAACTTATCAATTTGATAGCGGATCCAGAAAGGTTGAAACGTCAATCAGTGACAGTGACATCTGGAGATTCGCCCGTTGTAAAATGCAAAAGACTTCGGACTTTCGGAATGGCTACAGAAAAAATAGAGACTTCAACCGAGCCAAAACAAGGATAAAAAGGGCTTTTGAAAGGTGGCGTGAACTCCGTGTTTTGAAGGCAAGGCAAGGCAGAGACTGTTTTTTTGCTATTTTCAAAGCGATTATGTCAGATTTATTCTGTTTTTGCCATAATTGACCTCAAAATACGATAAGCCTCCTTGTAATGGCAACATCACATCGTGACGTGTGATTGACTGGAACACACTGAGGTCTGAAGTGGGGACATTTAATTGGGATATTCCCATATTCAACCTTGTCTGGAACGCACCATTAGGCCAGCAGGAGGTGCTCACCCTGTGGTCTGTGTGGGTCCTAAAGCCCCAGCACCTGATACCAGATACTGAGGTCCAGGTTCTCTGTGGTCATGAAAAATCCCAGGATGTCCTTTGAAAAAGAGTAGGAGTGTAACCTGAGCATCCTGGCCAAATTTGCCTATTGGCCTCTGTCCATAATAGCCTCCTAATCATCCCCATATGATTGGCTTCATCACTTGGTCTCCTCTCCACCAATAATTTGGTGTGTGGTGGGTGTTCTGGTGCAATATGGCTGCCATCGCACATAAAGTTGTGCAGGTATGACATAAATTTGTAGGCCAAAATACGGAAGAGAGTTAGCATTTTAGCACTTCTGGTTCCATCTTCCCGAAGTCAATGAGTTTTTTTAAATAGGTTTTTGGTTGAAAAGGTCTATGTTAACAAAGGTCAAGACACTTTAACATTTTATTCTACAACATAAAATACAGAAGTATTACCTCACTCGTGATTTTTTTTGAAGCTGTTACGTGTCTTGAAAAAGGTGGTTGCTAACAAGTGGCTTAATGGGACTACAGAAACTGTCGGGACGATGGGGAGATTAAACGGCATTATGTCAAACAGGTAAACTCAGTCCGCTTTGACAGCCTTGTTATGCTTATAATTGTGCTCTTATAAACAAGTCTGACTTAAACGTTCTGGGGACATGTTTTTTAGATAAAACCTGAAAGAGTTGTTGAAAGCTTGCGGGACCGTGGTAGTTTGTTTATAGTCTACCTTTAGCTTTTTGCTTCTGGCGACTGCATTTAGGCTTCAAAATAAAAAAAATTTTTAAAAGCTATGTTCATCAGTGATAATTTTCTTGAAGGACAATACATGTAAGTATCATAAACTTTTGTTGATAATAGAGCTTGCTATATGGAAAAATCCAAGTGGGTTTTTGTGTTGATAGAACCAGTGATGCTAACTGTTGATTGGCTTACAAAGTGATGTCATACCTGCACCATTGGTGGATTGTTAAGAAGATTCCCCCAAAATGTTATTACATTTTATTAGGAAGGACAGATCTCACAAATTTAGGAAATCGGTTTCGTCTAATAGACGTTCTAGGAATTAGTTAGTAATGACTGAATTTGGTTCTATATCCCCAACATTGTATTTAGTACATTAGGTGGTTTAACTTCTCTCAAAATTTTACCAACAGCTTTTACGTGCACAACTTCTCCTTACAAATAAATTCTGTGGAATAACTCAAACATTGTAATCTGAAACAAATCCGTTGAGTATGAAGAATTTATGACTTTATGTATAATTTTCCTCTGCCTGATAGGACTTTCCAATTCGGTTACCAAAGCTTTCTCTCCAAATTATGTGCATTTTTTTAAAACACACCAACAATTGTGCCCAAACTTTTATTGGAAAGAGTTTGTTTTGATGAATGAAACTTATTTAAGGTATGATTTTATATATGGGTTAATTTTTGTATTTTTGTTATAGCTGTGAATTATAACTGGCATCATGTTATTGCTTTTGTTTTTGATTGTCTGATTGCTTTGTTATTGTTTTTGTATGTCTTTTTGTGCATTGGAATAAAAAAAAAGAAAAATAAATTGTAAACATATAAAAGCTATTGTTACATTACACAGTTTACACACCCCCTAGATGTAAATTATTCTGGAACAGTTTTTCGCCTTGGAAGAGTAGGCGAATGGGCTTGTAATAACAGGCAGATAGAATGGCATAGAACCCACCGAGGAACAGGTGGAAGCATCCAAGGCGGTGACAGGAGGAGTGGCCAGATATTGACACAGCACAGTTAGGACGACTGTCTGCTGGAGGTGTAACCGGAGCAACTGAGGACTGAGGCCAAGCCGGTGCAATAGAGGACCCAGGTGGAGCCGGAGGGAAGGCGGTGCCCGCTGGAGCCAAAGGGGTGGAGAAATGGAGTGCCACAAACAGCGCAGGCATGGTGACAGATGACCGGTGAAGCCGGAGGGACGAGGGAGCCTGGTGGAGCCGCAAAACAGAGGATCTCAGGTGGAGGCAAGGGTGAGAGGAGCCAAGGCGATTTAGGCTTGACAACGCCACATGGTGCCACGGGGGAACGTGAAACAAACCGAGGCATGACTAAGGGACTGACTAAGATCTGTAGTGGATGAGGGAGGCTTGGCGAGATCAGAGTCACAACAACTCCATTGAATAGAACGGGGTTGTTGTTTTTTTTTTTTTACAGCAATGGCAGCTCGGGGAGTCTCTCAATAGTTCCTGGAAGTAGCATCCGCGCCAAAGAGTTACAGCAGAACAGACCGTTTGTAATGCACTTTTAAAAGGTAAGACGTTTAAAAATAAAGATTGTATATTATCAGTACATCTGAATCAAATGAACTTCTGTATTAAAGCATGCTCGTTGATTATTGCTCTCTAAATTAGTAGTTTTAGGGGATGTTATCAGATAAAGGGCTAGGATAGGTTGTTGGATAAAGTTAGTAGAACATAACCAAACACCCACTGCCTATTAATTGTAAAACCTGTGCTATTAATGCTGTTTTATCCATCAATGTAATTAGAGGAAAAGGCTTCTAAACAGGGGTTAAACATTTGGCTAAGTGATAATGATGGGTCGAAGTGACAAAATGAGAATATCGGTTTTACACCTTATTAAATGTGCAATAAAAAAAATCCTTATTTTAAAATGCATATTTGAGTAAGCAAAACCGTATGGGTTTTTTAGGCATTGTGATTCTGTTGACTAGCCTCCTGTTACCTGTCTATATTATGTTTTAGCTCAGCTGATTTTTTTTTGTATTGATTGTAAAGGGAGAGGGAAGTTTATACGTGAGAAAAAAGAAGAAAAAAAAACAATGCTTAAAAGCAGCAAGCCGTTTAAAAAAAAATCACACTGGGCTAAATAAGGAATCATACCAAAAACCGTATTATAACTGTATATACTACTACTACTGTATATAATATAATTTCTCTAGTTTTTGTCTCTTTTATCTTGCTTTCTACACAAGAAGCACAAAGGGGATTCAGTGGATTCCCTGCAATGATGCTGTTCAATAACCCAGATTCTCTGCTCCTTTTACAAGCCTTTTCTATCTTTAAAGAGATTTTGTCATCATTTACTCCCCCTTCCAAACCTGTATGAATTTCTTTCTACTGCTGAACACACAAGAAGATATTTTGAAGAATGTCAGTTTAATAAAACCATTGATGGACCCCACTGACTTCCACAGTAGGAAAAAATACTATGATAGTCAAAGGGGAGAATAAAAAGTAATTTTAAAATATATATATATTTTGTGTTCAACAGAAGAAAGAAACTCATACAAGTTTGGAACAAGGGTGAGGTTGAGTAACAGAATTGTCATTTTGAGGTGAACTATCCTTTAAACTTTAATATATATTAAACTTCCAAGTTTTTGTGGAAAAGAGATTCCCCTAAGTATGATTAGCACACAATTTAGCAAAAATCTTTCATTCTATTTAGATTGCTCCTGCTGACTTTTGCATATTTCCTCCTCTCTGTAAATGTCAGGAAACCATACATTCACACTCTTTCTCTGAGCGACTGGATCATCCTCATGCAGCACTGCAAACCTTTTGAGACTACAACTACAGGAAAGGACAGACCAAATTCTTGACATGCAGTTTATTAGACATTAATAAATCCATTGCGCTAAATCAGTCCAAAAGTCTATGGTCATTGGCAATTAAAGCAAAAAATATATATATAATGTTCAAGGTTCAAAACTAACGTAATGCATATTTTTGGAGTCAGGTTTTTTTTATACTGCTTTTATGTCAGGCAATACAACCAAATTGTATCAGTAGGCCTATGTGTATATTATATATACACACACTGACATTGAAAGTGTGTACTAACTATACCCTTACGAAAATGAACAATGGTTTTTACTACAAATAAAACCAAAAAAACATAGTTAAACCATGGTAACCACAAATTAACCATGGCTTTGCTACTCTAACCATAGTTTAACCATGGTATTTGTGGTACTGTGGTTATATAAATGGTAATCAGTTAGCCAAAAAAACATGGTTACTACACTTTTACTATAATAAAAACCACAGTTAATTTTCATAATTTTCATTGAAACTAGCTGTTTTTAATCAGTATTTGAGAGCGATACAAACATTTGTTTACAAAACTATTTCCTTGTCAATACATAAAAGAGACCTTTGCTGTGTTACCCTGTCATTTACTTGACAAAAGCACTAAATATACATGTAACAACTATCATTTTCTGTTTAATAGTGATAATTCAATATAATTACTGTAATGCTAGATATGTAATAATAATAAATATTTGACTCTGAGTGATATTTTTGTATCTGAGTGATATGTCAGGAAACATACATTAAAGGTGTGTTAACAGTTGAATAACTTGTTTGTTTATTTTCTAAATAAAAAAATGTGAGTGATGTTTTTATTATATTTGTATTAATTATTCACAACTTTATTATATAAAAAATATATATCTTTGTTTTTGTTTATGTATTTACTTATTTTCGCCAGCCCTGTTAACGGTTAACGCCCGCTCTATTTTTGAATGATTCTGGCGCGCAGTGACGTGCGCTCATCAGTTACTCAGCGGATGTGCTGCTTCTGCCTGCCTGATCTCCAACTCGACCAGCCCGAGCAACTGACAGGCCTGCATTGACTTCCTGACGGTTCACAGTAACTTTGTAGCTCGAAGAACAACTTAAGGTCATTTCTTATCATAAATACTCGCGTCAGATGCAAACATATCCGTAAGTACTACCACTTTATAGATTGTTTAAGATCCGAATACGCAGTCATTTCAGTATAACGTAGCTGCATTGCTGTGCTGTGTTACTTTCTAAACACAAGTTTACAGCCTGTAAAGTGCAACAGTGTGGGATTTAATGCACTTAACTGTGTCTGCATGGTTTAGTCGAGGCAGTAATCCTCTATATTTTGTTGTTACACTGAATTATATGTGACTTTAAGGTTGAATTTGTGTTATATTCAGACTCAGGCAGTGAATGAACTGCTTCATGTAGGCTATGCAAATGCATAATCGTGTAAAAGAGGGCGTGTGGTTGTTTTGGTTGTGACCTGCCGTGATTATCTGTGTTTATGTTTATATCATTATTAAAAGTGGACTCATGGTTTAATGGTGGGATTTGTTTCTTATAGTCTGTTATTTGAGCAATGCATTTAACCACTGGACTGTAATTTTCAGTGTACTTTACAAACCCAGAGATCCCCAATTCATAAAATATGTAACCCTAGCCCACAAAACCAGTCATAAGGTTAATTTGACCGTAATCTTTCCATGTATGCATTGTTTGTTAGGATAGGGCAACATAATCTAAATATTGAGAAAATCACCTTTAAAGTTGTCCAAATGAAGTCCTGCATATTACTACTACTAATAAATTTTTGATATAGGCCTATTTACAGTAGGAAATTTACAAAATAATTTAATGGAACATGCCTTAAAAGAAAAATCGATCATTTTGACCTATACAATCATGTTTTGTTGGCTATTGTAACAAATATACCTGTGCGATTTATGACTGGTTTTGTGGTCCAGGGTCACATATAAACATATATATGTAAAAATTAGTAAATATTATATATTCTATACATGCCCAAAATGTATAGTTTTTTTAATATGTTTGTTTTGTTCACGTACCCACTGCATAACCTTCAAGACCCCTGAAGGTTGAAAACCAAGGCACTGGGGGATTACAGTGTTCTCCAGATATATTGTTTGTGTATTTTCATATGAATAGGGTTATGGGAATAACAGAGAAGGGAATGCTGTGGGAGAAATGACTCATGCAGGAAAGTGGCTTGTAATCCTTTTTAGGGCGCCCTCTGTACAGAAGAAAAAAAGGGCACATTTGGTTTTGCTTTGTCTCTGGTTTTGAAAGAACATATGTAGCCACAAGGAACTGTGTTTAGTGCCCCCTAAGATAAGTTATGTGGCATTGCCAATGTACAGGGTTTGGCGGAAACATTGTGCTGTAGGGTGGAGTGGTTTAGTGGTTACAATGCAACCAAAATGTGTTTGGTTCAAGCCAGCTGCCAGGGGTGATTCATGAGCTGTCACTGTTTGTGAGCAAAGCAAACCCGCCAAACTCCTATAATTACTACCGGTTGTAATTTGCTGTCACTATTGTTCTCTTACTTTATTTTCAATGGTGGAGATATGGAATATCTATCTATATAGTTTTTTTTTTTATTTAGTATTTTTTTCATGTCAGTACATTGTTTAGAGCATAAGAAACAGTAAAGTCTATTCCTGGAGGTCGACCGATAACAAGGTTGGACCACACTTGCAGATAACCGATTAATCGACCGGTAGTTTTTAAAATGGATACTGGATAAAAATAATAAAAAAACATAACACTAAGTAAAACAGTGCTAAACTTTATTTACAAGAAATTAAAAAAAAACACTGAACCATGACAATTTGCTTAATTGCATATGTAAAAATAAATATATTAAAATGAGAAGTTCTAACAGAAAAAATTATAAAATAATTGAAACATTAAAATATTATTAAATATTACTAAATTTCTTTAGCTATAACATATAAGCATGTATGTAAATGTCATAGGTAACAGACTGCAAGTCCCATTTGTTAACAAGATGGTATTAGCTTATTTAACAAGCTTTAGCTTACATGAACTAAATGCATTTATGCAATATATATTTTACAGCATGTATTAATATTTGAGCAATAGAGTTGTACCTTGATCATTCATATTCGTTCATAGTGCATTAACTAAGGTTAACAGATAAAACTGACAATAAATAATACTTCTACAGTATTTATTAACCTTATTTAATGTAACAAATGGAATATTATTGTAAAGTGTCATTTCATATAAATCCAAACAGTCTGCTTTTTTACAACACAACGATTATCTAATCAAAATAACAAAATATGTATTGAAATCGAATGCGTTTCTGATGTGTTTATATTTCTGTCGGCTGCATGACCATACAGTTTGGTTGCTCACTGATTTAACTGCTTGAGGTACTGCTAATGTTAGTGTCCTCTCAGTCTCGATGACAAAGTACATACATGCTGCTGTTCTTTTCCTGCTAATGCAGCATCTAGTCAACAAATTAATTACTGTATTCATACCGTTTCACTGTCTGTGTTTTAAAAGCGCATCTGATGTGTCAGTGCTCTGTGCAGCGCGAAGCCCTGTATATGTGTGTACATGACACCTCTGTTTTTGCATTAGGTCAGCCTTAACCTAATGACCCAGCAAGAGCAGCATGAGTTCAGGGAAAGTTTGGAGGAAGCCCTGTCCTGGATGCAGGCCGTCCAGGAGAGGCTTAAACAAAATGATAACACCCAAGGGCCCAGATCAGCGCTGGAAGTCAGGCTCCGAGAGACAGAGGTGAGATCTTCCTTAACCTTTAACTCATGTTTGTCATGGTAGTACTGAAATGGAACCATTTCACTTTCTCAAATGTGTCTCATGTTTGCTAAAGAAGCTAATGTGATCATTTCAGAGTAGAGCTGCAAGATTAATTGTTGAAAGAGCGCAATCTCCTAAATGACAATGGCTCGGCTGTGTCTATTAAACCTTTGACAAGTATGATCATAGCGAACATTCAGAACTGCATTGGAATTGCCTCTGATCCAGAGAGAGCAGTTGTCATGTGTAGGCATGAAACTGCTTTACCAACAGCCTTTTTTTTTCAACCACACAATATCAATATTTCTGTATGACAATAATTAAAACCATCACAGAAGTACTGGGATAAAATCTTGTAGTTCAAATATAAACACTAATGTCTACTAGGGGTATAACGATATATCGTCAATCGATATATCGTGATATAAAAGTGTGATGATATGTATTGTTGATGTAAACGATATGATTTGCAATATAGAGTTGTTTTATCCAAGGCTTAACTTGCTGTATTTTTAAGGTATAGTTCACACAAAAATGCAAATTCTGTCATCATGTACTCGCTAGGGCTGTAATCTCCCAGTCGATTAGTCGATTATTAGTCGATACGTTCTGGCTCGACCAAAATTCTGATTGGTCGTTTTTGTTTTGTTTTTTGCATTTATTTCATCAGTTTTGCTGCGTTCATTTCATTGCTTTTGCCATTTCATCAGGTGGAAAGCACTAATTGCTAATAGGGGTGTTTTCATAGCACCCCTGTTTCACAGGTAACAGTCTGTCTTCAGAACACCCCCCTTGTTTTCACTTCGTTGGATTAGTCCAACCCACTGGAGAAGAGACAGATTGAAGTAGGCTACTTTGCTGTTTATTATTTATTTAATTGTGAGAGCGTTTTTCCCTAGTCAGTCCCTTTCTACCATGTCAACAAAGACATTGGCAGTGCGGCAGCATTTTTAAAAAATAGAAAATGGGGGAAAATGTTGAATGCAAATTTTGCAAGCAACAGCTTGCATATCACAGCTCGACAACAAATCATGTCATATCACTTAAAAACGGTAAGCTAACTTGTCCGTGTTAGGTTGCCCCGTCTGTTTATTATTTGTTGGATTTGGGGACTTTATTATTTTATTTTTTATTTTGAACCTAATGCGTGATGCGCTGTGTCCACTGTTTGTATTCGTTTTGAGCCTATGCTTTATTTTTTCAGTTATGCACTTTCGTTTCTGCTCTTGATCTGGCTTGTTTAATAAATATTCAATTTTTATGTGGACGTGCCTTTTGTGTTTAAGACTAAAAGCTTTAAGTTAATAGTCTATTCGTGTCTCAGCCACAAAGCTGAGCTCCTATGTTTGAGCTGCACAGAGCGGCTGAAATAGTGTCTGTCAGTTATTATAATAGATTATGACAAAAACAATTGTCTAAATTATGTTGCATATTCCTCAAAAGTTCTTGTGATGATATCACTAGTTGACAACATAGTACTATATTTTCGGCAATCATAGGCTGTGATATTGCGCAGGTGCACGTGATTCAACACGGTCAGACCCAACAGACTCGTGTGTCAGACTCATTTCAGTGCAAAATAATCAGGTCAAAAATGATTTGATATACTGCAAATAGCCTACTAGTTTTTTATGTTTATTTATAATTCATTTAGGCAGACAACAAGGCTACCAAGTACTGCGCACAGTGCGCAGCTAATTAATGTAACGTTTTTTGTTGTTGTTGATTTTTAGTCTAAAATTTCAGGACTTCAGTCGACAAAGATTTTCTTTGGTTGATTACAGCCTTAGTACTCGCCCTCATGTCATTTTAATTTAACTTCCAAACACAAATGAAGATATTCTTTATAATTCCTGAGAGATTTCTGTCCCTCCATTTAAAGTCCATTCCTCTCAAGCTTAAAAGATCCCAAAAATGTAATAAAGGCATCGTAAAATGATAGTTTGTACATTTTTAAAAGTGCTTTTCAAAATCCAAGTCTTCTAAAGAGACACAATGGATTTATATGATGAAGAGAATTACAATGACGCACATACTGTAAACAAGCTAAACATTTACTGTTTGAGTGGTCATTTTGACAAGCTTGCTTGCGATTAGAACTGTGATGGATTGCATTGATCATCTGAAGCGCACCTGCTGGAATGACACTCCTCAAAGTCAAAGCGCCAACATCATTTATATCACCAGATCACATTACATTTAATGGTATGATTATTCAAAGCATTTTAGACGGTTTATTCTTATATGTGCATTAATAGTAGGAGAGGCAGGACCGGAAGAGAATGCTCCCTGCATTGAAAGCACAAGTAATGCTTAAGGGGAAAAAAAAAGTTTCAGTGACATTACTACATTAAACGACTATATATACAATGTTGAATATAATGTATAATTATGCAATGGGGGAAATAATACAGTAATAATAATAATATTTTAATAATAATAAAAAACGTCTTTATTTTGGCTTAAAATATTGTGATACATATCGTATTGTGAGTTCAGTATCGCGATTTATATCGAATCGTGACACGAGTTTATCGTTACACCCCAATGTCTTCGCTAGTGATCAAAATAGATTAAATCACCTATTTTAAAGTAACCTTTCCAGCACGCAGTATGCATTCTTGCATATTTCTGAACGTGGACTGCTCTATCAATCTTTATGCATTAGTTAGTTGTGGATTTGTCATGCAAGTGCAGCCAGCTACGCATTGCAATGCAACAGAAATTTTGTTAGCAATTACAATCAAAGAAGCTTGCTGCTTCAGCCGCAAGTAACACCAGTAACATAATTTGCCTACCACGGCACCGCCCCTGCTGTCGTTTTGATATTTTATAGTAGTAAATCATAATATCATATTGTGGCTTAAGTATTGCGATTCCCACCTCTACGAGTTCCCCTATTTAAAATGTAATAAGTAGTGTAACTATTTCAATTAATTTATTAAAGGAATGTAACTGATTACATTTGATTACTTTTTTTTCAGCACTGGAACACATTTTTATCATTCACTATGGTGGCAACTCTAAGACAGGTTTCAGCTGTAATGGGGATTGATATAATTGGCAGACGTGGTGCGCTGCAAACTCAAACAAGAGAACCAATCAAAAGCATCAGAATAGCATCACTTTACTAAACAGCCTTTAAATGGCAGGAGGCAATATGCACACCAAAAACAAACAAAGCAACAAATTAATATTATTTAACATATCCTAGATTTTTAAAGAATATATTTAGATGTAACCCCCTTTGTAATATTAAAGCAGCACTAGATAACTTTTCAAACATCATAATATATTTTCAAGACTCTTGTGATGATACATCGACTTACAATAGGTTAAATGACACGTCTGCCATAGCCTGATGGGGTCTGTATCCTTTTTAATCATACTTTTAAATTTCGGGTTTCGGGTAGTAACCCGAGAAAAAAAAGAACTACAAAATTCGACTGCTTTACGGCATATTCGTCACTTCCACCATCACCCCCACTTCCTTAAAATCGGATGTGCGAGCTCAGCTATCCTTTGTTTGCCGAATGCTATAGTCATGGCTGAGCACAAAAAAACAAAGCAGCAAAGGTTTTGTCGGTGGAAAGCAAAAAGAGGAAATGAGAAAGTGATCAGATTAAAGGCAGGACGAGGATCAACATTGGGCCAGCGTTTGCTCGTTGCCGTGAGCTAAAGGAGGAGGAGGGGTGCCCGACCGATGCTGACTTGACTGTCATGCGCACAAAATCATATTTTAGGATACCTAACATGTCTGTGATATTTGTTTATTTGTCTTGCCTCAAGCTATAATGCAAATAGATTTTTTTTAATTTGCAGATTCATCTATGGTAGCTTGATTGATATTATAATATTGACGATATATGGTTATTATTACCTACCACTCAAACATTGAATTGAAGTATCATATAGATTCTGTAAAACGGTAAACAATAGACTAGACCACTATAATGCCGCTGACTTGTAAACTTGAGCATCGCGATCATTTGGCGTTTGAAAAAAATAAAACCCATGAAATTATATTCATATGACATGCTGAAACATATGCCACTGTACCTGGGATGAAGAAATTTCACACACGACGCAAGCAGAACACCTGCATGTGAACTCCTCCTGCAGTGTTCAGGGCTATCATGGTTGTCATGTCAACAAATGCACACATGCATCCCCTGATGTAGGATGACAGTTTACGACAGTAGTAGACGACAATACTGTTTCCCAACTGTAGGGAGAGCCCGAGAGCAAAAGTTACCTAGTGCTGCTTTAACATTTTCTGTAACTGTAATTTAATTACACATTTTTTCTCAGTAACTGTAACTGATTACAGTTACGTTTATTTTATAATTAAATTATGTAATCTAGTTACATGTAACTAGTTACTCCCCAACACTGGCAACACGTGACTGTTAATTTTGATTTGTCATTAAATCTTTTATTAAAGATATTATTTCATGAAACACTGATTCATCCAGTAATGAAACAAATGAAGTCTTTATAAGTGAGTCATTGAATCATTCATATAAACCGATTTAAAAAAAAGTATACATAAAAAAATTAATGAATAATTCGAATTAATTTAATATTTTAAAAATATATTACAGTTAATAACATTTTGTCAGAAGGAACCTCTAGTAAATTACGTTATTTTGTTGTTTATTCAGAATTGTGTGAGAATCATGATCTCTGTTTTAAACTAAATCATAGTTGTCAATTTATCCAGAATCATGCAGCTCTATTTCACAGAGATAAATTGTCTCTCAGTTTAAATGCTCCATTAAGTATGACTTTTCTTTGTTGTAAAGAAAATCCATAACTCAGAGCCTGATGGCCATGTGAAGATGGACAGAGTTCTTGTGGCTTCTGAAGTTCTGCTTCGAAATGGAGATGAAGAGATGAAGAATCAGACTCATTTGAAACTCAAAGATCTGAAGGCGCTCTGGGAGGAGACGTTAACCTACATCATTCACTGTCACAGGTACAGATTTTGTCCATAGGTAATCCAATCATATCACCAATGTATCACCAATCATATTTATATGTACATAAATGATACTTAAAAGTGGCTTCCTATATTTAAAAAAGTATGTGTGTGTGTGTATGTATATAAATGTATATATATGTATGTGTATATATATATATATATATATATATATATATATATATATATATATATATATAGCTACATAAAAGATTGCAATCTTGATTTTAAGCCCCCACACAATCTTATTCCTAAATGACAAAGATTCGGCTGTGTCTATTAAAACTTTAATTCACATATAGTAATTAGTTAATGATTAACTAATCATTTACAAAACATGACTATACATTCATAAATGATTAATAAGTGGTATGCTAACATTTTTATAAATGTTTTGTTAATTTAGTTATAAGTAATTTTTTTAAATTATTAGTTAATGATGAACTAATCATTTACAAAACTAAAATCATTTAGAACTTATTAATAAATGGCATGTTAACAATTTACAAATGTGCTGTTATCTTAAAAAAGAAATCATGAAATAAATAAAAACAGATCAATAGTAGATGATTGAGTTATTAGTTGTTATTAGTTATTAGTATTTTTGTTAAAATTGTTTTAGTATCATCTCCATAAACAATGGTTTATTATGAACAGACCATTAGTAAATGATCAGTATAAGCTGGTCTGTGTTCAAAAGCACACACATGCAGGTCTGCTAAAACAGCATTTTTAAAGAGTAATTTATTTGTTAATTTATAAATTACTTATAACCGAATTAAAAACAAACATTCATCAAATGTTAGCATATTACTTGTTAATCATTTATGAATGTATAATCATGTTTTGTAAATTATTAGTTCATAATTAACTTAACTGAATGTTATTATTAAGTGGTACTATTTTTTTCCTAAAGCAATGCTATTCATAAAGCTATCGGTCACCCTTTACGTGGTGACTTTATTTTACAAATATTTAACCAATGAAAAGCATTAAAAGAGCTCTTCGATTTAAATATTACTACACGCACACACCTCCTCCAGCACACACACGCAACGCAGCGCAGAGCTGAACATAATCAGTGATCTTGTAAGGCTAAATAAAGAACTGTTTTTTTAAATAAATACAGCAATGTCTATGTCTATAAAGGTTAATATTTGATGTATTTAAGGTCTGAGGCGCGGGAACGGTGAAGAGAGAGAAAGGGCAAACCAGAGTGCAATTTACTCTCGCGATCGACCGTTCGACCATGATCGACTGGTTGAGCACCCTTGAAATAGAGTAAATCACCTTTTGAAAGTAACTTGAGCGCTTCAAATTAAGGTTGTAATCAATTATATTGTTACACCAGTAGGTGGCAACAAGTGAGTTAAACAAAAACCTAAGCCTATTTGACATTGAATCTTTCATTTAAGAGATTCATTCAAAAACTCTCATTAATCCAGTAATGAAACAAGTTAATTTTTATGAGTGACCCATTGAATCGTTCATTTAAACCAACTTTTTTCTTTTAAAGAATTCATTCAAGTTAACTAAGTAATCTGCAGCAGTTAACATTTTGTCAGAACCTCCAGTAAATTACATGTTATTTTGTTCAGTTGTTTATTCAGAATCGTGGGAGAATCTTGATCTCTATTTGAAGCAAAAAAAAATCTTGATTCTCAATTTATCTAGAATTGTGCAGCTCTGAATATAGCATTATGGGCAGGTGCGAGAAAACTGAAACTAGCACAGCTATGTAGAAAATCTTTATATTTATTAATTTTGCAGTCATTATACAATAATATTTTACCACAGAATGCAACGATTGACCAATCAGAATAAAAAATGTATAAGCATTCATTTATTTCATATTTTTTGTGCCCCTCTGATAGTCGTATCGAGTGGGTGTGGCTGCACTGGAGTGAATACTTAAAGGCCCATGAGGAGTTTGGGATGTGGCTGGAGAAGATGCACAGGGCTCTAGAGCCACTGCTTGAGATGCAGCTGGGTCTCCAAGAGAAGCTGTGGCAGGTGGATCGTCTGCAGGTCCTTCACAATGACATCCAAGCCCAGGCTCAGTTTCTGGAGAGGCTCTTGGATGAGGCTGCAGCCCTGTTCAACCGGACAGAGGACCCCAGTGTAAATGAGCAGGCTCAGCAAGGTCTTCAAGAGGCCTACAACCACATTCGAGAACGAGCACAGGTAAACCTTCATCAAAATCAAAAAGTTTAGTTATCACTGACAGCCAGAACAAATGTGTGTTGATTTCAGAATGTATTGTTTAAAGGGAATTAAGGTAATGCCTTTGTTCTACAATCAAATTATCCATTTCAAGGATTTCAAAACCTTTGAAGCTGCTTTCTTTTGTTAATGTTTTATAAGCTTGATCAGAAAGTTAAATTAAAAACAGCTTTCATATCTTTTACACTCTCTTTTGAAGGTCATTTCAATCTATCTACATGTATCACAATATCTAGAATTTACATGTTCTTCTGTTCTCCCCTGCTGTCACTGACTGGTTGTAACATGTTGCTCTTCCATAGTTGTTATTGAAGAATGTATTATTAGAGGTATACATCAAGTTTTTTAAAGATTTTAATTGGTTTTGAAAGGTTTCTTATGCTCACCAAGACTGCATTTATTCGGTCATAATTGCTATAAAACTGTAACGTTTTGAAATAAATTAATGTACAAATCAGAGGCATTTTTCGCCTTTATTGAGATAGTAGAAGACTGACAGGAAGCAAAGTGGAAGAGAGATTGGCCTGGGATCGGGAAAGGTCCACAAGCCGCTACTTGAGCTCAGGTCGCCCGAAGTGCAACTACGCTACATGTCGGAGCGCTGCCCCTGAGGGTATCAGCTCAGACAATATCGAAAATATTTTAAAATGTAATGTATCCATGTGATAGCAAAGCTGAATTTCAGCAGCTATTACTCTTTTTCTCTTTTTGATGAATAGACAGAATGGAAAGTCAAACAGGATTTTTTATTAATAGAAATTTCAAAAGAACAGCATTTATTTGAAATAAAAAATCTTGCAACATTGTAAAAATATTTACAGTCACTTTTGAACAATTTAATGCATCCTTACTAAATAAAAAGTATTATATGTATTTAAAAAAATGTAATGCTAGCGTACAATTTATAATTTAACCTGTTGATGTTGGCGTTCTTAATGCATCAATCTTATTTATTGCTGTTGCCTGCAGAATTTATTGAGTTTATAAAATGTAAAATAACACTGTAATGTCAAATATATGACTGTCATTTAATATAAATTCATAACTTATTTGCAGGAAAGGTTGGCATTGGCACAGAAAGTAGCAGAGGAGCACCAGCAATACCAAAGTTGCGTTCATAAATTCCAAACCTGGCTGATGTCTAAAACAGAAGAAGTCAGCCGTTTCAGTGACATGGAGGATACGACACAGAATAGGCTGAAAGCCCTGCAGGTACTCTGACCTACTTATTTGGGGGAGGGGAGGTCAGAATGGTCAACTGGGAAAATCATCCCTGCTTTGGAATTCAAACTGTGGATAAGTCATTCCAGTTTTGCAGAGAACTTGCTAATTTGCATCCTCATTTTCACTTCAGGCTACTGTATTAAAGGGGTCATGTGGAAAATCTTATTACTATGTCTATCTAAAATCTAGTACTATGTAGACTGCAGAGCCTCAGTTAAGTAAAACATGTATTGTAACCTTAGATGCAAAATATTAAATAAACATTAATAATATGAATAAACACAATTTCTATGTTGAAGACCTTGACAGAATAATAAGGAAGTAGGATAAATACTATTATTTCTTAATATCCAAAGAAAAGTATACTCCACTATAATATAATCCATTTTGTAGGACTCAATTGTCTCATCAGAATTAATAAACTATGAGCTGACAACTTAGAAGTTTCTTTCTGAGCTGTTCACATCCTTGGATTCTTTTTTTGTTTGTTTCCATAGCAACATTCAGCATGCCAAAATGGATCCATGACTTTGTTGTTGTTGACAGGAATATACATCATTACATTAATTAAGTTATCCCCTTGCAAAATTCTGAAAAACAATAAAATCAAGTATAATCAAATTTGTTAAGGTATCCCTGACTGCCTATATCCTATGCGGTTTCTTTCCTTGCCACAGTCATGTTCGGCTTGCTCGCTGGGGGATTAAGGAATTATTTTCTGTAAAGCTGCTTTGAAACAATATGTATTTTTAAAATTGCTATACAAATAAACTTGACCTGACTTTCACTGTTTAGGCCGCTGCCATTTTGCATTTTTTTGATATAACGGGAGTTAGAGTTTGACAGATGTTAACAGTGATAATTGATGGTGTCAGTTTAAAAAATGTGGGACAAAAAAAAAATTATTAAAATAATAAAATATAATATAACATTAAGTATAGTTTTTAATAGTTGTAATAGTGTAACTATTGGTATATATAGTTATAATTAAACAAGTAATAATTAATTATTAAATGAATGTTTATAATTTATTATAATTTGATATAATTGTAGATTATATTTTTTCATATAATATTTAGTCATATTTTTAATTGGCTTTATTTAAAAAAAAATCAGATTTTATTTTAATTTTAGTTATTTGCTTTCGTCATTTTTTATTAATTATTAATATATTTTTTTATTAGTTTTAGTAAGTTTAGTAATTCTTTTCGAATTTTTGTTTAAATTGTTCATCTAATATTTGTTTTATTTTTTCAACTTTATTAAAATTTCCAAAAACAATTTTTACTAGATTTAGTTGTAGCTGTAGTTAACAATAACAACATGATTATATATGGAGTTTTTGTAATCATTGTATATTCTGTCTGCAGTATTGCTTAATTACTGGTTTGTGTACACATCGGGATGGACGTCTTTGGCTATTGCATCACATTGCACTTCTCACGCAATGTTTAGAAGGCCTTGTTGCAAACATATTATGAAGAATATGTCAAATGAATCATAAATAATTTATTATTTCTCTATCAGGAGCTGGATGCTAGTATAGCCAAAGAAGAACTCACTCTCCACCACATTGAAAAGTTGTCTGAGACGGTGAAGGCCAACACGTCTCCAGCAGGTGCAGAGAAGATCACAAAAGAGATGGAGGAGTTGAGGCTGGCCTGGCAGAGGTTACGTCGAGCGCTGGTGGAGATTCAAGAAGAGCTCCAGAGTTCATTGGACTCTGAGAGCGAGTATTCAAACCGCTGTAAGGAGCTGGGGGTGGACCTGATGCAGATCCGATCTCTGGTCCAGAACCTCAGCAGTGAGCTGGAGAGCAGGGACGGGGAGAGGACGGAGGAACACTTGGTAGCTCAATGGAAGACACACACGGTTAGCACTCTCTCACCACTCCCAAATACTTATGATGTCTTCTTGTAGGACACAGATGGACTCAACATATTTTTGTGACAGCTCATGACACGTATAGTGATTTAGGGAATGCCTTCAGGTAAATTCCTATGTGGGGTGTGACAGCAATTTGAGCCATAGTAAATCTAATTCCACAAGTAGTTTTTGGAAGAGCTCTGTGGTGTGGAATACCTCGTAAATGATGGACACACAGGGGTGAAATCTTGTGACACTTCGTATTCAGTATTTCAGTGCAGTATTTCAACATCTTGTGTCTTATTCACTAACTGCATAGGGCTTCACCATGCACAATCACCTTTTTCTATCTAAATTTGAGTGGATTTAACAGCGTTTTCTGAGAATCAGAACTTTGAACTGTCACTTAACAGTTTTCACAGAAGTGGCTACATGGTAAAATATATGTGATAAAAACAGCATTATTTTAGATAATATTGCTGTTTAAGATTAATTATTATATGCAATGTATAAATGTTTCTTATTACATGACATTTCAGAACAATTATCTTATTTATTTAGTATTAATATCACAAAACTGTTTTCAACATGGATAATAATAAGCTTTGTCGGCATTTTGAAATGATTTCTGGAGGATCATGTGATGATGTATATTATATATTATCTAATGTATATTATTTCTGTGATGGACTGACCATCTCTCCAGGGTGCTTTCCCCTGGCTCTGGCCTAAGAAACCGGGATGGGGTCTATAGACAGACAGACTATTAGTATCCATATGCCATTTTTATTACAATTAAACTTTTACTGAAAAACAAAATGTTTTTATTTAAATTTGACAAAGTTGTTAATTGGACCAAGTTTTTCTGTTAGCAGTGGGGAAAAACCAAGTTTGAAAACCTTTTTTAGATCAATGAAAGCTGTCTGGACCCCATGTTGAGAAATTCTTCATTAATTCCCTGCTTGAATGAGCTCCCTTCAAACTCACGATATGTGTACTAATTTCATTGATTCATTCTCTACATCCACATTTCAGGGGGTGCGCAACAAGCTCATTGCGGAGGATCCCAGGGTGGAACAGCTAAAATCCCAGTTGAAAGAGCTATTCCGATTCCCACAAGATTCTAAAACCCTGTCTGATGAGGTGCTAGCAGTGGTGAAAGAGTACCAGAGGTGAGCAGCAACCACACACGCACACCCAAAGAGCCTCCGGCAAAGGAGGAATGAGGCTAGGAGAAATACTTTGATGGATATTTTATTAATCATTAGCTATTGATACTGTCGTTGGTAAACATTCCGTCACGCAGACACAATGGGAGACTCGTCACATGTAGGTTTTTATCCCCATTGTGTTTCTGTCAATTTGATGTCACTCACACAGGTCTAGTCAGCCGTAAACAATGTGTATCCAGCAATAAAAGAGTGCTAATGTAAGCACTTCAAACAATTAGTGCATTACACACAGGGTTTACTTCATTTATTTATTCATTTGTTTTGTGGAAACCATCTGTCAAAAGCCCTATAAGCTCATATTGTAAAGAACTACTCAGTAGAGTTGTTTTGTGTTTCCTGTGACAGTGTGAAAGGCAGATCTTTCAGGCTGTCCTCTGAAAGCGAGACAGCTCTCCGGCAGATACTGCAGGACCCTCTGTATGGCTTCAGCCAGTGGAGTCAAGTGGTTTCACAGGTACTGGAGGCTTCCGCCGAGGTGACGGAATTCTCCCATATCGCTCTGCTCGTGCAGAATATAGAGGTAAATTATTTATGGGCATAGTTTTATTGAAAAAGTGTGAGAGCTTTCAACAAGACTTTTTATCTCATGCAGGGTGGTGGTGTAAAAATGTGTCATTCCAGATACACCACTATTCAAATGTTTCGGGTCGATAAGATTTTTTTTCTTGAGAAATTAATCCTTTTATTCATCAAGGATGTATTCAGTTGATCGAAAAAGACATTTATAATGTTATAAAGGATTTAAATTGTACATAAAAGCTGTTCTGTTCATCAAAACAAAAAATCTGAAAACATATATCATAGTTTCCACAAGAATATTAAGCAGCACAACTGTTTTCAACATTGATAATAATAATCTGGTGATTCACCAGATCAGCATATTAGTATGATTTCTGAAGGATCATGTAAAGACTATGTAAAATATAGCATTTCCATCACAGAAATAAATGAAATTTCTAAATATATTAAATTAGAAAAGTTATGTTAAATTGGAATGATGTTTCACAATATTGCTGTTTTTACTATTTTGATCAAATAAATGCAGCTTTGGTGAGCTTAAGAGAACTATATAATAAAAAAATGTACTAACTGCAAACTATTGAACTATATGTCTGAAGCAATGTTTTGAAAATAACTATGAATCGTACTAAAATTATTAACTTGTGACCGTACTTTCAGGTTTGTATCATGCATTGCATCATTTAGGAAATAACTGTATATGAATCAAATCATTCAGAGCAAATATTATTAAACCCAGGATTCAACTTAAACTTTTATACTCGTCTGGCCCTTTCCAAAAATGTGAAATAAATGAATAATAAATACATATTTAACAAATAATTTATTATTATTTTTAATGTAAATTCATAAACACTCTTGCTTGGAAATGATCACTTGCGGTGCAAAAGCTTTATCATTTATTTATAGGCCATTCTAAATGGTGTTTTTAGGGTTATCTTAAGTAATTCCTGCAATGTAAACAAAGCATTTATGTTAGCCAGCTAAATAACATCACTGTGCGATACTGTGGTTTGAATCTTCAAACTTCTGATGCAGAAATTTTTTTTTTTTACTCTGAGTGTTTTCCATTTAGTACTTTTGACACCTGATTTACACTTTGTTTTGAGAAAATAAAGGTGACCAATCAAATTAATGGGAAAATCTGTTGTTGAAATGTTCGTGTTGTATTTAAGCATTTGCAGTGCATTTTGCCTTCATCTTGGCATCTTAATTTGGTGTAATTGCTTTGTTCTCTTTAAAGTTATTGAATGTGCTCTTTCTTCTTTTGTTTTGTTCTTTGTAGAAGTTACTTAAAAAAAGCGTGCAGCTCCAGGAGCGCTTGAGTTTGCTTCAGGTGAAGAGTGATCTGCTCAGCTCTGTTTTTGGCCAAGAGAAAGCTGACGATCTGTTGGAAGAGCTCAGCGGGGATATGAGGAAGAGAGAGTTACTCCACAGCCAGCTCCAACAGCGCAAGAACCGCCTACAGGTACCCCGCCAGCCACAGCAAAGTTTTACTTCTGAATGTAGACTGTAAATGCCTGAGCTACATCAACAGTTTTTACCCCCATCATTAGCCATAACATGCTTGCCATCATAACAGTCATATGTCTTACATAACAAAATATGGTCAAAGTCAAAGCTTATCATGTCTGGCTAAAAAACGAGAAGCCTTGTTTATTTGAATTAATGTATGCAGGCAGATAAAGTTGTAAAATTACAGTCTATTCTTAATTTTTGATAGTTATCCAACAATTGTGGTATTGAATATGAACAATAGATACATTTTAAAAAGATAAAAAAAACCTGGAAAAAATAACATTCAAAGAGAAATACATATAGTGGGTAAGGAAAGTATTCAGACCCCCTTACATTTTTCACTCTTATATTGCAGCCATTTGCTCAAATCATTTAAATCCATTTTTTTCTCTCATTAATGTATACACAGCACCCCATATTAACAGAAAACACATAATTTTTGCAGATTTATTAAAAAAGAAAAACTGAAATATCACATGGTCCTAGGTATTCAGACACTTTGCTGTGACACTTATATATTTAACTCGAGTGCTGTCCATTTCTTCTGATCATCCTTGAGATGGTTCTACACCTTCATTTGAGTCCAGCTGTGTTTGATTATACTGATTGGACTTGATTGGGAAAGACACACACCTGTCTATATAAGACCTTACAGCTCACAGTGCATGTCAGAGCAAATGAGAATCATGAGGTTAAAGGAACTCCCTGAAGAGCTCAGAGACAGAATTGTGGCAAGGCACAGATCTGGCCAAGGTTACAAAAACGTTTGCTGTAGTGTGTCAGTAGGAAATATCAGTTTACATTTCCAAATATTTATTTTGCCATTAATTGTAATAAACAGTCGGTATGATCCTACCTTCATCGAGTCTGTCTGTGATTACATGGAAAAACTGAGATAGAACTGCGATTAACTTCTAGCTACAGTAAATCAAATCAATGTTTGGAGAGACCATCCTTTGCATTTAAAACAGCTTTTGGTACACCTACACATAGTGTTTCAGGCAGGTTTCTTCAAGCATCTTGGAAACATTTCCACAGTTGTTCTGAATTGAGTGTGTCTCAGGTTTTTCTGTCTGTATTAATGGCAAAAAATGAATGTTTGGAAATGTAAACTGATATTTCCTAATGACAAAAATCAGCAAAAGCTATAAATAACTGACTGAAAATGCTAACGAGCCAAAGACTTCTGCACAGTACTGTATGTATATAACTATAAAAATATTCATATTCATATAAGATGATAAAATATTGTATTATATCTGCATCCTTTTTCATTAGAAGTGCCATTTTCAGATTTTTATCAGTGAGTTGGGAAGGAAAAAAATAATACTGTATGTATTAGTCAAACAGGATGTAGATTCCTGTATTAAATTATGTAAATGTTGTCTAAACACCACAGAACCAAATGGTATCCTATATATGCCCTTAGGGTTTGATATCAAAGACGAAGGACTTTTCCGATGCCTATGACTCCATACACAAAAAACTGAACTCCATAAAGGAAAGGTTTGTCAAAACGGATGGACTTCAACCTGACATTCTAGCCAAGAAGAGCCAGGCCGATCAACTCAGGGTGAGCATCAAAGAAAACAGAAACATATAGCTGTTTCAGACTTCAAAAAAGTTCTTTGAATTTCATTTTAAACAGCTGTTTTGGTTTTAATCTCTGCATGTGGTGAGCTGTAGATGCACAGTGACTTTTGATTAGATCGTCTTTCGGCACACACTTAAAGAGTCATGTGAATAATTTAAGGAGATAGGAGTTATGTCACGCTGAGCTCAATGTGTTTGCGCTGGTTTGATCAGAGTGGCTTGTCCAGGTGGGAGCGGGAAAGACTCTCTAGTGGCAGACTGAATGTAAAATTAGTGTGCATCTCTCTGCAGGTCATTAGAAAAGACTTGGAAGATTGTGAAGCCCATATCATAGCTCTGGAGACACTGGTGTCATCCAACCCTGCAAACAGGACAAAGTTTGAACGCCTGTATGCCGACTGGAAATTGCTTTATAAGGCAGTTCGGGTAAGATCCGTTCTGCTCAAGGTTTTTTTATTTCTTAAATATGGTTTTAAATTTAAAGGGTTAGTTCACCCAAAAAGGAGTCTCTTCTAAAAAAAGCTGCCAATGGATGGGTAGAAATTAGTAAAAATGTTTTCGTGGAATACAAAATGAGATCATTTGAAGTGTGTTTGTGCTGCTCTTTTCTGTACAACAAAAGCAACTACGCATGAAGTAGTTTCTAATTCTATATTCCAATTTATCAGAAGCCATACGTTAACTTTGTGCGTGGAAGTATTTGTGCATGGAAAATTATTATAATTTTTTTTTGTCTTTGTTTCTCTATTGCTCCAAATGTATTAAACATTTTCAGTATTTTCTATTTTAAATATTTTAAAATGTAATTTATTATACGTGATGGCAAAGCTGAATTTTCAGCATTATTACTTCAGTCTTCATTTTATGATGCTGATTGGGTGCTCAAGAATGCTTAATATTATTTTTCAAGAGTCTGTGGTAAATAGAAAGTTCAAAAGAACAGCATTTATTTGGATTTTTTATTTTAGTGTAATGATTTTTTTTCTTTTGGGCCAACTAATGTTTTGTGGAATTTTACAAAAATGTCTCTAAAGATCCTCTCGGACTGCAGTGTTTTGAATTTGATAATTTTTCATAATATCATAATCATACATAACACTCGCAACTGTATGGAAATTGTGTGATTGAGATTTCACTTATTACATCATGTCCCCAGATATCCGTAATACAAAACAAAATATTTGAATTTTACAGTACCTGTGGCAAATTTAGCTATGGAGTTATGAATATGCATAAGCATAAATTAGATTTTGTATTTTCAGAGAGTAAATCAATTTTCTATCTTGGTGAACTATTCCTTTTATTCCTAAAAATTTTCTGTATCATTAATTGATAGAAATACGAATTTATGAATAATGAGGAGGGGATATATATCTTTTTACTAGCCTCTTCAAAAATGCCCAACTTCACAAGTGATTCTGATTTAACCCTGAAGATCAGTGGAAACCGCTGAGATCACACCCCGGTTTCCATACCTCCTGCTGTGTGTTGATCATGATGGTGATGAAGAAAATGACTATGAAGGCCTTGATCAGACCTCCTTACTTCAGTTTTAATGCACACTTGTGGCCCGAAGAGATTTTTTATTTTATTTTTTTCTGAACAGATACCAGAAGTTTATTGCTGTTTCAGGTTCATTATGTATGTGTGTATTCACATGTATATGTGTTGTTGTTGTTCATTCCAGATGAAGGTGAATGAAAGCGAGGAGAACATAGCAGAACATGAGAGTTTACATGAAAATATTCTGAATATGGAGAAGTGGTTAATGATCATGAGACAGAAGCTGGAGTCGTTTCGTCGATCAGATGGGGAATGGAGCATTGATAACCGCCAGCATGAGGCTGAGGTACACCTATACCTACACTTATGGCTTAGTTACTACAGTTAATGTTGCTTTTATTAAGAAAAGTATATTAAATAAACACAACAAAGATTCTGAAAGCGTTTTACAATGCTTGAAGGATCCCATTTGAATCTATATGTTTTTTTTGTTTTTTATAATTGATTAATCAGTTTGTTTATTTGTTCAATAATCTTACTAAAGAAGGCAAACATTTTTGGAAAAGCATTTGTTATAAAGCATGGTATTCCACAACAAACAATGTACAAACTGAAGGCTTTAAAACAGTTCAAACAATAAATGAATAAATACTATACATTGTGTGCTAAAAATGTTTTGAAAATTGTATGATTGATGCCATATAAATAGTTCCCACTCACTGTACCTGGAAATATCAGGCCATTTGAAATTATTTCTTCGAAAAGTCTTCGAAATTTAGAAAATCTTAAGAAAAGTCATGGGAATTGGTTTAAAAAAGTGGAACCCTTGAATATAATAATACAGTTCAAACTAAATAATAATTAATTATAGATTTTTTTGTCAGCTATTATCACTTTTTGTCAGTTAATTTTACAGCACCTGTAATTTGGCAGAAATCATGAATATCATGGTATGTTTTATAATGGTTAACATTCTACACTCAAATCTATAAATATATTAAACACATTCATAAACATTTTTAACAAGATTCAAATACTTGATGTATTACTATTACAGGTCAGTTGAGTCATGTCACAAAAGCACTGTATGCGCAGTATCAAAGGAATGAAATGTTTGCCTATGCACGCTTGCCTTTGTAATACTTTAGACTTAATCTTGCATCACTGTTGTTGTCCTCTAGAGGGCGCTAGGAGAGTTTCCTGAGAAGGAACTTCAGCTTCACCAGACAGAGGCTCAGGGTCAGACCGTGCTGGCTAGAACCTCTGAGAAAGGCAAAGTTCACATCCTTCAAGACCTTAAACGCCTTCGAGAATCCTGGGTATCCCTCCATACGCTTAGTCTCAATCTTTACAGGTAATGCTGTAAGAAGCATTCTTGCATTACTTAGTAATGCTTGCAGGGTGTTGATGGTATTAAATGGACAGAAACTATGAATCAAGAAACATAATTGAGTGATACAATTTTGTCAGACCTATTTAAAAACATAATAGAAACTCCAAAAGGCATATTTCACATTCTGCAACCAGTTCACCTGCTCTTGTTGTTTCAATTATTTTTGATTACTATGTGAATCACTGTGTTTACTAGTCAGGAGTTGGGGAAAAGCATCAAGAATGAAGCATTTCCTATTGAACTATGTATGTTGTAGGTGATGTGTGTAATTTTTAGTGGTGGGCCGTTATCGGCATTAATGTGCTGCGTTAACGTAAGACTCTTATCGGGTGGCAAAAAAAATAATGCCGTTAATCTATTCTCAAAGTTGGGTTGGGAGCTGGGTCTAAGCGTTTCCCAACCGGGGTGCCGTCTGACGTGAGCAGGGGCCGTGCAAAAGGTGCACTTGCACCGCGGTTCATCTCACATCTGATGACGCATATTTAATATGAGTTGTATCTTGAAAATAATGCTTTATGTATGTTTCTGTCGATGGATACACGTGCACATGGGTGGCGCTAGGGAGGGGTTAGCAGGTGCTTCAGCACCCTCAAGAAGGACCAAAGCACCCCCATAGCACCCCCAAATATTTTTTTGCTGGAAGTTATTATATACAGGCTGTATTCTAATTAATACAAAAGTAAATAATTTAAAACAACAAATTAAAAAGTATAAAAAAACATTTTACAATTTTAAGCGTGTGTAACATATGTGACGTGTCACGTGGATTATAGCTACGCTGTTGCGCATTTCATTCACAAAAAAATGGAGCGGTTCCTTCTGCGAAGTAGGCTAAGCGGTCTCGTGATTCAAATTTAGATCCTAGTAAAAACGAGAAAATAAATTTGTCTCAGCTAGAGGTTGAGAACGGTTCAGATGATTTTAAGGAGTCTGATACGGAGGAGTCCACTGATGCGTTTGCCGCTGAAACAGAGTTTCATGTATTTTCCCTCAGTCACAACAACCGTCGCATAGTCCTGAAGTGAGACTGTAAATGCTAACGCCCGTTTCACACATAGCCTACTCCGTTTGCAGTGCGTGTGCCGTGCCGGAGCCGTGCGTGCAGTGCGTGTACTTGTGCTTTCACATAACGACCGTTTCACATATGCTGCGTTTGCAGTGCGCAACTGATCCACTGCTGTAGCCTATAGCCTACCACAAAAACAGCATTTATTAATTATTTTTTATTTAAAATCCAAAAGTTGTTACTGAACATGGCTCGTCAGAATTGCAATTCTCTTCGTTTACACTTTGTCAGGTTTAAACGTACTACATTTAAACGTTTTATTAAATCCATTAATTCATATTTTTTACTTTAGATTTAGCTCACACAAGTGGCAAACATTTAAACATAGGTTATAGGCTAGCCTAAAATCACAGACATTTTAAATTAGAAACTTAGGCTATTCAAAAACAGCCGACTCCCGTCTTTTCTTTCGTTTTTAAACCCTTTTAAAAGAAATCCTGCAGGTCATGAAGAACTTTATTTTTCCACCTCCAAGAAAAGACGAGTGCTATCCATTATGTCACTTTTTTTTTTACCTAAATGCCAGATAAGGTGTCGTTTCCATGCTTTACCCGAGAAATAGAAAAAAAGCCATGTGTTGACTTTGAAACAAGAGTATATTTTAAATTATAGGCCCATATCGTTTTTGAAATTACTAGATTGTCACGTCAGTACTTGTTTATTTTAATGCGAACAATGTTCTGTCACTTTAATGCAGCACAGCAGAAAATAGACTCAGTACGGAAACGATCGCCACACTGCTGTATACGCACCACACCTGAAACGGACTGACGGACAGCATCCGCGTGCAGTGTGAAAGCTGTAATCCGTTAACATGGGTACGGACAAAAATACGCACCGCACACGCACTGCAAATGAAGTATGTGTGAAACGGGCGTTAAGTGTCGCCAATTTGGTGAATACTATACTGATATTTCCCCTGTGCTATGGGGGCTTTTTTATGGCATAGCCTATTGTCCTCAACTGAATTTTTGTTCAATTAATTTTAAGAATATTTGATTGTAAAATGAATTTTGTTCTTGTTCAATTTAACACCGTTAAAACTTAAACTGTTTTTAAAATAATTGAATGTTAAAAATTGAGTGGCCAAGTTTTTCTCATATTTATAAATGCTGTGTAGCTCCCCCTGTCAATGATCTAGCGCCCCCTCAGCACCTGCGTTCAAAATTCTCTAGCGCCGCCCCTGCACGTGCAACAGCCATACTAAAAGAAAAACGTGGGAAAAACGGCCTCTCTTTGTAAACTGTTCAATGCATGCGAGTGCTGCCGTATGTCCGAATATGAGTATGTCATTTCACCGTCGTCCCAAAGCGCATAAACTTCTCACAGGGCGCAAATATTGAGTTATCTTTCAAGACAAGTCTTGCGCTTGAACGGACAAACTCACACAGAAAGTATGTCAACATGTCCATCTTGATGAGTATTCTAGCAGACATAGTCTGAATATGCCTTAAGTGAACTGTATAGAGTCGAGAAAGACGACGCATATCCCTGCATTAAGTCTTAAAGGGGCAGTAGCCTTTACTGCTGTCTGTCAAACAAAAGATCACTCACTGCTCTTGATTGAATAGCTTGTGTAAATTTAATAAGGATTAATCTTTAATTTAAACAGTGAAATATGTGAAATTTACATCTGATTACTTTATTAAATTTCTTTACCTAAAAACTAATGTTAGACCCACCTGAAAAACCTGAAAAGCATTGTTTATTTTATTAGTATTTTTGCTCAATAGTATTTATTTGTGCTGCTGCTTGTATTTAAGTTATTTGTTCTTATTTTCTTTATTTTTATTGGAAAATAGTCCCTTTTTCCCTGAACATAGCAAATACCGAACCGTACCAAAACCGAGAACCTAAAACCGTGATACAAACCGAACTGTGAGCCATCTGTACAGTTACACCCCTAGCATAACATATGTGAGAGGGTAGCACACACATTCTGAAAGCCTTCGGCAGAATTCAGATGAGCCATTTTAATCTAGATTAATCTAGATTAATTTCAAAATTAATGAATCTTTTTTCATTTTCAAAAAAATGAATCTATGCCCATCTCTAGTAATTTTTCATTGTTGAAATACTTTGCCAATTTAAAAATGGACAAATGTTTGCTGATTAACTGCTCTTTCACTACTGACTATAAAATTAAATTAAAAAGGGAATTTTTAAACAACATATTTAATACTTTCACCATAACTTTATAGGCTTCTAAATGGACATGCTGCCACAGGCGAGTTCCTGGACAGGTGGGCAGACGGGCATCACAAGGTAATGCCTATAGACTTTGAAGTGGGACTTGACACAGGTAACAAAGGACCGGACCAGCATCAGAGATTCCTGCACCGATCAGAATCAACAGATCTCCCAGAGCTGGAGAAGAACATTGACGCAAATCCAGATCAAATTCGAATTGTAGTCTCTGAGGGCATCGTAAGACCTGGACGTTTAGAGGTCAGGAGAAGAGAGAGTTACCAAGACCGGTCCATGGATGATGAGGTGGATGCAGTCATGTCTAGAGGTGACCGTACTGTGAACAAGAAGCAGATAGGGATGGAAGGCTCTCATGGTGGTGGCTTGCTTAGGAGCGATGGTCGGACTGATGAATGGGTTGAAGAACACATGGCTAATTCTGGGATCGAAGATCTGGATATTCAAGGCAGATACGGCATTTCTGATGATGCACAGAAAGGGATGCAGCCATCACAAATCCTCAGCACCTCCATCAGTGCTGCTTATGGCTCAACTGATAACAATCAGGTTAGGATGATTCAAATATGATTCTTGTTATTCTGACTGTCACCATTATGGCTGGCATTATATATAAAATGTGCAATATATTTGTAGTGATTTTTGCATGCGATATAATTTAATTACATTGTGAATATTGCAGTGGTATTATTTGATTCCAATTTGACCATTAAGCTTTATAAATATATGTAATTACTGGTAGAATTTATTGTTTTTTTGCAAATAATTTAAAATGGTTAATTTCAGTGAATCAAAGTTTCAAACCTTTCTACAAATTGTATGCATCTTCATTTAGAAATGTTTGCATGCATGTCAGTGCGTGCCATTTTTCATGTATTGTTTTATTTGTTAATATGTTGTTATACTGCTACATATACACTACTGTTCAAAAGTTTAGGGTAAGTAAAACAATTTTTGAAAGAAATTAATAATTTTGTGTTTAGCATGGGCGCATTAAATTGAGTAAAGAAATGTATAATGTTAGAGTTCTAAAGAAATTCTGTTCTTGGACAGACTTTCTATTCATCGAAGAATCCTGAAAAAAAAGTACCACAGTTTTCACAAAAAAAAAAAAATTGATATTATTAAAGCAGCACTAGGTAACTTTTCAACCTTCATAATATATTTTCAAGACTCTTGTGATGATACATCGACTTACAATAATGACACGTCTGCCATAGCCTGATGGGGTCTGTATCGTTTTTTAATCATACTTTTAAATTTCGGGTTTCGGGTAGTAACCCGAGAACAAAAAGAACTACAAAATTCGACTGCTTTACGGCATATACGTCACTTCCACCATCACCCCCAATTCCTTAAAATCGGATGTGCGAGCCCAACTATCGTTTGTTTGCCGGATGCTATAGTCATGGCCGAAGCAGCACAGAAAAATAAGAAAGCAAAGGTTTTGTCGGTGGAAAGCAAAAAGAGGAAATGAGAAAGTGATCAGATTAAAGGCAGGACGAGGATCAAAATTGGGCCAGCGTTTGCTCGTTGCCGTGAGCTAAAGGAGGAGGAGGGGTGCCCGACCGATGCTGACTTGACTGTCATGCGCACAAAATTATATTTTAGGATACCTAACTTGTCTTTGATATTTGTTTATTTGTCTTGCCTCAAGCTATAATGCAAATAGATTTTTCAAAGTTGCAGATTCATCTATGGTAGCTTGATATTATAATATTGACGATATATGGTTATTACCTACCACTCAAGCATTGAATTAAAGTATCATATAGATTCTGTAAAACGGTAAACAATAGACTAGACTACTATAATGACGCTGGCTTGTAAACGTGAGCATCGCGATCATTTGGCGTTTGAAAAAAATAAAACCCATGAAATTATATTCATATGACATGCTGAAACATATGCCACTGTACCTGGGATGAAGAAATTTCACACACGACGCAAGCAGAACACCTGCATGTGAACTCCTCCTGCAGTGTTCAGGGCTATCATGGTTGTCATGTCAACAAATGCACATGCATCCCCTGATGTAGGATGACAGTTTACGACAGTAGTAGACGACAATACTGTTTCCCAACTGTAGGGAGAGCCCGAGAGCAAAACCTACCTAGTGCTGCTTTAAGAAATGTTTCTCAAGCACCAAATCATCATATTAGAATGATTTATGAAGGATCCTGTGACAGAAGACTGGAGGAATGATGCTAAAAAAATTCAGCTTTGCCATCACAGGAATAACATTTTTACAATTAAAATGTAAAAAAATTATATTACAAATTGAAAGTATTCATTTTAAATTGTAATAATAATTCACTGTATTAATGTTATTCCTGTATTTTTTTTTTATCAAATAACTGCAGGCTTGGTGAGCATAAGAGAGATAAAAAATCTTAAACTTCAACATTTCTGAACAGTACAGTAAAAAAATAATTTAGTAAAAAAGGGAAAAAAAGTGGGAAACATGCCTCTTTTTTTTTACACTGGAGTAAAAAATTTTTTACCTAATCAAACATCTTGGGTCAAAATATTACTTTGAAGGGGGGAAAAGCTTTCTAATTATTTCAGAGTAAATGCATTAAAAGAGATATATTATCAAAAGACCTAAGAATCAAGATATTTTTTTGCTAGATCACTAAACCGTAAAGCCACCATTAAGCAAGCGATACCTAGGCTACAATAAACTGACAGAGGGATGTCTCTTTCCATTCCTCCTGTAGATGGGCTCTCAGGGGCCCCAACATCATGCTGATATGGAGGCCCAGAGGAGGGAGTTTGAAGTGTGGCTTCACAAGGAAAATGACAAACTCACAGGAATTCTGAACAACCAAAGATCCCTGAGCGCTAAAGAACTGAGGATAAGACAGAATACACTCAAGGTTGGTGGTGTTGGTTAAATTTTTTTTGCTTTCTTTTTTATCTGTTTTTGATTAAAGTTTCATGAAAATATCAAAAAGTGTTAGAGTAAAAAACAATCTTTGATAGCTTTGATATCTTATTCAACAAAGCACGCAGTGTGATGTTTTACTTTGGTCACACAGAACATGCTGGATAATTTTCAATATGTGAAGCTGCATGTCTGTGAAAGTCTGGTGTGTAGTGTGTCGTACGTACGTACGTTTCCATCAGTGCAAATGTAGTTGCAGATCTGTGAAGCTTTGAAAGGCTTGTGCTCAGGATTTACCCCAGGCTTGGAAAAATTCAAACTTCACAAGCACCTGGAAGCTGTCATATCTGATGAAATTTGAGCTGACAGCCACTGTGTCATGTTGACTTTTTTTTTGTTCAGTCACAGCTTCACAGCTCAGATTTGGAAAAGCTCTTGAACGGCAATTAATGCAGGTGGCCTTCCTGTTGAATACCATGAAACGGCATCAAACATCATTTGCAGATTGTGCTATGTGAAGAAGCCACATTGAGATTGTTTTCAATTATTTAAATCTCCCCTACAGCTGTCACAGTCGTGTAGTGCAGCAAGGAAGAGATGATACGGAGCTTCCACAATAGATGAGTTTAATGACACGGGGACCAAAGCAAACAGCATACACAACCAAACGTAAAAATAGCATTAGAACGGAGACAAGGAGTGCTGGGAGTGAGTTCAATATAAAGGGAGTGTAGAAGACGAGGACCAGGTGCAGGGAATCTGGGGAGAGCAGTAGAGATGATGAGGAAGTGAGTTCAGGTGTGGGACAGAAAGGATCATAGGAAACGGAGTCCGGTACAGGTGTGACATGTTACAACAGCAGACAAAGTGCACAAATGCTTCAAGATCTGACTTTGTTAGTGCAAAGCGCTTCCTCCTAGCCTGACAAGCCAGACCCACATCAAGATGTTGTGTCTGGGAACTCACCATTGGCAGGGCTCAATCCAAGGGGCGGGATAAACGGTTGTCTTTCAAATTCCCTCTGCACGCAATTGTATAGCGCTACAACCAACCAGAGCAACGTGAAGCGGAGCTAGTTGATAGATTAAGCTTTTGCTGTATCCGGGTGGGAAAACTCCTAACACATCTTCCCTTCTTAAGAATTACTTCAGTGCCGTTCTTTGTTCTTTTCTCAAAGAAAAGCTTATCTTCAAGTCTTCCAGAGTCGCGGCCAAAGCCGATTCGAAAGACCGCCGTTCGCCAGCTTCTTTGTTTACAAGTAGCACACGGAACCTCTGCAACTCTGCCGTCATTATGTTAAGCCCGCCCACCAACTCTATACAAGATGTGATTGGCTTGACCAGAGTTTGGCTTTTCCAGCTCGCAGGTCTACCAAGAGTTGCTAGACTACACTCGCGGGAAATTAGATTTGCTGTCGCTAGGGTGCGTCTTCATTTCTAGGCTAGCTTCCTCCTTCATTAGAACATCTTATAGGTATAAATTAAGGATAATGTGCTCATAAAGGGTTTAAAAGGTGATTGTATTATATTTTTATTGTGTGGGCTGAAATTAATTGCGACATTGCAAAGTATTTTTTGTATCAGTAATTTTTTTCTATAAAGAAGTTGTTTATTTACTCAGTAATGTGACAAAAAAACGATTAATGTTAATCAGATTTGCTAAGCAGTCAACTAGAATAAGTTAACTCATTACAGCTGATAACAGAACTGTTCCTGGAGTTTCTATAGCATTCTCTGTATGGTACTGTGAACTCTTTAGTAACTACCTCCTCTTCTATGAGCTGAATCTGTATGTAAATTAATTACATTTTTAACAAATATTGCAAATATTGATGTTCTTATATTGATCGTCTGCATTTGAGAATGAGGGCTGAAAGTTCAAGAAGTATTTTAAGTTTTGGACAATGGGAAAAACACTGCATGCTCTCTGGTTACCTTTTTCTTGTCACTTGTTACTTGTGCCCCAGTAATAATATTTTAATATTTTAATAATATTTTAGGAAAATTTACTGTGTTATTATTTTACAACTCCAAACAAATGCACCAGACTTCTATGTATGTTTGGGGTCAGTAATATTTTATTTTTTAAGAAAATAATTTTAATTGGCAAGTGTGCATTACATTGATCAAGTGACTGTACTTCTACATTGTTACAAAATATTTCTAATTCAAATAAATGCTGTTCTGTTGAACTTTGTATTCATAAAAAACCCTGAAATGTATGAAAGCTTACACAAAAGATATAAAGCAGCAATAAACTTTATTTCAGCATTGATCATTAGAAGTGTTTCTTGAGCAGCAAATCATTAGAATGATTTCTGAAGGATCATGTGACACTGAAGACTGGAGTAATGAAGCTGAAAATTCAGCTTTGCCATCACAGGAATAAATTACATTTTAAAAATATATTAAAATAGAATTTTAAACAGTAATACAATATCAAAAATGTACTGTATTTTTATCAAATAAAAACAGGCATAAGAAAATAAAAAAACCTTTTTAAAAAATGTAACACCAATCTTTTGACTGTTGTACTTTTAAAATGTAAAAATTTTGGATTTTAAACAATTGCATTGTGATCCAATTATGAGCAAAAATCTTTAACCGAACACACCCACACAAACCCCTAATAGTAACTCGGTCTTGATTTCTGTATAGGGTTTACGTGCTGGTGTAGCCTGGGGTCAGAGTCAGTTCCAGAAACTGATCACTGGTCAGCAGAGTACGTCAGCGGTGCAGGACATGGAACTCGAAGAGCTGCGTTATCGCTGGATGTTATACAAATCCAAACTTCAAGAGGCTGGTGACCTCAGTGGTCTGCTAAAACACAAGGTATAAAAAAATATTTAAAAAATCCTTTTATATTAAATTATATTAATTTATATTTTTTCTCAAGAACAATGTCTATCTATTTCTACATTTATTAAATGTTTGTATCATCTGCTACATGACTTCTCCATTAGGCATTAAAGATTTAGGCATTGTATCATGTGTCCACCAGAAGGGGGCAGCAGCTTGTAGCCGGATCTAACTAAATAAAGCAAATGTTTTTGTTTGTTTCAGGGCGTCAGAGGACAAGAACAGGAGTATGTCCGAGCTGGAAAGGTAGATTTTATTCATTTAACATAGGCCTTGATGCTGTGACTCGGCTTGTGTTTAAAATGCTTCAAAAATCTCTCTGATCTGACAGGAAAGTGTGTTTGAACTCTCTTAAAAAAGAAAGTATTCCCATTTCAGGGTAAGAACAGAATTGTTTATTTGTTGACACACAACTGGGGCTGGTGGGTGTGTCTGCAGTGCAATGTCACTGTGATTAATAGTTGCACATTGATTTCATGTAATATATTGGAGGAGGGTATATGTGGTAGAGTTTTATTAGCACTTTGTATTAAACCTAGACCTCAGGCTATTAGATATTATTCTTTTATTCAGATATGGCACCATTCTTGTATGGAACTGAACTCCCATAATTTACGACCAAATACATTTCTTATGGACAATTTATTTTTACTTTTATAGTACATTTCACAACAAATATTTATAAGTGCTTTTACAGAATAATATTGCAGCTCATTTAGCAATTCAAATAAACGGATTACATTTTTGTTGAATATTGCTCTGAAATGTCACATGACGGAAGTAAAATAAGATGTGAATGTTGTTTCATGTTGAGTTAAAGAGTTTGTAAGTGGGAAACTGTTCAGCTGGATTAGTAGAAGGGGTTTGAAATAGAGGCACATGAATAGCATTTTGAAAGCCTGAACCAAAGCACTGTCTTAGTGCTATGTTTTGGCTCTGTGGGCTGCTTGGAAACATCAAGGCAGTTGCTCCACTGCGTCTCTCTGGGGAGCGTATTCATTTTTCTGAGAAATTTCTCAAATATAGCGCGTTCACACCTTTTTTTAGCACCTCTTTTCTCACTCCTTCACTCTCTGGCCATCTGTCCATGAGCGGTCATGTCTGCTTGAGAAGAGACGCAGGTGCCCTGCTGACTGCATATGAAAGGCTGTCCTGATAGGCCTGCTTTATTTACATTAGCAGATATTAGTGGATGAGATGGAAATGTTTTTTTGCTCATGCAGAATTACCTACAAGTTATCAAGGCTATTCACAGACGTTTTGGTTCAACTAGTTCTGCAAAATATGCACACAAAAAAATTCTAATCGTTATGAAATGGGGCATCCTAACATAATGCCAATTAATTCAGAGGGTTTTTTGTTAGTTTGAGTGTTATTACACTTTATATTTATTAGTGCATGTATAAAAGTAAAAGCTTTTTACAATGCATACTGATTCTGTCTACATGATATGAGTTTATGTCCAATTAGTTGACTAATCTTTCAAGCAACCAATCATCTATTTCATTTTATAAATGTGTAGTTTTGCACACCCCTACTGTAATTGCGTTTTTTAGGAATGGTGTTAACATTTTCGTTTTGGCTGTATTTTGCCATTGCAAATGTGTTAAAAGCTGCTCATTAAGGCATCTTAAGACCATACAAGTAAATGTTGCTCACCTGAGCCACAGCGTCTTGACTGCATCATCACCTTCTGCTGTCTTGGTGACCTGTCATTTATCATGCAGGGTAAATACACGCTCTGCACACACTATGAGTGTCTCCGTCACTGACCAAATACAGTCATCCAATTGTGAAGAAGACACTACATGACAGACTGTAATTACAGGCTGCTCACATAGAATATATAGTTATTTGTTGTGATAAAGTATATTTTCCCACTGTATAATTATCTAGCCAGAACGACATGATTGGATGATGTGTGTCTGTAAGGACACACTCCTTTTTCTATACATTACGGTAGGCCTGAGCACTGCTGTAATTACCTTTCAGTGTAATTACATTTTCCTAAATGGAGGCTGACAAAAGAAAAGAGTGGAAAGAGATTGCTGCTTTTCATCCACCCACATTTCCTCCTCCTCACTTCCTCGTACTTCTGCACTCTCTCTCAAACACAAAGTAAAAGTTCCCATGTTCCTCAGCTTTGCTACAGAGGTGTTAAATAAAAAGGGTTGTTCTAAGTTCAGATATCTCACAGTCCGGTGCTCAGAGCGATGGCAGTTGTTGAGGAGCTGTGGGTGGATATTCACTCCCACAATTCCACAGGAGCTTCAAAAACTTCCCTGTGCATTTTATCAGGTATTCATATCAGACATGTACTGACTGGGAGATGGGATCTTGACAAGCCAAGATCTATCTTTTTATCAAAGAGTTTTCTTTTTTGTAATCTGATGACTTTATCAAGGAATTATGGGATTTATGTGGGATTTACTGCCCTTTTATTATTCACCAGAAGAAAAGTGTAAATCCAATAACTTAGAAAAGTAATAGCACATCTTTTTTTTTTTTTTGTATATTCTTACTGGATATTTATAATTACTTCTAAAACTCAGAGACGTAACTTAACACTTGATGAATTTGAGTTCATCTCGTGCACACATTTCTGTAATTAACCCTAGTAGTGAGTTACCTACATTGGCAACATTGTTAGGTATTATTAAGCACCAAAGATAACATATGCCAAGATGGTTTCCAATATATTACTATGAATGGGACAAACTGCAACACGCAATATGGTGGACTAAGCCCCGCCTTCTAAATAAAAGAGCCAGTTGCTAATTGGCAAAGTCACTGCGTGTGATACGTGTGAACTTGTGTGATAAACAACTGGACACTGTAGTCATATGAACGCATCACTAGGTTTTGTGATCTAGCCTTTCAGCGTGTAACGCCATCTGTGGATGTGTGTTTTGCAGGCGAACAGCAGTCTCGGATTCTTGTACCGTGTGTGTCGAGTGGCTCTTCCTGTCCAGCTCCTGCTGTTGGCTCTTCTGCTGCTGGCCTTCCTGCTTCCCATGATGGACGAGGGCACCAGCTGTTCACTGTCCAACAACTTCGCCCGCTCCTTCAACATCATGCTCCGCTACGACGGACCTCCACCCACTTAAGCGTCGACGGCAGCTTTTTGAAATGCGCCAATCTGTTCTTGTGTTTATGTAACTTATACTTTTTATCATTGTTGCGTTAACGTTTGAAGTCATTTTATTTTTGGTTCTCAGCTGCTCCATCATACACCCACACAAGCGGGCCCAGCAGATCAGAAACTGTGTTTGTGTGTGAGAGAGTGAAAGTGTGAGTGGGTGGATGGCATAGATGCTCACAACCTGCTCAACACGATTCAAGCTGTTCATTTCTCTAAAGGGTTTAGAGATACCAATGCAGCCTTAACAAAGAGCAAAACTCCCTTAAAGACATCTACTCAGGAGCCATCGCAAATTTCTTTCTGTTACTGCTAGTTTCTAAATGTTAAGATAGTTCGCACAGAAAAAAAGAAAATTCTGTCATCATTTACTCAATCCTCATGTCATTTCAAACCCGTTTAACTGGGGGATATCTGTCAATGCAATTAAAGTCAATGGGGTACAATCATGTTGTTTTGGACCCCATTGGTGTTCATTGTAAAATATCTTATTTTGAAAACATGAGGTTGAGTAAATGATCATTTTCAAAATTTTCATTTTTGGGTGAGCTGTCCCTTTTAATAATTTTACTGTGGTATGTCTTATATTTAAACAGTATTGTACATGTTTTTATTCATACCACTTGTTTAAAATCTGTTGTTTGCTATTTTACTCAGGCCACTCAGAAACGAAACTGTGTTTAATAATAGGATTTAACTTATCACTGTGTTGCAGGTATTGATTCTGATCTCATTGGGTCATGATAAATAAGACTACCATGTAAATATTTAAAAACTAAGCTCAGTTAAAAGTGTTCTTCATATATTGGTGAGTTTTACAGAGGAAATGGTCAAAATCAACACAGGCATTCCATCACTCCATAGCAAAGGTGCTCTGCACATGTGTTTATATTACAGACGGTTTTCCGTCAATTTTTGGAAATTAAGATGGCAGAATCAGTTTTGGCATTGGCTGGCCTCTGATTGTTGTTATAGGTTATTGTAAGTGCGTTCTGCAGGCATAGATTATGGGGCTAAAATAGCTCTGTTTGGGAAGAATGTCCTTTTTTGAACAGAATTTTGGAACTCTGTGACCTTCTTGGCCTGTTTTTCTTTTCTTTACTTTTTTTTGTTGTTGTTGCTGCAAGCAGTGTCTCAGCTGGGATCTCTATGGGCCCGGTTGATTTCAGTTATTCTTTTAGGACTGCTTCTTTGTGGTCATGGTTTGATGAAAGGAATGCCTTGATTTATTTTTTGGTCCAGAACGAAGGCTTCTCTCAGAGCTGGCAAAAGACAATATTTAGAGGCTAATTGCATGACTTTTCAGCTTTAAGTAGTATTACACAAATGCACTGAACTGCTTTTATCTTGTAGCAAAATGCCATTTTAAAATCATATTCAGACCTCTCTGCATATCTCTACTCTGCTAAAACTGTAATTTCCGTTAATATGTGATGCACTATATAATGACAAAATATGCTGCATTTTCTAAAAAGAAACCGTAAGATTGAAGCTCGGCATGTCAATTAATTGCACTGCTTTATTGTTTGTATTTAATCTCTTAATGCCAGTGCAAATCATTTAATGATCTATACAGGTTTCATCAATGATACTGTGTGTTCCATTAGCCTGCAAATGCTAAACTGTACAAAATTCGGTTCAATGGTTCAACTGTGTTTAAAAATCATTAAACATATGCTAATTGAGCTAGTTTACAGCACTGTGTGCATGGAAGAGTTTTCTCATTGGGTATACTGGAAATTATTTTCAAAGACCGCTACCAAAATTTAAAAGATTAAGAAATTATAACATTTAGATTTGAAATGCATGAAGGCTTATAAGACAATGTATTTACAAAAAAGGTTAAACATTTATTTTATTACCATATTTTGAATGAAACTCGTATAGTGTATCTTTAAACTGATAAATATATTCAGTAAAAAATATATATATAACCAGTATTTTTGTATTTTACTCCAGGCAATAAACATGCAGTGCATTTTCATTGCTGTTTGTGTTTCTTTTGTTGCTATGGACTTCTGCTATAGAGATTGAAAAGATAAATGTGTGACTCAATATCAAGATTGCCATTCAGAAAGCCAGTGATCCTCTTTTAGCCGGAAACGTATCTGTTTGCCTGTATTCTGCATTAAACCAAAGCTGAACTGGTCTGACGAGATGTGTAATGATAACAAAACCAGCCTGCAGGTGTGAATAAAGCACGCAATAGCGCAAAGCTAGATCTACCCCATGTACATGGGGCCATGTGAGGTCCTGAGGTCAGCTCGAGGTTACGTGACAATCTATGAATGATTTTATCTGCTTCAAATAGTTTAAAAATAACTAAGATAGTACCAGAAAAGCCATGGTTAAGGAAATGCGCATTTGAGTGATTATTTGCATATATTTGTCATTTCTCGGTTGCCTAAGTAACCATGTGTGTGTTTCTCTGCCTATTCCATTTCCATTTGATCTATGTCACCATCCAAAGGGGAACACGTTCTAACTGAAGAATATTGCACAGCACTGTCAGAACAACCATTTGTAAAACGTTTCAGATCTGCTCGGATACATGGTTAAACATTGGTCATAGCGGACTCCGTTTATTGACATATTCGTGTTGTCAGGTGGATGTTTGTCTTCGAGGTGTGTACGTGAGCTCTTTAAACTTTAAAGCCCACTCACTGAAAGCACACTCGCATGGGCTAATTTATTCAAATGTAATTCCTATGAGTGGTAAAGAGTTGGATCTATCCTACACACTCACCCACATGATTTCACACTATTGTTTCCTTCCTGCTTAGCAATGAGCAGATATTTCTCTGGTGTGGAAATGTCATCTCAATGCAATCCAAATCATGTCTGTTTGCTGACACCCAAATATTAATGGATCATGGAACCAGATCGAGGGTTGAAGTACATTAGACATTAGTAATTCAGGTGAAAGTAATGGGGTTTGAATATTACAGTGATCCTTTACCCAGATTCATTTCATTGGAGCGTGACTATGAAACATATCGTTTTTGCAGCTCTCCACCCTTTAAACACTGAAACATTAACCAGAAACCAATGCAAAAGTGCCCTTTATCCACAAAAACAATAGGTGACTTTGCAGTTCTAACCTGGGTTGAAACGTTTTATACCAGCTTTATACCAGTACTGTAGCTTTATACCAGTACTGTTATTAAGAACTAGAAAACTATTAAAAATCATAAAATAAGATAAGTTTTAATATGAAAAACTGTAATAGAATTATCTAGACAGAAGACATTTCAGAGATGAAGCTCTAGTCACACAAGCCGGATGTGCTCCTGTGTGCGGCGTAATCGGATTTAGCCACTTAACTTTTGAATTGAGTACAAGTTACACATTTGCTGGCTTAAATGGGATATGAAAAACACACAAGAGCTCCTGGTCACATGATGAACTGCTGTTGTTAATGTGCCGGACATGACTCGCATTGCTAAAGACTGGGATTTTCTTGTTGCCTTAATACTTTGCCAAAGTCTGGAAAAAATTTTAGCTTTGTGTAACTATAAAAGTCAAACAGCAATATCATTCATAGCAAACTGGATAACTATTTCTAGCACTGTCATTGTTAATTAATCAGAACAAAAGGTTAATGTCATTGTGCACCTGGTCTGTTAAATTTAAGGCTGAAGGAATTTAGTTTATTACACTGGCTGGCCAGTACCTCTGTAGTAAATATTTAATTTTGTGGCATGTTGCCATGGAAGCCGAGGTTTCCATGTCAGAGGTGCTTTCCACTGGGAAAGTCTTGTAAATGCAAATTGACAGCTCCTGAAAAAAGCAGCTTCATTTAAAGAACTGGCTGTTGCATTATAGAGAGGTCTACGAATGCAAATGATCTATGAAGGTTGGGTGTGTGTATGTGTATATTATTGTTGGTTAGGGCTGTCTGACTGGAAGAGATTGGAAAAGGAGAGCAGGGTGCTTCGCTTCATTCTGTGGTAGCAGACAGTGCAAGGAAGCGGACTCCAGAAAGGGGAGGCCCTGCGGGGTATAGGTAACGTCCCCTACAGGAGCCCGTCTTGGACCGACTTGTAAGGTCCAGGAGACATTGCAAACCTGCTCCATCTCTTCCATCTCAGATAGGGGTGACCGCATTTAGAGAATCAGGCAGATAGGGATTTATTTATTCCTAATTTTATTTTTTATTTTTTAATTAGAAAATTCTCTTTACAAAAAAATTATTTATAAAATTCTCTTTACAACTGTTTTAATTATCCTTGTTTTTATTTTTAATTCTTACACATGGTTTTCTTATTTCTTATGTAAAGCACTTTGAATTGCCATTGTGTATGAAATGTGCTATATAAATAAACTTGCCTTGCCTTGCCTTGCCTATATTTCTGTCATGACAACTCTTAAGAGTGTTTGGTAATGGATATGACAACGTTGATGTATTTGGTCTCGGCGGAATAGATCTACTACTACGCTGCTGTGTACATACAGTATTGTTCAAAATAATAGCAGTACAATGTGACTAACCAGAATAATCAAGGTTTTTAGTATATTTTTTATTGCTACGTGGCAAACAAGTTACCAGTAGGTTCAGTAGATTCTCAGAAAACAAACAAGACCCAGCATTCATGATATGCACGCTCTTAAGGCTGTGCAATTGGGGTATTAGTTGAAAGGGGTGTGTTCAAAAAAATAGCAGTGTCTACCTTTGACTGTACAAACTCAAAACTATTTTGTACAAACATTTTTTTTTTCTGGGATTTAGCAATCCTGTGAATCACTAAACTAATATTTAGTTGTATGACCACAGTTTTTTAAAACTGCTTGAGATCTGTGTGGCATGGAGTCAACCAACTTGTGGCACCTCTCAGCTGTTATTCCACTCCATGATTCTTTAACAACATTCCACAATTCATTCACATTTCTTGGTTTTGCTTCAGAAACAGCATTTTTGATATCACCCCACAAGTTCTCAATTGGATTAAGGTCTGGAGATTGGGCTGGCCACTCCATAACATTAATTTTGTTGGTTTGGAACCAAGACTTTGCCTGTTTACTAGTGTGTTTTGGGTCATTGTCTTGTTGAAACAACCATTTCAAGGGCATGTCCTCTTCAGCATAGGGCAACATGACCTCTTCAAGTATTTTAACATATGCAAACTGATCCATGATCCCTGGTATGCGATAAATAGGCCCAACCCCATAGGAGGAGAAACATGCCCATATCATGATGCTTGCACCTCCATGCTCCACTGTCTTCACTGTGTACTGTGGCTTGAATTCAGAGTTTGGGGGTCGTCTCACAAACTGCCTGTGGCCCTTGGACCCAAAAAGAACAATTTTACTCTCATCAGTCCACAAAATGTTCCTCCATTTTTCTTTAGGCCAGTTGATGTGTTCTTTGGCAAATTGTAACCTCTTCTGCACATGCCTTTTTTTAACAGAGGGACTTTATGGGGATTCTTGAAAATAGATTAGCTTCACACAGACGTCTTCTAACTGTCACAGTACTTACAGGTAACGCCAGACTGTCTTTGATCATCCTGGAGGTGATCATTGGTTGAGCCTTTGCCATTCTGGTTATTCTTCTATCAATTTTGATGGTTGTCTTCCGTTTTCTTCCACGTCTCTCTGGTTTTGCTCTCCATTTTAAGGCATTGGAGATCATTTTAGCTGAAGAGCCTATCATTTTTTGCACCTCTTTATAGGTTTTCCCCTCTCCAATCAACTTTTTAATCAAAGTACGCTGTTCTTCTGAACAATGTCTTGAACGACCCATTTTCCTCAGCTTTCAAATGCATGTTCAACAAGTGTTGGCTTCATCCTTAAATAGGGGCCACATGATTCACACCTGTTTCTTCACAAAATTGATGACCTCAGTGATTGAATGCCACACTGCTATTTTTTTGAACACACCCCTTTCAACTAATTCAACTAATTGCCCAATTGCACAGCCTTAAGAGCGTGCATATCATGAATGCTGGGTCTTGTTTGTTTTCTGAGAATCTACTGAACCTACTGGTAACTTGTTTGCCACGTAGCAATAAAAAATATACTAAAAACCTTGATTATTCTGGTTAGTCACATTGTACTGCTATTATTTTGAACAATACTGTATATTACCTGTAGCAGCTCTATACAGGTGGAGATGGGGAAGGTGAAGGGTTTCTGAAAGCATACTCCAACTCCAAATGTTAACCAAGTAGTATTTAAAGGTTGAGCAGGAAGCTCATTGGCTACTGCTAAAGCAGGAACCAATCAGCTGTGCCCTATAGAGAATGATGTGATTTTATATATAAAATCAGGTTGAGCACTCTGTGCAGGCCAGGAAAGTTCCTTCACTCCAAACTCGCTCATCCATGTCTTTATGGACCTTGCTTTGTGCCCTGGTGCGCAGTCATGTTGGAACCAAGCCTGCAGCACTCCTCTCAGAAACTGAAGCCTCCACGCCTCGATCGCCCCCCGGTGGTTGGTCCCAGTATAGCTCATAAACCCCTCCTCTCCATGTATTACAATGGACGCAAGACAAACTAAACAGTTAAATTACACTTCAAATAACTGCTTCCTAAAGATGGTTTCTGTCATTGTAGGCAGTTTTTATCTCGATTTCATTTCAAGTGTTCATTTTTTAAATAAGTTTAGTTTTAGTAAGTTATTTGATGCTAAAAAAACAGGGGATGTGACATCATGATGGACAGCTTCTCTGAGTGAAGTTGTCCCTGAGGCACTAATGGACTTTTTCAGAATTTTTGGGAGTAGATCAGAGCTTTAGCTTTAATTTCTATATTTTCATTACTGTTTATTTCACACCAACATAATGAATTGTTCTGCATCTGTGAGAGTGTGGGCTGGCTTTTGATAATTGTGCCTCTACTTCCTGCTCGCAACTCCGGTCCCAAGATCACTACTGCGCAGACTCGGCCCCAAATCTGCGTAAGATGTCAGGCTGTGTGCAGCCTCCGAAAGCTTCAACTCTCGTCAGCAGAAGCCATTGAAGTCACATCGTCCATATTTTTTTACGGTCTATGGTTGGAACAGGAAACTGTTCCCACACATTTGGGAGCATTAAATTGTCCAAAATGTCTGGAGCATTAAGAGTTCCTTTGACTAAGGGGCCAAGCCCAATCCCTGAAAAACAACCACACACCATAATCCCCCCTCCACCAAACTTTACACTTGGCACAATGCAGCACTTGATTATGTAAGGCTTGGATGCAGCTGATCGACCATGGAAACCCAATCCATGAAGCTCTCTACGCAATGTTCTTGAGCTAATCTGAAGGCCACACGAAGTTTGGAGGTCTGTAGCTATTGACTCTGCAGAAACTTGGCGACTTCTGCACACAGTGCACCTCAGCATGCGCTGACCCCACTCTGTGATTTTTACATGGCCAACCGCTTTGTGGCTGAGTTACTGTTGTTCCCAATTAATTCCACTTAGTTATAACATTTTATTGTGGAATATTTAGTAGTGAGGAAATTTCACCAATGAACTTATTGCACAGGTGGCAACCTCTCACGATACCACGCTTGAATTCACAGAGCTCCTGAGAGTGACCCATTCTTTCACAAATGTTTGTAGAAGCCATTTAAAGCCAGTAAATATGCAATATATGCATGTGGATTTTAGAAATGGTGTACATGACATAATAATCCATAAAGTATTGTTTGGACAGAGCAAACACCACCCAAAAGAATTACACCGGTAGAACATTAGAATGTCAGACTCAAAACTAAAACAATACTTGTAGGTTTGTTTGTTTGTTTGTCAAATGTAATACCACACATTTTTTGTATGGATGAGTTAATATAAATATAACCTTCATTTGTTTTTAAAGCCTTAATGTATAAGTGCATCACTGTAAACATGATTTATATTTGCTTTTACAAACTGAGAGACAAATGTAAATGATTTTCTGTCGCAATCGACAGCATGTCACAGATGTCGATAATGCCTAGTTTAGTTCATTAATTTTAGGTTGTTATCTACTAGCTAAGCACCCAGACAGGACATAAAATACCAGTTTTGTGTATGTTATGAACAGCTGTAAAATTGAACAGTGTGTTCACTGTAGTAGTTAGACATGTGGATATTATTTAGACATAATTCACCAAGGGAAGAGCATGTGATAACATCTATCATAAGCTCTTTATTGCAGCTACTGTAGTTGAATATTTTGTATGCCAGCAGTTATGTTCTTCAGAGCAGTACAGGCTGGGTTCAGCTGCGGTGACTGCAAACGTTTCAGGCTGACTGACCTGATATATGAAATGACCCTTTTAATTAAAGCTTGCTAAACCCAGCTTAATCATGCCTTTGCAGTGGCCTGTGTTTAGAAGAGAGATAAGAAGGTTGTGGGACAAGCCCCTTTACGGTGAACCACAAAACCCAATTCCAATTTCCCACTGACCTTCAGCTTTGAATCAGGTGCCAGATGGGGTGATGATGTCACAGTCCCAGAATGATATAATTCCATCATTGAATTACAATGAATGGATCAAGTAGTGTGCTCCATTAGTGTTCATTTACCCACCCCTCTTCAACTGTGACATCGCTGTTGCTTACTCCTCCATGTTTCACAGAGGACAGATGGTCGGCACCAGTGTGTCGGCAGCATTAGCAGGGCACTTGTTCTATAAAGCAGAAAAAATAAATCCAATCAGTGCTACTGCAGCAACTAGTGGCATCACATCAGAGCCTTGGGTCAATGCACAAGATACACAAAACAGCTGTGGCCCACATTAAAATAAGGTGAGTGTCAAATCTAGCCGCAGATTCTCTGCCTAAATTAAATATAGATTTATTTGGTGTCAGTATTAATCAAATTCCAAAGCTCAGTGATTTTCCTCCCCTTGAGGTTTTAAAATGATTGTTTCCAATACTGATCAATAATGCTAACATGAATTCTACAATACCCACAACAACATGGCAATTCATAACAGTTTTGGGCAAATTGGTGGATAATTCATAGATCTAATTTGTGCGTTTTCATCTGCTTACGCCACACTGACAGTTAGGTTGGGATGGACCTTCATTCTTTTTTCTAAAAATTTTACATTTTCATACATATCACATTGTAGCCTACAGATTACTTGAGTTTTGGGGTTTAACTATTTTAGTGACTAATTGGTCACTAAAATAGTCACTAATTAGTCACTAAAATAGTTAAACCCCAAAACTCAAGGGGGCGATATTTACAAGAGATCTGTTTTTCTACTGGCTTTTGTATTACTGCTGAAAATAAGGTATGTGAATGAAACTTTTATTAATTTTGAAGTGTACGAACTACATCAAGGTCGCATGACTTCAATGTCACCATCACTAAGCTTCCGACAACTTACACATTTACATAGCAAAGATGTACTAATAACGGAAATGTCTTTCACATACAGACAATAATACATGTGCGCATGACATTGCAGTTTTCAAAATTTACGTTTTTGTTGTTTACATGAAGACGATAGCGGTATCGTTTTCAATATCTTAAACTTTGAAACCCGTTTTTAAAAGTTTGGATTTTCAAACCGCCAGTAAATTAACCAGGAAAAACATCCCCTAGTCTTTGTTCAAACACGTTTTCACTGAAAGTTTGAGTAAGTTTTATAGAGCGCGATTATAAACACAAAGAGGTTGTGAAAGCAAATTAGGGGCTGTTTACGTAACACCATTTTTAACTAAAATCAGAAAACTTTATGCGTTTTGGCCATTCATTTACACTGAAAACACAAACTGGGTTAAAATGGGTTTCAAAGTGCAAGTTTTTGAAAATGATACCATTATTGTATCTCTGTAAACTACAAACTGACATGCGCATGCGTGCATACTCTGTGACACCGGCACCTACTGGCAGCAGAACTGTTTCTTTCTTGTGGATCCATGGGGACAGGAATCGATTTGACAACGTTGTCGTCAGTATGAGACAAACGCAAAGGAAAAACTTTATATTTTTAGTACCTCGTTGTGTAATGGTACCCTTAGTAAGCAGATGAGTTAACCTGTTCGGATGTCGTTTAAGTCCCTGACAACCTCTGTAGTTCCATTTAGCTGCAACTGCCTTTTACAAGACAAGTGAAAGCATAAAATAAAATCCCAATAGACTATGGGTGATATCAGGTAAAATGGGCCATTTAAGCTTTGGGGGTCCCAGCCCCTCTTGATTTTAGAGCCAATGACTGCAAAGGATTGAAATCTGTTGTCATAACTGTGCTTGACAAGTAACAGGTGGTTTGATTGTTTTATGATTGCTATGGTGGGCAGGGCAATAATTCAAATCAAGACTGCACCAGAAAGCTGCATGCTAAGTAGCCTGGCATACCAAATCTAACTGAACTATTATAAGGATGATAAATCTATTAAAAAAAAACAAAAATGCTCTTAAAAAAACTATGCATAATATGTCTTGATGGCATCCATCAGATATAATGCTGTTAGTTTGTTATATGCACATATTCTTTAGAAAAGTGATGTTTCTTGGTGGCCCAATTTACCTTAACCCACTGAGGTAAAATGGGCAACATGGTTTCAGCTAAAATGGGCCACCCTCTGTGTCACTCACAAACACACATACAAGTGTGTGTGTGTGTGTGTGTGTGTGTGTGGGCATGTTTTTGTTCCCCATGTCCTCACTTTTCAAAATGCTTATAAATCACACAGGATGAGGTTTATTTCACAGAAAGTAAACTGCGCAGTCTCCTGTGATGGGTAGGTTCAGGGGCAGGGGCAGTGTAGGGGGATAGAAAATACGGTTTGTACAGTATAAAATGCATTACGCCTATGGAATGTCCTCACATTTCACAAAAACAAACGTGTGTGTGTGTGTCCACAATGTAATATAAACCTGAACTCACCTACATTGTGGTGACCAGCCAGCGGTACCCACAATGTAAATGGATTAATAAACATACTAAATAATGCTTCTTTTTTTTTTGAAAATGTAACAATGCAGAATATTTCCTTTGATGGGTAGGTTTAGGGGCAGGGGCAGTGTAGGGGGATATAATGTACAGTTTGAACGGTATAAAATCCATTACGCCTATGGAGAGTCCAGATGAGGAGAAAGGGATGCAGAGGAAATGAGAGGAAACAGAAAGAGAGAAAGGAGAGGAAGAGTGAAGACCAGAGAGGAGAGGATACAAAGATAAAACAGAGAGGAAAAGGTCCTCAGAGTTCCTGTCTGCAGCACGGGCTGCTGGACTCAACAAATTGGTCAGCCAGTGGTTTAACCACTGTGAAAGCCTTTTGGTTAAGCTGGGCTATATACAAACTATAGACTATAGTTTGATGATAAATGATTATTTCCCTTTGCAGTTTGACTGGCCATTTGGTTACCTGAAACAGCTGGCCCATTTTACCTGAAACTGTGGGCCCATTTTACCTGAAACAGCTCATGCAAAAAAAGTTGGCACAGCTGATGTTTCAAGAACTGTAGGGCCTAAATAATTAAATTTTATTACATAATTTCAACACAAAGTTATCAAAAACAGTCATTATTAATCATAAAAACACTTGAAAAAGGCATATATTTACCAAAAAGTGGCCCAATTTAGCTGATATCACCCTACTGATGTATTCTATATCATAGTATAAAACGTGAAAATATATTGAGCTGTGTTTGCCACAGACCTTATTTCAAGCATTTAACCAGAAACACATCCATGGGTTCATTAACTTGGAGACGGCTCCAGAAGTGCTAAAATGCTAACTTGTTTCTGGGTTTACATCATCCCTGCGCCACTCTATTAATTTCGATGAACTTGCTCAGCAAAATTCTCTTCATATTGTTGCTTCATCATGCCTGAAAGAGAAACCAACCAAAAACCATAAAAGAAGAAATTACCAGTAAATTCCCACTATATAGCATCTTGCTGCAGCACTGAGAAGATTAGCATTGGGTTATCAGTTGCACTCTTTGACTGTCACATTTCTGAACAGTCAAGTTTGTGTAAAGTTTATTTTCGAAACATATACGAATACTTGCATATTTAGACCAGTGAAATAAAATGACATTTAAGAAAATTCACCAGCACTATCATTGTAAATCAAAGGATTGCTTAATGATCTCAGATGTTTTATAACCTGATAAGCTTCATAATTGAATTCCAGTGGTGCATTAAAGTGAATTCACCAAAGCCCCTATATCTTCAGTTCATATTCAGTTCAATCTGCCATCTGCAATCGCATCATACCGTGAAGCCCCCAGGCTGCTGTAATCAAACCTGAGTCTCAACATGGCTTGTGGTGAATTGCACAGCATTCTTGAGTGGTTATTACAAGGTGAGATATATTTGAAACACAAACAATATTATCATAAGGTCCTAAAGATTATAAACAATTTTGTTTCTTTTCCAGGAAACATGGACAGTCTCAAGACAATATATCTTAACCTGACAGTCTAACAAATCAAATGCCTACTATATTGAGCATTGCATTATAAGAGAAGAATACTATATAAGGGCAAAGATCTTTGGATGAAATATTTTGTTCCAGCTTCTGTTTGTGGGCGGTTTTTACTTCTCATCTTTTTCACTGTTGCACAACACAACAGCCGCCTCTGCCTGGAACAGAGGGTGGGTGAAAGCTGCTGTCCATCGATCTTTATGAATATTCTGCATAACTGACCCTCGCAGACATATCTCATCATAATCACTGCAATGCAAAAACAACAGAGCTGTTATACTTTACCTCTTGCTCTCTATCTCTCTCATGCACATGGTAGTTATCAGCTTGCTTTGGGCCCAAGTATCATGTTTGTAGCCGCAAGCCAGCTGATTGTGCACCTTATTGCTACAATACAATTGCTAAAGGAAGCCATTTGGTGCTCTCTAAGGTACAAGATTACCTTAAATATGACCTAATTTACAGACTAAAGACACACACTTTTACTTTTTGTTTTTTTAAACTACTACTGAACTAAACAAGTGTTTGTTGTGAAATATTAGGCTACATTTATATGCGTATATAATCATAAATGTGTTTTTGCAATCAATAATTTTGTAAATGAAACATAACGAGTGAAATCAATGTGATGTGTTTTCCATAAACGGTCACCTTATAGGCTACTGATAAAAGTTAGGAGTTGAGAGGCTAAGATCGCCATCTCTGTTTGAAACCTGCAATTGCAGTTATCTTTACATGGTTTGTGCATCGGCATGGCTCCTCAGCACGGTTGAATGTTTTGAGCAGTAGGTGTGGCTGTCATTCATTCACCGCAACGGTGAGGATACTGTACTTTACTTTGGAATCACAGATTCTATGACCAAAATAAGAATTTTCCCCACAAAATGTCATCTGAACAAGTAGCTAAGTAACAACAACAAAAAGAAACATTATATTGCATACAATATATTGCGCTACCAATGGTTATTAAATCTAAAAATCGCTTAGCTTACATCACATCAAACCATGCAAATTATAATTATTGTTATACTTCTAAAATTGTTAATGTTAACAACATTAGCATTGTGTGACTACATGTATTTAGTGTGTAATAGTGTTACCTGTAGATTTCAATTTCCGTACAGACTAATCTTTTGCTTTTGACTAGAGTGAATCTTCAGTTGTCACTGATAATTGTCATTTGGATCTTTCTGGATACAATCCACTATAAAAACGATACATTTAATTATTCCAGCTGCTGTGAGAAAAGGCTATAAATGATCCACCACCTGCAGCATCCTCACATGCAATACTATAGCCGGACTCCTTTCTTTACACAGACATGATGACGCAAAGACAAACGGCGGCATATGTGAATTTCCCGCGGAAATGCACCAGTAGCTCAGGCATACCACTCAAATTATAACACATTATTACAAGTTTACCGTTGTGTATTTGTCTAAGGAGATAGAAACTGGTTATGCAGCTACTTGCTCAAAAATGTATTTTGGATAATTTTTAACCAAAGAAAATGTTTGCTGAGGATCTGATTTAGCTTCACTGGATATATCAGTAATCTCTAGTGCACTTGTTTTCTTGAATGATTAGCCTACATTCCATTAAGAGCACAGGACAGATAAAACCTAGTTCAAGCGAATGCTTTTTGCAGCAGTAACCAGTTTATTGTGGCTTAATCGATACCTTGACTATCCTTCTTTCTTATCACAATGACTTGAGCAGTATTTTGGTGTCATTATAGAAAAGCATTGCAGGAGTGGTCACGAACGACAATAGATGGTTGTCCATTAGCCTACAGCTCGCCTTTAAACAGTCAGTCGGATATGTGCTCGCGAGATGGGGGTGGGTAGGTGATTTGCACATCACATGAAGCAGATTTAGCTCGGTCATTGTGTAAAACATGTACAGCGAAGCCACGTTCACGCACGAACGACTACAGTGTCCTTCATATTTTACGCGACCCACATTCCGCAAAACCCTGCATACCGGCACGATTCCTTCAATACGGGTTTCGTTAGTGATGAAGAGCGACAGAGAGAGCAGCTCTGGGAAGTCAATTCATTTTAGTGAACTGATTCAGACGGTCCGTTCAAATGAATCGCATTTCACGACAGAGTCACCCGTTATTTTGAGTCTTCTTTTAAAAGTGGCCCCAGAAATAGCGCATCATTTGATAAGCAAGGTTTGATTGAAACACATTATGGGAACTTTATCATTTAGACTATGTATCATTTAGACTATGACTATGTATTTTACTTGCTAAAAAGTCAATATAAATACGTATTTCCTTAAGTGCCGAAAAAAGAAAAAAAAGTGTTACGAAAAAAGAAAAAAAAAACCTCTCTGAGATTATTATAAAGGCAATTACGTTTAGTCCCAGACTAAAATGCATGTTTGAGCTGTTTTAACTAAAAAGCAACCTGCACTTTTTTTCTAAGGCACGTTTAATAAAAAACACATAAATGCCCTATTTGAACTAAGGCTTAATTCTGTCTTTATCTTAATCTAAATAAGACTTAATATTTTATAGACTTTAAACAGGCTTCAATACCATAGTTCGCACCTCAATTTTGCCCTCCCATGTCAATCGGTTCAGCTTAAAAAGAATCAGTTCAAAACAATGATTCGTTCATGAATCAAAAATGAGAGAGAGAGAGAGAGAGAGAGAGAGAGAGAGAGAGAGAGAGAGAGAGAGAGAGAGAGAGAGAGAGAGAGACTTGTCCTCGGAGTATCAGAGGTAGTGTGGGCGTGCACAGAGAGAGAATCCTGCAAACATTTACCAGGTGGTTTTTCCTCGTACATTTCCCTCTCATTTTCCTCCTCCAAGCTGCGCTGTAGAGACTTTCCTGTGCGTCACGAGGAATTAAAGTAACTTTACTGGAGCAATGCGGGAGCCGAATACCAGCATCTCCTCGGATATAGACCCCTGAAACCCCCACAAACTCTCATGGCCACCGCCTGACCACCCGCCACACAAAACACTTTATAAGAGAGAAATCTACCGAAATCACGGGACGAGAGCTTCTTAAAAAGAGCGACTCGCTGCTTGATCCAGATGGCGGGACACGAATGGGATGATTGGTTTGAACGTGAGGAATTGATCGGACAGATCAGCGACATCCGAGTGCAGAATCTGCAAGGTAGGCTAAGAGTGCTGGAGGCTTGGGATGGGTAAAAGAGTAGGATCACGAAGACACAGACATTGGTATACAAGTAACCGGAGTTGACTCAATGTCTCCATTCACCTTTCGCTTTGAGAAAGATAGATACATTTACATGTAACAATATAGCTACCGGCGAGATATAACAGCGTTGCGCTTTATAGTGCTCCATTATGGCAAGCAATATTAACATGCATTTCTTAACGTACGTATCTATTTGTATGTTACTCATACCTGTTTTCGAAGTATTAGCTAATAATTATTACAATAGTGACTAGGCCAAACTATTTCAGTCTCATAGTAACAATTCAGTACTTAGATACAGTGAATGGTTACTGAATATTGAAATGAGTTCGCAACTATCTATAATAATTTTCTCATAATAAAAATAAATAAATACATACATTTAGTGGGGGTACTTCAATTACAATTGTGCTTTAGCTGTTAAGGGGCTTTACATCATCAGACATAAGCCGTGTTTCCACTGTCGGGCGAGAATGCTAGTGTGTGCCAGAATAGTATGTGTACTGTATGCTGCAGCGTGCCGCCCATTTTTTGTCACTTTCTACACTCAGGTCACACATGCACATTGAATTTGTTTTGCATAAATCAGTTGTTCCATAAGGTGACAACACTGGCCTGGGCCAGTGTTTTACTGTAGAAAATGAAATTAGAGACACAGAAAAACAAAATACTGGAGTCTGGAGGCTTGTGTGAAGGGGCTATGAGATAGCTGCAACTTTAGTTTAAAAGAGTACATAGACATTTTCATTGGTCAGAACTTCTGGAGAAAAATAACGCAGAACTGGAGAAAGATGGAACTTTTTAGAATGCACCTGCATTCGCACACTCTATCAAATAGAGTATAGGCTAAGTGTTCAACTATACACATACGCTAGAAAAAGTATACTTTGAGCTTAAAAGTATAGCAAAATGTAACTTTTTTTTTACTAGACTGAATAATTTAATTAACAAAAACAGAAACACTATTACATTTTATGGAGAAATTCTTTACAATGTAATGTCCCTACTACACTACAATATTATGGATGTTGAATTGGCTTCAGGGAAAAAGAAGATCATTCTTTTCTTCTTTTTTTCTTTTTAGAATGTTCTTTTGTATGTTGATATTGTATTTTTGAAGTAATCATGTTTTTTATTAACTGTTTGACTTTGAAATAAGACAGATTACAACTTGTTGTTCAGGAAACCTGTCATCTAGTCAATTTTGGAAATATGTACTCGTACACGAGCATAAAATACTAGTGAGATGTTGATAGTAATATGTACTTGTAAAATTGAAAAATATTCTAGTCACTGTTGAATAATTTCTATTATTAAATAAGTATAAGTACGTATGAGTAACAAGTAGTTAATTTTAAGGGATACATGTTAAAGTGGCTTGCCATAGTTGTTCTTATTATTATTCAGTACTTTCTATAAGTAACTTGACAGCTGATAGAATACCCCTATAAATTTGAGACGTTCAGACAACCAATCATCTTAAATGAATGAATAAATCTGTTGTATTTATGGACATGTTGCAGAAACAATGGGTCACTGAAAATGGCTGAACTAATTTTGTCCTTTTCATTTACAAAGACAACTTATGCAGAAGGGAAGCAACAGTTATCAGAATATAGTCTTCATGTGACTGTTCACCTGCAAAGCAGCGTCAGGTCCTACTTATTTGACGCATAAACAAGAATAAATCATCGCCCTGGAAAGAATTGATTTAATGAGCAGGAGTTTTACACATCACTGATTGTGCATGTTCTTGGCTTTGCCATCAATTACTTTAATGCGCACCGTTAATCGCTGCTCGGTGTTGGCCGGTGGCATTTCAGGCTGTAATATGTGTTTAGTATTGCAGGTTTCATGACTATGAATGATTAAACACATGTCAAGAAGGGAGAGAATGACCATTAGGGCCTGTAAAGTAGCTCTCTGAAAACTTTCTGATTGAATATAAGCCCTCTGGCCTGCTCCTGTGCCCTAGTGCTGTTCATTGCAATAGGGATTTAGGATGTAATGTGGCTTGTATAGGGCTTAGTGGCAGAGAAATTACTGGAGAATATAAATGAAACATTGCAGAAAACAGATGCTGGAAACAGATTACATAACATTTTGCCTTTGTTGAAAGAGCAATGCCCTCTGCATTGGACCACTGGAATTTCAGTGCAATAGTCTGCAGGCCCTTGAGAGCTTCTCAGATAATTGGGATGCAGTCTCATCTCAGTGCATGTCTGCTGCAGGTTTGTTTTGAAAAGGAGGCAAAATCCATATCTATTAAAAGTGCATGCTCACATCCACACATGGTGCACTATACAATATTTGGTGACAACTTGAGAAATACATTTTTTAGTATTGACACAGTAGATATATAATATATCACTGTAGTATCTCTTTTTCATAATTGTCATATCACGTTGGATTATTTTGAAATCTGTGACTAAGTGAAACAAATATTTCTATTTTATTTTATTGGTCTTTATCAACAATGTTTCTCAATTCCTATTATCAGAACGTAACCAGCCACTGGCTAGTTACTAGCCACTTAGCATATTCCCAGGCCACAATTTTGTTGTTGGGAAATTACCTTTTACTAGGGGTGTGAAAATACACTTAGCTTACGAGACGATACACAATATTGGGTTCACAACAATATTTTAACGCCATTTTTAAGAAATATTAAATTACAAAATATATGACGGGAAAGTCACAAAATGCACAACAATGCAGGTGCAGTTTGCAATGTCACTAATGATTGTTTTTGCATCAAGTAATCAGTTGATTATTTTGATGATTAATCGAGGAATCTGATAATATATTTTATATATTTAAACAATAGCCTTTAAAATGACTTTAAATAAGAATGCGGCAATAATAATCGGTTCAAATAAATTATAAAAAGCAAGTAATCATTTGGTTGTATTGAACAACACTGTTCAAATACAAAATGTACAAATGTACCGCAAAAATAACTTGGTCAACGCCTTTTCAGTGCTAATTTATCTCTGCGTGTCTTTAGGAAACCCTGAGTTTTTTAATGCCAAAAGAGGGTTTGCGCTGGAGCAAGCTGTTTGCAAATCTGCCCCCACACCAAGTCTCTAATATTTGGCCACTTCTTTACGATAGAAATCTTTACGATAGAAATGCTACAGCTTGAACAGGAACATAAGGATATCAAAACATTCAAACTCAGAGTGAGTGTTTAAACTTTTATTTTGAAATTGCTTCGAGCAATAATTTGAAACATATTGATGTATTCTCCTGTGTTGGTGTATATAAATGGTTTATAAATGATTTGGTAAATGAAAAGATAACGTTCCCAGATGAACATTATAAGCAAGGTTATAAGAGTTTCTTAGAATACATGCATTGTAAAATCCCCTGTAATTTCCTTTTTAAATGATTAAACAATTAGCTAACTGCTCCAGTTGCTTCAAATGCAAAAAGTATAATTGTTGTTAGGGCTGGGCATTGACAAATTTCATGGTTCGTTTAGATTGTGATTCGCAAGCTTGCGATTAATTTATATACAATTTGAAAAGGCATTTTTTCTCATAATAATGGCCACAACAAACTGTTGATTATTGGTTATCATTATTGGTGCAAAAATTCCATATCACTGCATCCCTCCTAGAAATAATGCTTGAATATGTATACTTCTTTATGTGCCTTTCACCTTATTTAGACTGAATAAAGCAGGAAAACTGAAGCGTACTACGGAGAAAGCATCTGTTTGTATTCAGGGTTCGAACTTGGTCTGTAAGTGCTTTTTATCATAAAGGTCTAAGGATCTTCTAAAACAGTGACGATGGCAGTATTTAGTACCTATAAGAGTCGGACATCTGCTGAAGCGTTCTGAAATGCTGAAACAGAGCCAATGTGCGCTAGGCTAGAAAAAGTGCAATAAAGTAGAGATCAGTGTGACTATATTGGACTCTTTTTGGATGAGTTTTCGAGCAGGACAGATTTTCATATGACGTGTTGAATGAGAAATTGCCCTAGTACCCCTCTCCCTCCCTGTTTCACATGCACACTTGCATACTTTTTAGGTTCTTTTTTTCAGGAAGTGCTGGTCTACATTAGAAGGCTTTTCAAGAAGAGTTGGCTTTAGGGAAGAAGACTGAGTTTGCAGAAACGTCTGGAAATCGGAACAGTATCTCCCTGTCTTTTCCGTTATTCTCCTGTTGCTATCTGTAATTTTCCTCAGGCAGCTGAAGCAACTCCGATATCCACTCAGCACAAATTTAACCTCACTATAAAGTATTCCCTTCTGTTCCCTGTTTATGCAGGGAACATGATGAAATCTAAGTAGTTCATTCCCGTTTTTGTTTAAAGGGATCATAATTTACTCCCCCTCATTGTGTAGCCTACTCTTCCAAACTTTTGACTTACTTTCTTCTGGAACACATAAGATATGTTGAAAAAAGTAATATCACAGTAATTTTGTCCGTACTGTTAAAGTTGGGTCCAATATTTGTAACATTCAAATTATCCCCTTTTTGTGTTCCACAGAAGAAAGAAAGCCATACAGGTTTAGAACAACTTCACTAACCTAATGCAGTGCATATACTGTATTTGCATTCATATATTTGCTGTACCATTCACTTAAAGGGATAGTTCACCCAAAGAGGAAACATTTACTTTTTTAGAGGTCATCATTTACTCACCCTCAAATTGTTCCAAGCCTGTATAAATGTCTCTCTTTTGCTGGAAACAAAATAAGATATTTTGAAAAGTATGTGTAACCAAACAGTAGATGGGCCCCATTGACTTCCATAGCATTTTTATTTTCTCCATATAATAGAAGTCAATGGGGCCCATCAACTCTTTGGTTACATTCTTCAATTCATCAACTTTTTGAAATTAGCTTTCCCTGTTTTTTTTATCTTCAATATTCTTGGAATATCCCTGGCATTTCCCATGACCCTCCTTTTTAGATCTGAGGGATTCTGTTTGGCTCTGGAATATCTAGAGGTGCATCACTGGCGGAGGAGAGCATTACTGTAGGTGTACCATTATCTATATTTAGCCGGCACTTTCTCCAGCACGCATGAGCGACTCGCCTGCCTGACATAGGCTGCATGTAAGGAGGATGCAGCTGAGTGCTAGAAACCTCTGCAGCTGAGAAATGATATAAGCTTGGTTAACTCTAGTTTCCAGGCCAGTAACCGGTGGATCTGAAAGGATTACTTTAAGGCAGTGGCTATTTGCTAAGTGTTAATAGCAAATAGATTCTATTTACACTAAGTGAAAATAACATTTTCTTAGAGATAGATGATATTTACACTAATGCAAATAGCTGTCGATGCTATTTACTAAGTGAAAATAGTGATATATTCTATTTACACTATGTAAAAGTAGTAGTTCTTTGCAATATGTGTAAATAGTAATTACATGCAATTATACTTTATTTTGACATATACATACTAGTTGCACCTAAGTATTGTTGGACATTAACAGGATGCAATAATAACAGAGTGTAAATTATATATTTATTAAAATTATTAAAAGGATGCCGCCATAGTGGGATAATAAAAGCCCTCCCTACACCTATAGGGATAGGTGTAGGGAGGGCTTTTATTATCCCACTATGCTTTTATTATCCTACCCAATAAATGCTTTTATTGTTAAACATTTCGTTAGGCACTTTATTTCCACATTTAGAAAATTTTCTTAATTTTTATTGAAAGTAAATGCCTTTCCGATATGATATGTGATGAGAAAAGGGATACGAGCGTGCTCTGCAAAAGGTGGATTTGAACCCGGGTCGATCGCATCAAAACTAAGATTCTTAAGCCTTACACTTTACTGACTGCGCCACTGAAAATGTTGAAATATAAGCATTTTTTTAATCTTGTTTGTCCCAACCAGACATTGTTAGGCGGAGCTAGTGCGAATAGCAATTGCCAACAAAACACGCTATTTGCACTTGGTGTGAATAGACACTCCATTACTGGAATCGCGCTCTGCGTATGGGATGTTTATATTGTGCTGTTTGTAAATATTTCTATGCAGCGTGAGTTTAGATTTTCAAATTGATTGTATCATGGAGACAGTGTACAATGTATTAGTGATTGTTGCCAATGAAATCATTACTATATTGTTCATGTCTGGTTTTCTTAAGTCGTGGTACAAAGCTTGGGCATTCAGCTTCAACTTAGGCATTCACTTTTTTTACCATTGTGCCTTTTCTGATGGTTACTGAACTATTTTAGGTAATGAGAACATCAAGAAAGCTGTTTTATTAGTTGCAGGTGTTTCTGTCGGCTGGCACAGGCCAGTGGTGATGAATAGTATCAGTGTTCTTCTGTCAGTTTTATAAGTAGTCTCATTGTCTAAAACAGCCAAGTTTTCCTGATTAGCCAGTCATCTTGATAGAAAGATGATAAAAGTCTTATTCAAAAGCAAACGGTGTAATGATTTGGACTTAAATGAATGGCTTTGTTTGTCATAACAACACAGCCACCCTTTGTCTCTAAAACAGAATATTGTTGGATAATCAATGAGGTGCTTAAAAGCTCGGGGCCTCTGTTATGGTTTTGTTCTCATGATACACAAACCGTCAAGAGTCAATGGGTTTTTTCCATCACAGTTTTGCAAAATTGTCAGCAACTTGCTTAGGGAGAGAAACAATCTCTAATTGCTCTTGCATAAGAGTCTCTTGGTGTCAAGTAGAGTTTGGCTGTTGTGAAGGGATTAATTAAACTCTTTCAGACGGACAGATAATAGCCATTGTCCAACAATAACTCCCCCTCTGCTGATATTCAGAATCAGTACTAATGCTCCAGGCAGGGTTACAAAACTGAGACGATAAAACTTTTGTTTGCACACATAGGCTATGTGCCATTAAAATATGTTTTTGTTCGTTCATGTGTGTTATGTTCATTTTTTTTTATGAAAAAATCTTTTCATCTCTTTATACATTCTGCACATCTGTGATTGGAGGCTCTTTTCTCTTGACATTGGACAGCTTGACTAGTTACCTTATTCCCACTCTGGGACATGCGTATGATTTGTTTGATGTTTGAAAAGTGCTGTTCACATTGTGAAGTCCTTATGCCTCTAAACAAATATAATTGTGACATTTAATCCCTTTTTAAGGATGTAAGCGCTTCAGTGTTCACCTCTTTTATCCGGGGGTTAGTGCCGCAAAATACTTTTCATGGGTAAATTTCACAAAACATTTTTAAAACTAATTTCTCCACAAAATCTAAAGGAAGAAATATGATTTTGAACAAAGAAAATAAAGCCTATTTTAGGACCATAAAGAGGTTTTGCAGTTATATTTTGTTAATTTGTGTACTTGCATTATTGCATTATTGTCCCGAGTGTTTCCAAAAGTGTTTAAATTGCGAGGCATGTTTAACTCCGAATTGAATGCGGAGAGTTGAGAAAGAAATCGGATGTGTATCACTATTGGAGCCGTGCATCAGGTCTTAAAGTGACAGCAGCCTATAAAGACCTGCTGTTGTCTGTCATTGATGTTAATCAAACAACAAAACACAGCTTTAACAAAGGTTAATCTATATTAAATTTATACAGTGAACAATGTTATTTTACATTCATTATTACATTTGTGAAATGAATACTACTTAGACCTTACTTTGTTTGTACTTTAAAATCAATGAGAATAGATTAAAATCGTGAAATCTAAATTTTTTACCCAGCCCTACTAATTACAAGCATATATATATATATATATATATATATATATATATATATATATATATATATATATATATATATATATATATGCTTGTAATTAGTAGGGCTGGGTAAAAAATTTAGATTTCACGATTTTAATCTATTCTCATTTTTACGAGGTCCCAAGAATCGTTTAGTCATCCTGTTTTCAGTTCATGAATAAACGGACGGAACATTGTAGCATGTCTCCCATTCAATTAATCGCAATAATATTTGTGCTTTACTATTCATATGAAACAAAGTATCAGATTTCAAATTACATCGATGTTATTATGAAATTCAAAAACATAAATATCGTTTTAGGGCTGTCCCATGAGATCGCTACATTCGCATACAGAACATTTTGCTAAATATATGCACCATATTACATATTCATTATAATTTTTAATGTTCTTCAATATTTAACACACGTTTGAATAAATCTGGCTAGTTTTTATGACAGACACCAATTAAATGTTCATATTTCATATAACTTTATTATTATTTTTATTTTTATTTTTTTTTAAACATAATTGAGAGTAATTTAAGTGTTTGTATACAAATCAGTTGATTTTTACCTTCAACATTATAGTGGGCTACAACTGACTCCCATAGTTTACAGCCTAAGTTTTGTTTTCCTTGAGTAAATTTGCCATATATTGTACCTCATATATATTCAAAATAATCGATATTGAATCAAATTGAATCGAATTGCAAGCTTGTGAATCGAAATCGAATCGAATTGTGAAATTTGTAGATACCCAGACCTAGTAATTAGTGTATTTGTTATTAGTTAAGCTAGTAGTTTTTGCTGTGGTATTGGAGTACTTAAAGTGAGCTTTAAGTAATAAATGGAAAGTAAACTTACCCTGATCCGTGACTCTTTGTAATTTGATCCGAACCGTGTGTTCTGTTGAAACTCTAGTTAGCAAAATAATAAAAAAAAACAGACCTTAAAAATAAAACTCTTGGATGTGTTCGGGTAATGAGAATTTCTGCGAAAAACCTTTTTAATCAGCATGAGTAGAATGTTACGATGCAAAAACAGTTTTATGTTAGAAAATATGTCTTATTGGGATGAATTGTGACCTGAACATGTAGTGCTTTACAATAAAGTAGCATTCTCCTTCTACACAGGCAGCAGGTCTCAGAGTAGCACGTGTTGCTCACTCCGGATTGAGACAGAAAAGCGTATCTAAATGTATTTATTTAGACAGGGAAAACACTGACATGCTCACAATGGCTGCTTTCAGAGTTTTATAAAAACTGAAGCATGACTCAGTGACATTATCCTGTGTGCCATCTTTTAAATGAATACAGTAGAGTTGTTGACTATTTAACTTGTGTGTGGAAACCCCCCAAATACATTTCACAAGTCCTTATGTTGTGTAGTATAGCGTTTGATCAAAGTGCACTGGAAAGAATGGACAGCAAATCTAGGCATACAAGTTGTCATTCACAGTGCCATCTCATTTTGTACGATTTGAAATATTCTGATATATCTGATCCAGCCAGTGGATTTAAATTATTATTATTATTATTTCTATATTTTTTTGCAGAAATAATAATAAAAAAACTCATTAATTGTCATTTTTAATTTTAAATACTCCTTTAAGCTCACCTTTAATTTGGTAGCCTACCCAAATAAGAAAATTCAAACAAATTCTACTGACATGGCTGGTAAAATGTGATTTTGAAACCATGCTGTTTGCACACAGTGTTTCAATAATACCCAGTATATGCCAGCACCAGTACCAGTACCATTCCACTAAGACCATTTATGTCAATGTCAATTTTATTTATATAGCAACATTAAACACAACCAGAGTTGACCAATGTGCTGCAGAATAAAAACAGAACACTAAGACAAAACAATATCATTACTAAAATACAGTGCAATAAAATTTACTCATTGATTATATGCAAATCAGATTTAAAAACGATTAGGTGACCAAACGTCCTGTTTTCCCAGGACATGTCCTGTTTTCAAGTCCTGTCCTGGCCCTTATATAACAATTTTCTATCCATACAGAGGGGGCATACTTTAAATGTATTGAAATTAATAAGGAATCTTTGAGTAAACTTTGAGTATCATTTGAGAGTCTCGTTGCCGGGCCGAGTGTCCTTGTTTTCGGTAATCAAAATATGATGGTGCAGATCTAATACATTCCACATTCCATTCTGCATTCTGGGGGAAGCTGTATACTTGAAAGGCGCGATCACCCCTATATTTCAGCTTTGCCATGTTCTCTGTCATGTTTGCTGGTTTGTCATGTGTTCCTGTTTGTCATGTGATCCTGTCATGTGCTCCATTGTCATGTATTCCCTAAGGCTTGTTTGACATGATGCAGCGATGCACAGACCGATCGGCAGCTGACTTGAAGCAGTGCATGCCAGTTGGAAATGTTGTCCGACTGGAGACAGCGCCGACGCCACGTGACTGGCGTATGGCATCAAAGTACCGCAAGAGCGATTCCAGAACGGCTGCACCAGGCTGCACGAACTCTGATGATGTCACAGCTGTTCCACGATTGGCCGGATTCACTGCATGACAGTGAGCACGTGTGTTTCGTGTTTATTCTAAAACCTTCTGTTCCACTAATGTTCACAAATCAGTTTTTTTATAACGGTAAAACCTCGTTTCATGTAGCCGCAATGTTAAATTGTCATGTTTATCAAAATAACACTGATAAAAAACGTAGACCCCACCTCATCGACAGTGTAGGCTTATATGTTGAACTTTATTCTTGGCCAAACAGACGCTGTATTAAGCAGTACACAAATGAAAATGTCTCTGAAACATCTGTGTATTTGACAAATACTGCACTTCACTTCAGCTGTGATTAAGTAGGCTATGCAAACACGGCGCGAGCATCACTACGGGAAGCAGAAAGTGTCCGACTCTGTTTGCAGCTACTCTCGCCGATCGGTTACATCCAGCTGCAGCCGATGCCGAACCTCTAGTCTCTTGTGTCATGTTGTCACTGGTTTATTTAATCATGTGGTTTCTCAGTTCAGTTCTGTCATTGGTTCATTGTTTGAGCATTGTTCACAGGTGTGTCTTGTCTAGTCATTAGCCCTTGAGTATTTAAGCATTCATGCTTGCCTTGTTCCCTTGTCTACTATTGAATGTGATGTTGTAATTGGTGTTGGTGAATTTCTGTTATAGTAAAGGCGATTCTGTTATAGTCAAGTCTGGTCATGTCAGGTTTAGTCAAGCCAAGCCAAGCAAAGTCTTTTGTTTATTGTTTTGCCAAGTCTTTGTTTTATGTTTTGGATTTTGGATTTTGGATTAAAACTGCACTTGGGTTCCGCAAACTTGCCATCAGTAGAACTCTATTCGTTACAAGGATAAATCCGATCCAACTGGCTAATCCCAAAAGACAGTGAGTTCCAGTAATCCATCCTAGATCTAATAAAGGCATGAATTACTTCTTCAAAATAGTAGTAAATAGCTAGAAGTCAAAGCTGAAAGAAACATGATTTGACCATTGTATTTACCTGTTTGTTTACCCAAGGCTTCACAGAAAAGTATAACTGTTAATAGAACAGATTTCTAATTCTGATCCTGCACCAGCCAATCAGCTTCCATTGAGATGAATGGGACTGGTAACAGTTTATAGACCTCCTTGGTTGCACCATAAATCAAACTCTTATGCTTTTGGAAGCCATGTTCGTGACTACATAATTGACTAGTGGTTTCTGTTTTATTCTCTTCTCCTTCTATATATGGGAAACTCTCCTGTTTGAAACTCACAATGTCACTTGATGATAAGAATGGTCTGTTTACTGCTGGATGATATCTCACTTGGCAAACCCATTCTTTGCATGTTACGCAAATGAGTCACATGATTTAGAGTCTGTGTATTTATCAGGTGACTGAAAGTTAAGAATCCTGAACAATAGTAAGACTGTTGGTTCTGAATGATTTGCATTTGATTCTGGATTTGATAATATTCAGAAAAGTCTGAGCATTTTAAGAGACAAATATATATCAGAGATAGGGTTCTTCCACAGAATTAGCATTCACTAGAAGAATTGTCATTCTGTTTAGAAAAAAACATTGCTTTCATGGATGCATGCATTGGGTTTCAGTTTTTAGCTTTGTTGTTTCTTGATTGATTTACTATAAACTATTATTTTGAAGAGCATGTACAGTCATCATTACATAACACCGCTGAAGTGAACTTCTTTGGATCTCGCAGTGTAGACGCTGGGGTGGACCAATTGAAAATGTGTCTGTGCCATGTAATGTTAAGTTATATGTGGAGCTTGGGAACAGAAAATATAGCAGAGTTTGCTTTGTTAGGCAAAAGGATTGCAAATGAGCTAATACTTAGCATATGAATCAAACTTGTATTACATTACATTGTATTATAAAGCCGGCATGTTATAAATTCATGCAGCCCTTGACATAATACATTAACATTAATTTTGCAACAATTAAACGATTAAATTGCTTATAAAATACAATAATGAAAACGACTGCTTCATTATTAATTAGTCAGTTTATTCATTAACAATTTTATTATTGATTAGTTAAGCTGGATCTTTGCACAGAGATCCTCCATCAGTGATGGTACTTTGAAGTGTTGAAAAATCCATTTAAAAAAAAAAAAAATACAAAAAATCCATGTTTACTTACAATTAGCTGTAAAGGGAATCATTTTAGTTTTGCAAAACACTTTGTAAGGATTAAATGTTGCTTTCATCCATCATCAAACTTCAAATACTTAAAAGCACATGCACAGAGAATGAAAGTGATTTTGGTTCAAAATAACATCAGTTTTAAATTAATTCAGGTGCAAATTAAATAAATCATAAAGGGATCTTAATCTTATATATATAACATACTTATATTTCAAATGAATGATAACTTCAAAATGAGTAAGTCCCAGAAATGTATCATTTGTTTTTTGTTTTTTTATGGGTGTATCAGAAAAACTTTCAAAAACTCTTTATTAAAACAATTTTGCATTGGGAAATTATTTTCCATGACATGGAATATTAGTTGTCATTAGCATAATCGGTCAAATGTATTAATGAAAAATCTTGAGATTAATATGTTTATATACTGTATTTATAAAAGTGGTATTTATGAAACAGCAACACAAAACTGCAGAACTGCTGACCACAGCACAACAAACTGGTCCTCCTAACAAACACATTCTCATGAAAGTTCAAGCTCTGCTCTTGTTGAACATTCAGACAGAGTTTAGGCCCGTCTGTCACACTTGAGAGCTCAAAGCTGTCCTGCACAGCCAGGCAGTGGCCTTTTGTGTTTGAGCGCTGGCTCTTTAAAGCTGGAAGACGGCCCCCTCATTAAACAGACATGGTCTGTGCAGAAAGATGGAGAGGACTGTGTTCTTGGCTGGGGCCCCTGGGCTGAAATGCTTTTATAGCTTCTTTGGCAGGGAAAAAGAAATGGAGGCTGTGGCGTGTTAATGTTCTTTGTGATTTCAACAAAGGGATTGCTTTTGTTGTACAGTAAAATTGACATTGCTTCACTTAAGAAGTTATTATCTAGTTTGATATCTTTAATTTTACACAAACGTGTATCATCTAATATTGTAGGAATCATTCACACAGAAAACACAGGTATATTTTTGGCTGATACTAGAGTGTTTTTTAATATACATTTTGATCAATGTTGTGTATTTATTTGTGCATGTGCATTTTCCCCCTATTTTTACTTTTAGATTTACTTAATTATCAAACGCTCACTTAAGGTTATTTAATAACACTGCTTAATGATATATTTAGTTAATTTCAAAAGGAATATCAGTTTCTCACACATATCATGCCTATATTCTTTTGTAGCACTTTTACAATTGATTTTGAATTGATTTAGTTAACATTAACATTAGTTAACATTAGTTAACTACTTTAGTTAAAGGGGTACTTCAGCGCTGGTAAGATGAATCTGTATTTAAACTGGGTCATTTATGTAGTAGAAATGTGAAATTATTTTTGAATTTGGTGCCTGTAGACTGAGAAAAGACAGAAAATTTATTTTTGTCTCGTGGATAAAAGACAACGACTCCCAAAATGCACTTCGCTGCCCTACGAGACCACTAGGCACGGTTACTGGATTTCAGGTAGAGACACTACCATTTAAAACTGGACGTGTCTGTTCAATATAATGTGAGAGAGCCGATTGAGTGTCACGGCACAAACGCAGCAGGAGTCAGATTTCATTCATCACAAGAGCTGAGGTAAGCGCGGCCGCATACATGAATCAGTCTCTGGCGCATTTTCAGTTCATGTCTTTGGAAGCTTAACTTTCATAGGAAGTTCATTTTAAAAGTTAAAACACTCACTTTGCTCTCCACCGCTCCGTTTACAAGAATCTCCTCAGCTCCCCGAGCCGCGTGCTGTGAGTGCGATGTTGAAAACATGCGGAAATAGCATGTTAATAGAATCCTGCTGGCTGTAGTCTTCAGCCTCTGGCCAAAATTTTTTCCAGAAATAAAATACACAATTCTCTCGTCTCAGGGTGATATGAGAGGGGAAAGTACGATAATTCCAATATACTCCCAGGTTTCTACTGATACAAAGCTTAATGCTGAAGTAACCCTTTAACATGAACTAAGAATTAAAAATACTTCTTCAGCATTTATTCATTTTAGTTAAGGTTCGTTTTAACATTTACTAATACATTATTGCAATCAAATGTTGTATTTTTTTAACATTAGTTAATGAACTGTGAACTAATTAACAAAAAAAGAACAGCTGGATTTTTATTAACTGACATTAATAAAGATGAATAAATACTGTAACAAATGTATTGCTCATTTTTAGTTCATGTTCATGTTGCCCCTTTTTACAAGATGTAAAATAAGTCTCTGATGTCCCCAGACTATGTGAAGTTTTTGTGTGTTCCTTTAAATGCAAATGAGCTGCTGCTAAATTTCAGGTGATGTCACTAAACCTGGAGGAAGCTTGTGTAGTCCCTACCAGCTGTTTGTTGTAGTCCTTAAAATGCAATTTCTTTAAAATAAAATAACTCCCTTTGCTTTGAACTTTGAGCGTCGTAACTTTGCAGATGTTGTTTATGCCCAAACAGCAACATTACACACTAACTTAAGTTTAAAAAGTGAAATAATAATCAACCACCCCTTTAATACATTAACTAATGTTAACAAAGGAGACCTTATTGTAAAGTCTTACCGATTTTAAGTTTTGGAGTGTTTGATTTTTAGTGCATATTTTATTTTGAACAGACTTTGAACAGCATGTCATACTGAGCTTGGTAATGCAAGAGCAGCCATTTGTAACCAGAATCCTTTGCAAGGATTAACTGTTTATTACGACGGACCAGAAATAACTTGGAAGCCATAAAGCACTGTGTTGTTTCATTAAACTTTAGATTACATATTTGACCATGGGGTTTTAGTTAATATGTATTGAATTAAAGAATATGAAGTCACATTGAAAACGTAAAGTGTTTTAGTTGACATAATTTAGCACTTGCTGAACTCAAGGAGACATTTAACAGGGGTCACATTACCTTGACATTGAATGATGAATTATCTGCCAAAATATTTTTTATTAAGAAAGCACTCTACTGTGAAGCATTTATGGTCTTATTAGATGTGTTGTCACAAAAATGGTTTTAACTTGGCCACTCTCTGAATGTGCACTATTGTGCCATTGAGTTCTGTGTATGTGGCGACATGCCTAGACTTCCTGTTAGACTGTTTGGTCATTATTCCATCATGGCAGTTGGACCACAGTTATTGATTCCAGCAAATGGAGCCTCTTTATGTTTTGGCACTAAATATGAATGAGGAAAGCCATGCCTCCAGTGATATCCCCATCAGGATCTTCCCGTTCCTTGTGTGTGTACTGTGCACCTTATAAAATCCAAATGAGCCGCCGGCAAAGGAAAAGAAAACTTGAGAAGAAACTATTCATCATGAGGTAGACTGTGTAGACGCTCTGCCTGACGGATCATGTAATCAAGCACAGTCTCATGGGAGGCTCCCCGGCCGCCACCATCTCTCTAGGCCAGATGTCTTTTATTTCAAAGCGTGTACAAGGTCTAAAGAAACATCTTACCTTTTCTACCAAACATGAAGTAAAAGAGTCACCACTTGGTAACATATCTACCTTTTTCACATTAGAGGCATATTGTTATTGTTAATACTGTAAGTCAGATGTGATTTGTTCAAAAAAAAAAAAATTGTACTGTTGATGAAGAATAATGATAAAGCTTGCCAGAAAATGCCACTCAGCTGGTTTATGTGACTTGTGTAACAAACTATTCCCCACCATTCTCTGTGGCAACATAAGAAGGATAAAATACACACTAAATTACAGAACTAAATTTGCTTTTCATTTTGTTTCGTAAATGCTAAAAAGCTTAAAATATTTGTTGCTTAGTGACAGAAACTGAATCACTTTAGATATTAAACAGATTGAGACTTTTATTCACATATAAACATTAATCAGTGAACATAAACAGAAGCTCATCTGTACTTGCTTGACACACGAGAACAAACCTCATTGGTTCTTGCAGAAGCTCAAACTTGCTCCCTGACACATGAGAATGAAGCTCATTGGTTCTCGCAGAAGCTAAAAACTTCCTGTGTAACACACGAAAATGAACCTCGTTGGTTCTCACGGAAGCTCAAACGTGCTGCATAACACAACAATGCTCATTGGTTCTTGTGGAACCGCAAACGTATTGTGTAGCACACACGAATGAACCTCGTTGGTTCTTGCGGAAGCTCAAAAGTGCTGCGTAACACAAGAATGAACCTCATTGGTTCTTGTGGATGCCCAAACGTGTTGTGTAACACACAAGAATGAATCTCATTGATTTTCGCGGAAGCTCAAACGTGCTGCGTAATGAGAATGAACCTCATTGGTTCGTGCAGAAGCTCTAACGTGCTGCGTAACACAAAAATGAACCTCATTGGTTCTTGTGGAAGCACAAACGTGTTGTGTAGCACACACAAATAAACCTCATTGGTTCTTGCGGAAGCTCAAAATTGCTGCGTAACACAAGAATGAACCTCATTGCTTCTTGTGGATGCCCAAACGTGTTGCGTAACACACGAGAATGAACCTCATTGGTTCTCGCGGAAGCTCAAACGTGCTGCGTAATGAGAATGAACCTCATTGGTTCTTGCAGAAGCTCAAATATGTTGCAAACACATGAGAATGAATAAAGCAGTTTACATGCAAAGTGTAATTGGGGTGAAAGGCAAAGATGTAGGTGTGTCAATCTGGATTTTGCATAAATAGTTTATGATCTTTATCACACAAAAAAAAGTTTGTGGCATTTTCATGATGTTTTGAACATATTAAGTATAATCAGTGTGTGAAACTGCAAATGAATACACTCTGATTGCACTGATTTGCGAAGCAATTAATGGTATACTTGCTAAAGACAGCAGCCTTATAAAGTGCATTGCTCAAGAGCACAATAGTGGTAGTTTTTTTTACTAGCCCAGACTCTTTCAAAAGCATAGTTTTGTTTTGCTTATTGCATTTCAATGTTTATTCTTCATGTCAGCACTACACTTATAGCAAAGTGTAAAACATTTAGGTTTTAATGATGTTTCTAAAAGGATCTGTGCATTCTTAGCGTAATATTGTAAAGACAAGCAAAGTTGCCATTGGCTGCTCATTAAATAAAACAGCTCAGTGGAGATTGGCCGTTTATGGGCACTGGTAATTCCACATTGACTGTAATGATTGTGTGCTGTTTGGCCTTTGTTGCCATGGCGTGCTCACAAGTGAGCAATTGCTTCAGGCTACATGTGATTAATGACATGGAGCTGCTGTTTTAGATGAAGCAACTTCTTGCCGTTGCCGTTTCATCTCTGTGCATCATTTACATCCGTTGAAGTGACGTTGTTGTTTTTGTTTCTCTTCCAGTTGAGAGGGAGGTGGTGCAGAAAAGGACATTCACCAGATGGATGAATCTGCATCTAGAAAAGGTCAGTAAGAATATATTTGGATCCTATGAACCCAGTAGATGGAGTTTATAGACTTCAGATGTTCAGATTGTCCTTCTTGTGCACAGATCGAGGAATCTTTCTGGTGGTAACATATAGCCTACTACAAACAGGAAATGTATACCTCCTTCTCTCTGCTGAATTATTAATGAAGGAAATTGAAATTGTAATTTCTTAACATTCATTATGCATGAGGTAGAAACATTAACTTAAATTGTAGGAAGCATATCAGGGCTGAGGAAATGTTTTTTGGTGGAGGTATTGGTATAATTGTACTATTTTCCCACATTTCAATAGCGGTTTAGAAATGGCATTTAAAAAAAAATGTACTTGCTCAGTTTTACCTGTGTGTGTGTGTGTGTGTGTGTGTGTGTGTGTGTGTGTGTGTGTGTGTGTATACAGTGAGGCAAAAAAGTAAAGAGAGGCCTGTAATTTTCATTATAGGTATACACTTCAACTATGAGAGACAGAATGAGAAAGAAAAAAACAGAAAATCACATTATTTTTAAAAATGTTTTTTGAAAATTATGGTGGAAAATAAGTATTTGGTCACCTACAAAAAAGCAAGATTTCTGGCTCTCACAGACCTGTAACTTCTTCTTTAAGAGGCTCCTCTGTCCTACACTCGTTACCTGTATTAATGGAACCTGTTTGAACTCGTTATCAGTATAAAAGACACCTGTCCACAACGTCAAACAGTCAGACTCCAAACTCCACTATGGCCAAGACCAAAGAGCTGTCAAAGGACACCAGAAACAAAATTGTACAGGTCCTTCTCAAAGAATTTGCATATTGTGATAAAAGTTCGTTATTTTCCATAATGTAATGATAAAAATTAAACTTTCATATATTTTAGATTCATTGCACACCAACTGAAATACTGATGATTTTGGCATACAGCTCACGAAAACCCAAAAAATTCTCAAAAAATTTGCATATTTCATCCGACCAATAAAAGAAAAGTGTTTTAATACAAAAAAAGTCAACCTTCAAATAATTATGTTCAGTTATGCACTCAATACTTGGTCGGGAATCCTTTTGCAGAAATCACTGCTTCAATGCGGCGTGGCATGGAGGCAATCAGCCTGTGGCACTGCTGAGGTGTTATGGAGGCCCAGGATGCTTCGATAGCGGCCTTCAGCTCATCCAGAGTGTTGGGTTTTGCGTCTCTCAAATTTCTCTTCACAATATCCCACAGATTCTCTATGGGGTTCAGGTCAGGAGAGTTGGCAGGCCTATTAAGCACAGTAATACCATGGTCAGTATACCATTTACCAGTGGTTTTGGCACTGTGAGCAGGTGCCAGGTCGTGCTGAAAAACTAAATCTTCATCTCCATAAAGCTTTTCAGCAGAAAAGCATGAAGTGCTCCAAAATCTCCTGATAGCTAGCTGCATTGACCCTGCCCTTGATAAAACACAGTGGAGCAACACCAGCAGCTGACATGGCACCCCAGACCATCACTGACTGTGGGTACTTGACACTGGTGTTAGGGGTTTAACAGTTCAGACCCAGAGACCAGTAGTGAATAATGAAGACCAAGAGTCAGGAGTGCAATTAATTAAATACATTTTTTACTAAAGAATAGTTTGCAGTTTCATCAGCAGAAGCCAGCTTCAAGTCTCACAAGGAGTTCGTAGGCCGCGCTTCCTCTCTACCAGTCTCGTCTTACCGTACATACAATTGTCCTAACAGTTATACTGTTTTCAAGGTCTAACATCATTATTGCAAGGTGTATGATTCTGATTGGCTCAGAGAAAATGCCCAGTCATGGTAAATTTCCACACAAGGATAGATAGCAGAGCATATCATCAAACTAGACAGACTAGTTGTCGCCCCATGACTAGATTTAGATCATTGTTGACCTCGGAGGTTGCAGAAAGGCGTCTTCACATCTGGTGTTGTGTGCAGAAAATGTCTATCTTCAATATTGGGCCTGCACAGATCATGCAACGCACACACCCAAAAGCTCCCCAGAATCACAGCTCTCCCAAGGTTGGATAGTCTTATCAACAAAGCCCTTCACCAAAACATGCTGATAGCATGTGCTTTCTCTCAGTTAGAGGTACAGACAGTAGTACAGGCAATATTCATCTTGATTCTTTAGTGTTTCAGTAAAAGGAAATATAAAATGAATAAATATAATAAAAATGAAAGACAAATCCATATTTAATCTATGGAAGCCGGGCTAAGTGAGCAAACACTGTTACTGCACTCCTAGCATGTTAGAGGTGTGTGATACCTCCAAAATCCAAACACACTACAACATGTTGCTATCAAGTGTTTAGTGACACATCACACAGCCCTAGACCAGACCCTTGGTCGCCACTCAAAGACCAAACACAAACTTTAGAAAACATAAAAGAAGAACAAACAATCAGTAGTTCTATTGAGTAAAATTAACTGGAATCAATCATTAGAAATAGGAGGATAACTATTAATTAAGGCTTTGATTATGAATCTGATTAAGATATTTACAGGTATATTGAAGCAGCAGGGGATTTCAGAATCCCCCCTTCACTGGACTTCAGGTATTTTGGCATTTCCTTCTCCCCAGTCTTCCTCCAGACTCTGGCACCTTGATTTCCGAATGACATGCTAAATTTGAGGGACAGTCCAGTGCTGCTTCTCTGTAGCCAAGGTCAGGCTGTTTCTGGTTCAAAAGTGGCTTGACCTGGGGAATGCGGCACCTGTAGCCCATTTCCTGCACACGCCTGTGCACGGTGGCTTTGGATGTTTCTACTCCAGACTCAGTCCACTGCTTCCGCAGGTCCCCCAAGGTCTGGAATCGGTCCTTCTCCTCAATCTTCCTCAGGGTCCGTTCACCTCTTCTCGTTGTGCAGCGTTTTTTGCCACACTTTTTCCTTCCCACAGACTTCCCACTGAGGTGCCTTGATACAGCAGTCTGGGAACAGCCTATTCGTTCAGAAATTTCTTTCTGTGTCTTACCCTCTCGCTTGAGGGTGTCAATGATGGCTTTCTGGACAGCAGTCAGGTCGGCAGTCTTACCCATGATTGCGGTTTTGAGTAATGAACCAGGCTGGGAGTTTTTAAAAGCCTCAGGAATCTTTTGCAGGTGTTTAGACTTAAATAGTTGATTCAGATGATTAGGTTAATAGCTCGTTTAGAGAACCTTTTCATGATATGCTAATTTTTTGAGATAGGAATTTTGGGTTTTCATGAGCTGTATGCCAAAATCATCAGTATTAAAACAATAAAAACCTGAAATATTTCAGTTGGTGTGCAATGAATCTTAAATATATGAAAGTTTAATTTTTATCATTACATTATGGAAAATAATGAACTTTTATCACAATATGCTAATTTTTTTAGAAGGACCTGTATACCTGCACCAGGCTGGGAAGACTGAATCTGCAATAGGTAAGCAGCTTGGTGTGAAGAAATCAACTGTGGGAGCAATTATTAGAATATGGAAGACATACAAGACCATTGATAATCTCCATCAATCTGGGGGCTCCACGCAAGATCTCACCGCGTGGGGTCAAAATGATCACAAGAACGGTGAGCAAAAATCCCAGCACCACACGGGGGGACCTAGTGAATGACCTGCAGAGAGCTGAAACCAAAATATAACGTTTTGGTTAAAACTCAACTTGTCGTGTTTGGAGGAGAAAGAATACAGAGTTGTATCCAAAGAACACCATATCTACTGTGAAGCATGGGGGTGGAAACATCGTGCTTTGGGGCTGTTTTCTGCAAAGGGACCAGGACGACTGATCCGTGTAAAGGAAAGAATAAATGGGGCCATGTATCCTGAGATTTTGAGTAAAAACCTCCTTCCATCTTCAATCAGCAAGGGCATTGAAAATGAAATGTGGCTGGGTCATTCAGCATGACAATGATCCCAAACATACTGCCCGGGCAACAAAGGAGTGGCTTCGTAAGAAGTATTACAAGGTCCTGGAGTGGCCTAGCCAGTCTCCAGATCTCAACCCCATAGAACATCTTTGGAGGGAGTTGAAAATCTGTGTTGCCCAGCGACAGCCCCAAATCATCACTGTTCTAGAGGAGATCTTCATGGAGGAATGGGCCAAACTACCAGCAACAGTGTGTAAAAACCTTGTGGAGACTTACAGAAAACGTTTGACCTCTGTCATTGCCAATTAAGGGTATATAACAACGTATTGAGATGAACTTTTGTTATTGACCAAATACTTATTTTCCACAATAATTTGCAAATAAATTCTTTAAAAATGTGAATTTCTGGATTCTGTCTCTCATAGTTGAAGTGTACTTATGATTACAGGCCTCTCTCATCTTTTTAAGTGGGAGAACTTGCACAATTGGTGGCTATCTAAATAGATTTTTGCCCTACATATACCTATTTCTTTAAGTTAATGAAGGATACTTTTTCTTTATTTTATTTTTACTTATAAAATTATAACTATTACGTTTTATTTTAATATTTTTTCATGTTCTGATTTCTGATGCTCCCTTCTCCCACTTTCACTATCATATTTTCCCAACCAGAAATGGCGAGACGGACACAAAACACACATACACACACACATTTGCATGAGGCATTAGTCATTGAACTCAACTCGTTTAAGCCTGCTCTTTTGTTTTCTCTGGCAGTCCTCCGCTGCTCTTCTTGTGTTGTAGACAGCTTATAGATTGTAACACTGCCATTCTTCAGAGCCTCATAATACTGACTGAAAACACTCAGCGATGAATCCTTTGTTTTCATACACAATGTCGCTCTATGCTGTGACCCCGAGTTTGGCTTCTTCTCAAAACTTCGACCCACCATTGGACAATTACACTTTGTCTGTTTTGTTTTGGTGGAAAATTTCACCTTTAACCCTCCAGTTTCCACTGTTGTCCCATCATATCCTTTTTAATCTTCTGAGAAATGTTATTGCTGAAGAAGAGTGGGGTTTTTCCTCCTACATGTGTTAGCTTTTTTTGAAATTTCAGATTCAGTGAAATTAAACAAGAGTAAACTTAAAGGGTTAGTTCACACAAAAATTCTGTCATTATTTACTCACCCTCAAGTCGCTCCAAACTAGGAATGTACTGAAATTTTTTCAGAAATTTTGGCTGAAATGCCAAAAAAGGCAGAAAATATAAACTGAAAAATATGCTGTCCCACCTCGCCCCGCCCCTTCCCACTCCTGATTCTGTTGCATTCTCATGAATTCTGATGCATAGAACTAAATGAAAAATATATATTGATATTGATATTTAATATTATTTTAATATAGGCCTATTTTCTGTCTAATTTTTGAGTTATTTTAAATAAAATTGTGGTTATTTTATTGGCTCATTTAAAAAAAAAATTCAAATTCACTAAAATTATTGAATTAAACTAAAAAGTCTAATAATAATACAATTATTCAAAAAACGAACAAAAAATTATAATTTTCAGTTTCTGTTTTTCTGCCAAGTGAATCCAGAATTTTCAGTTTCGGCACAGAATTTTTATTTTCACTGCATCCCTACTCCAAACCCATAAGACTTTTGTTCATCTTCTAAACACAAATGAAGAAATGTTTTAATGAAATCTGAGAGATGGCTAAAATTGAGAAAAAGAAATCCATGTAATAGAGACATCAGTACTGGGATCAGTGATACTGGCCCTCATTCATAGTGCTTAGTAAGAATATGCTTTTAAAAATATTTTAAGTATACCATCTTTATTTTATGTTTCTACATTATTTTGGAGATTAAATGTGAAAGTATTACAACATAAAAATATATTAAAATCTGTATTGTTACTTTAGGTGTGATTAATCGGGAAAATGTGAAAATGTTTTTTATCGATTGACAGCACTAGTTGTCACATATAATTGAACTATAAAATCAATGTGAATTATCATGGAATATTTTGCAATATGTTGTATCTTTGGAAATTTTAGTGCAGTTTGAGATTACAGGGACATTTTTCTCAGGAGAAAAATCTGAGATGCAAAAGATTTCAGCAGTTGTCACCATTTGATTTAGTTTGGGATGACAAATTAATTTAGATTATATTGTTATTTGACATTTGAATTTGGTTCAAAGGTTCAAAAGACGTTATTGTCATTGTACTGCTGTGCAAAACATAGAGATTATGTTGGTATCCTTTGTTCTCAAACATTCACATAAGACAACAGTCTAAAAACAAAACAACACAAAATATATACAAAAACTCAACAAGAAAGATGCATGAGATTAAACAATATGACAGAAATATAATCTTTTGTATGAGTTTAAATACTAGACTGCGTGTTTTTTGTTTTGTTTGCTGTGCAGTGCAACCCTCGTATGGAGGTGCGGGATCTGTTTCGTGATATCCAGGATGGGAAGATTCTGATGGCTCTACTTGAAGAACTCTCAGGATGCAAACTAGTGAGAATCATTTCAGTATATTTCAGTCATTTTACTTCATCTGTTGCTTATGAACGACTAAAAAAACACTGACCTTTGATATTTCAGCTGCATGGGTTTAAGCCATCCGCACATCGTATTTTTAGGCTCAATAACATCGCCAAGGTATTGACATTTCTGGAAGAAAGAAACGTAAGTATCGTTTGAGGTCACACACCCTCACAATTAGCAAATACACACCCTGAATGCTTTTCCTGGAAGTGTTATAAATCTCTGTCTGGTTTTAGGTGAAATTAGTCAGCATTGACGCAACGGATATTGCAGATGGCAATTCATCAATAGTACTCGGGCTTATCTGGAATATCATACTGTTTTTCCAGGTAGCTTGTTTTCTCCCTTTTTTTATGTCCACATCTTTATGCTTTTATGTTTAGTTTAGTCCACATTTAGTGAATTTAGTTGGGGAAAATAGTTAATCAGTGGATTATTTGAGACTCAATAGTCTTTTCTATGTGGCTTTAAGTGGCTGTGGGAAACGATGAGGTCTAATGAAATTGGATCACGATTGCATATGATATCTTTCTGATTCTTGTTGGATTAGGTTCCAAATGTGCTCTAATCTTATTTTGTCTTTGAGACAGGAAAACTCTCTTATCACTCATGCCTAGTCAGTGTTTAGAGACTGAAGAGTTTACTGAGCAGCATGATAGGAAATGCCACCACGCTGAGCAAATGGTTGTCATCTACTTGCTCAGTAATGAGATGTTTGTATTACAGATCAAGGAACTCACAGGGAACATTAAGAGCCAGTTCCCCTCCTCCTCCAGCCTGTCCTCCATACCCACCAGCTCTGATTCTGACACTTCCCACTCCAGCACACCCTCAGATGAGAGAAAGCCCACCATTGCGCCAAGAGGTCATGGGAAGGCAATCAAAACCCTGTTGCAGTGGGTCCAGAGACGCACTAGAAAGTAAGAGATATTGAAGTGACCACTGGGATTTTATTTTAATGCTGACCAGCTGTTGGTTCAAAGCTACTTTGTTCCTCTAGATATGGAGTTGCTGTACAGGACTTTGGAAAGAGCTGGACAAGTGGTCTGGCTTTCCTTGCTGTGATAAAGTCCATTGACCCCAGTCTGGTGGATATGAGGAGGGCTCTGCTCCGAACGCCCAGAGAGAACATTGAGGAAGCATTTAGAACAGCACACTACAGTCTTGGCATCCCAAGACTCCTAGAACCTGAGGGTAAATATTAAAGAGTGGGCTGATATATGGTTGCCCCAAAAATGTACACTACTTTTCAAAAGTTTCCTTTAAAATATATTATATGAAAATGTTTAAATGTATTTAAAAATTACATATTTTAATGCATTATACATTTTTATATATTTTATATTTATACTGAATTTTTTATATATAATGTGACTTGATAAAGTTTTTATGATGTTACTCATTTGCACGCTGCTTTGGATAAAAGCATCTGCTTAATGAATGAATGTCAATTTAAAATATATGGGATTTTGTTTGGCATAATGAAAAGACGTTCATACATTAAGTGAGGCTAATGTAACACAATGTATCTCAGCAACATTTCAGAGGTCTTGAGGACATTTGTCATAGCTTTGATTGTTTTAATATAGCTATTGAAATACATTAGCACAGTTGAACTAAAAATGTCTTTCCTCAGATGTGATGTTGAATCCACCTGATGATCAATCCATAATGACTTATGTGTCCCAGTTTTTGGAGCACTTTCCTGGATTTGAAGAGGTAGGAACATTTTAAGCATCAATATACAATAAGTCTCATACATCTCAACTAAATGTGCTTTTTTTATTGTTTTCTCCAGGATGAAACGTCAGAAAGAAGTAAAGCCAGTGCTCGTATGAATGAACCACCTGTTCGGAATGGAGTTCAGAGAAAACGTGAGTCTTATATGGTCAAGAGAGACTTGGTTCAGCCGCCACCCAAGATCTTCATCTCCTCTGTGTCGGAAGATCGTGAGCAGATCACCTCTCCAATCCTTTCACAGACCCCTGAGGACAGACCATGGACCAGTGAAAGGTCATCAGTGGGTGCAAGTCCCAGTCCTGCAAACGACAAGCCCCTTAATCACTCCTTGGACTTGAATAAAGACGTATCCACCACAAGCTCTCCACAACCTTCATTGTCAGATTCTGCTGTCAACTCGCCCGACTCATGGAGTGAAGTACTTAGCGAGACTTCTAACTCTCACCGGATCAATGAGGATCCTATAAGCGAGAGCAGTACAGCTGGTACTGTTGAAGTGACCTCAGATTTAGGGTCACCATTTTCACCTGAGAATAATTTGGACCGTGAGCTTTTTATAGATGAGGGCAACTATTCCCTTGGCTCCATGGATAGTTTACATGCCAAATCCACTGCGCCATCTGAGGAGGACAATGCTTACAAATACATCTTAGATCTGAAAGAAGAACGATCTGTAGAACATTTGCCCTGTGACAACATGAGGAATAAATCAGATGCAGGATGTATAGAACAAACCGAAACCAATCCTTTGGAGAACCAGGAACCAGTCAAGCCATCTTCTGATGATCCTCATTGTTTGGAAAGTGACTCAGGATACTTTCAGGATAACAAGGAAGCCATGCCGGCTCAACCTGAGGATGAAAGTCCACTTACTTTCATCTCTGATGAAGAAGTGAGTGAAAATCTGGAATCTGAGTCTTTTCAGGACAATGCAGAGTCCAATACAGAAGCCATGCAAAGGAATGCTCTCGAATTTACAGATGGACCTGAGGAGAAGCCTTTTATGATTGATTATGACAGTGAGCCAGAATGTCCAGTTCTGCAGTTTGAGAGGGTTTCTATATCAGGAAGTGAGGAGGATATTAAACTGTGCACTGATCTGGTTGAAGAACCAACAGAGGAACGAGGCAAAAATGATCTTGAAAATGGTCATTCTGAAATCAGCAAGGATAGTAGTGACCTCCATGATGGGGAACAAGTAGGTGTTTTGGAAATTGAGGTAATTGATGTGATATTTGACAACCTGGAAAAACCTATCTCAGACCAGAGCCAAACAGTAGTTGAGGTTCCTGATGATCAGGTGTGTTATATGTGTGGATGTCTAGTTGCGAAGGACTCTGCTGAATCAAGCGAACAGGGTGACAATTGTCTGTCCCACTTAAACTCAACTGAGAGGGACTGTAATTCAGACTTGAGACATTTCAGTGAATCAAAAGCAGGTGGAAACTTTGAGGACAATCCAAGGGAACAGAACAATGAATTAAATGGAACTGTAAGTGATCTCAAGAATGAGCCAAGAGAGAGTAAATGTATTCATGAAGATCTACTTATAATAGGTAAGAGCAACATGGAAAGTGGGTCAGACGGCATAAGTAGGACTGAGTTTTCCCACAATACAAATGGTGAAAGCCAAGCTCAGGTGTCAGACAATACGGAGCCTGGAGGGGCCAAGGATAACAGGCCTGTATCAGTAGTGGACTCTCACTATGGCGCTCTAAAATCTGTCACTGAAGCCTTTGTGGAGCCTCTTTCTGACAGCACCAACCACAATGTAGAAAACGTCTCCACATCAACCCAGCGACAGCATCCAGAAGTTTCCAGCGTTGAGACACCAACTGAAGCAGAAACCACCTGTGAGGACTCAGAGCCCATTGGTGTCCGTGGGTACCTTGAAAGACGTCCCGTGGAGCTACGACTGTCTCTCAGCATGACTCCGCTTCAGCCGGCACCTCCTAAACGTTCACTTACTGAATCGGATACAGACACCGAAGACACTTCAGAGGACCACGGCAAGGGATTTAAGTCGAGAAAGGTTATTTTTCGTTCTCACTTTCCTTTAGCCTAGAAAAACACAGCTCTCTTTAATGCACAGACTGACCTACAAACAGAAGGAGGTATCAGCATATGAGCTGTTTTAGGGTCATGACCTCCTTTTCCAAATGTAGTTCACTTGAGCGCATTACTCAAAATGATCTCTTGTTTTAATGATTTGTTACAGTTGCTATCGAGTCCTGTGAGTATAGCCTAAGTATTCAGAGCCAGAAAAAATAATACTGTATTCATGCATGCTTTCCATCAGCGATTAAAGATTGATAGTTGAGACAAACTATGAAAGACTAGGTCAGTTCCCACACATAACCAGTATGTGGATCAGCTCTCTGTAGATTTGGGTTCAGTAGCAGTGCCATCCACTCTCCGTGAAACGATTAAATAAGCTATAAAAAGTATTTTGGCTTTCTTGCAGCCGCCTATGCTCTTACATACTGAGGCAGTGTGAGTTTGAATCAGGTTCATATAATTTTCCTATTCACTATTATTTTTATGGCCTGGTGTACTTGTTACAAGGATGGTCATCACAGTGATTATAATATTACCAGTGGATATTAAATAGCTTGAGTCTGTTTTCTGTATATTGAACTTTAATCTTGCATTATAGATTCACTTCATTCTGCATGTGTCCATCTAGGATAGAGCGGGATCTTTGCATCTCCAGGAACAAAGCCCATTTGACAGACACCCGGGAGAATGGGGTGCGGTGGAACCTGATTCACCAGCTGAGCATTGTGAGCACATTAAGACAGATGAGGACCTGACCAGCGCCGATGCCAGAGAAAACACTGAGGCTCTGAGGTACGGCTCTATTAATAGAGATTGCTACAGATACACAGTCTGTGCCACAGGGGAACGTTTTGTTTTCTGAAGGACGTGACCTCATAAACCTCTTAAAACCATTGCACATTGCCTTAAATGTACTTAATGTTAAGCTTTGAAAACTTTGGTTGACTTTTGATCAACAGGTCATATCCATTTTAGATGAATGATGCAAACATTTGGATCTCAGAGCATGTTGTTACTGTAAAAAAAAAAGTGCGTTTTCCATTACAGCTGATTGAAGTCATGGAATTCACTCTCTTCAGTCTGTCATGAATAAATTAACTTAATTGTAACTTAGGTCCATATAAGGTTTCTTAAAGTTCAGTAAGGCATATGAAACGTGTTTTAACAATCATTACACATTTGTCATGCTCTTAAAAGGGAAGGAGTGGTGACGGATGCAAGCCAACCTTTGACTACTATACACTTAAGAAGGGTTGACAACAGTGAATCAAAGGTTTGTTAATGTTCCTGTTAATGTTTTACACTACCATTCAAAAGTTCGGGTCAGTAAGAGTTTTTTTTTTTTTTTAAATGTATACTTTTATTCAGTAAGGATGCATTAAATTGATTGAAAAAGACAGTGAATGAAAAATGCTGTTCTTTTGAACTTTCTATTCATCAAGTAATCCTGAAAAATGTGTCACAGTTGACAAAAATATTCAGCATCACAGCTGTCTACAACTAGCCTGACGTGGTCATACTCAATTCTAGTCAGAATATGAGTCTGATACTGCTCCTTTGGGCTTTGATTATGGGGCGTGTTTCAACCGAACCTGGAAAGACCTCAATTGGCTAGACCTACAACCAATCAGAGCAACGGAGCGACGCGTAATGTTAGTTGTCAAATTTCAACAGAACTCAATTGCACTGTGTTGCCAGGTCAAGTTTTTCCCGCGGGTTGTTCTCCATGTCCGCAAGTTGAAACGACCCCAATTATGTGATATATAGACCCAGGAATGCGAATTTTAGCAGGCAACCTTGCCAAAATAACAGATTTTACTCCCAAACACAATTTTTTCCCCCCGGAAAGCTATTGGGATTGTTTTGGGCTATAGTTTTCAGTAGCAGTTGTGCAACATTGCAAAAAAACTTGGCAACCTTATCTGCACGCATGCTGGAATACCTAAGTAACGTTAGAAGAAAAAGATGAGTGTAAACGATCTTTGCCAGTGTTGTAAAAAAAGAATTTAAGGATACACAGAGTACTTACCAACACGATCATCGTTTCTAAAGGAGAAATAGTAAAGGTGAATACATATATGAACAAGTTCTCTGTTTAGGATGAGAGCAAATTCAACCCAAGAGCCTTCGATGACGTGGATGATTACGTGACTGTTTATCATCTGTCCATCATCGTCTAAAGCCCGCCCTGACAGTTTCTGTTCGGCCATAATAACTCCTCTATGGATCGAGTCCAGACTGAATTAAAATGTTGTGGGCGGGGCTAAATTCGGCTGATTTCTGAAGGTTCACGTGACACTGCACACTGGAGTAATGATGCTGAAAATTCAGCTTTGCATCACAGGAATAAATTAAATTTTAAAATAGAAAACCTTTCAACATTTAAATATTTCACTATATCACTGTTCTTACTGATTTTTTTTAATCAAAAAAATTCCTTGGTGAGCATGAATGAATCTTGCTGACCCCAAACTTTGGAACAGTAGTGTATGTAATTATCTCATCTTGCATTGTTAACATTTATAAAGGCTGTCAGCCATTTCTCTGGTACTAAATATATTGACATCACTTCTTTATTTCACCAATCTGTCGTTTTCTTTTTAATAGGGACAAAATGGGAAGGCCTTAGACTACAGCAAAGTGGACAGTACCATCATAAATAAAAGGTAATGTTATGGTTAGATGTACCTAATTTTTGGCCAGTTTTTTTTCTTTATTGGTCATTATCAAAATAAAATGTTTTAAAGATACAAAGACTTGTATCTGAATCTGCCTGTGGTGTGATATAGTACACTTATTAAGTTGACTTACAGAAACAGTCAATCCCAATTTTCACCCTTGCCTCGTGCAATATAGCAATTGTAGTGTTGGATTCAGTATAACACTTAAAGGCATTAAAACCTGCTCGGGCAAACACTTCCATCCCTGTTTTGTTAGACCTTGTGCCTTATCAACAAAACAGTAGTGTTTGTATTGTTCAGACTGGGCGTCATCTTTGTACATGTGATAGGAGTGTATGGGGTGTGTGGCATGGGTTGTGTTTACGCCCCTAAGATATGTTTAATTCTCGAATGGATGATGTTTTATGTTGTCAATGGCAGTCCTGCGGGGATGTACTTAAGTAAACCGTTTGCAACAACAGTACATTTTGAGACGCATGCATTCCTGATACGTTATCATTCTGCACAGAAATGCACTGTAATTTTACATCTCAAGATGCTTTCTTGACTTAAAGGGGTCATGACATGATTTTTTTTTAATGTTCCTTGAGGTTCACATTTATAATGTACTAAATAAAGTTTTTTGCACAGAAAAAAAAGTCATTTACAGACAAAGAATTATGAAATAATTTTGTTTTGTCAACAAAACTGTGCCTCGTTTACAAAATCCAGAACACCATTAAAAATAAACCATCCACTTGTTTCTAACTTGTTCCTTCCTTCTGAAGTCTGTACAGAGACTCAAACGACCTGTTTAAACAGGATGTATAGAAAAAAACTGTCAAAACTGACGTTCCTTTACGTTTCTATTTACTCTCCCATTTGTTCTCTTGTCTGCAGACTCAAGCGCATGGAGTAAATTGAACGGGCATTGTATATACTGTATCCAATGTAGATCGCATCGGTGATTATAATGGGTTCTGTTTGCTTTTGACGTGACGCTCACATCCGGTGTAGGCAAGTGTCAGCCGTTAAGCGATTGAACGGCAGTAGGTGAGGCCTGTGATGTGATGAGGTAAAACTATTCGTCAGTGTCTTGCTTTGGAGACAGGCATATGCAAACGCATTTGCTCGCGTGACGTCACATATCCCACAATATCCAAATGAGCCGTTTTTGGAGCTTGGTTAATGCTTTGTTTATAATGAGGAGGATGTTTTAAGCTCTGAAGATTGCAGGACGTTTTAATTAATTACCTCTTATATGTGAAAAGATCAAGGCAAATTTGATGTCCCCTTTAAGTTTCTTTTTCAACACCCCATGAAGTCACTTGACAAATATTTGTCTCCATTGTTGACATGTTTCTTATTTAAACCACAGTGCAAGATGATTCATTAATATTTTTTGTTAGTTTTCTTGGAAGAGAAAGACTACATTGTAAATGTGTATATCTGCAAAAGGTCAGTTTAGTCAACTTTTAGGAGTAATCCAGCATAGAGATTAGCATCAAAGCTAACGGAAAACAAACTAAACACAACTGATTTCATAGGGTTTATTTAAAGTGCCCTTATTATGCTATTGTAAAGGTTCCTATTTTACAGGTCTCCTACAATAGGTTTACATCCAAGGTCAAAAAACACTTTAATTTTCTCATATACATTTCAGCGTCACCTCTTTTCTCACAGGGTCTGAAACGCTTTGATAAAGAATTTTGTCTCTCTAAGCCCCTCCTTTCCGAGAGCCTGCTCTGCTCTAATTGGTTAGATGATCTAGTATGTTGTGATTGGTCTACTGCTTACAGAGCGTGTCAGAATCGACAACACGAGCCAAACACTTCAGGGGTCCGTTCTTCGTACGTCGCTAACTCAGTTAGCTGGATTTGATTGTTGACAATTTGGCATGATCTTGGATTTTTTGGTTCTTCGACGCACATCCTGGTCATAGCAACAGGTCCATAAGCAAACCTGCTCGGGAGCAGGCTTATTTCACGTAAACAGGATTAGATTACATCTTGAGGTGACACTTAAAATCTGTCCCAGCCACGGCAACTTTATTACAAGAGTTCATTACTGAACCAGGGGCAATAATAATTTTAAATAATAAAAATATAAAAATGTATTTGAAAATAATATAGTGTTGTGTTGTTAGGGGTATAACAGCTTAGACCCAGAGACCAGTAGTGAAGAATGAAGACAAAGAGTCAGGAGTGCAATTAATTAAAGAAAATTTTTACTGAAGAATAGTTTGCAGTTTCATCAGCAGAAGCCAGCTTCAAGTCTCACAAGGAGTTTGTAGGCGCTTCCTCTCTACCAGTCTCGTCGTACCATACATACAATTGTCCCAACAGTTATACTGTTTTCAAGGTCTAGCCACGTCGTTACTTCAAGGTGTATGATTCTGATTGGCTCAGAGAAAATGCACAGTCATGGTAAATTTCCACACAAGGATAGATAGCAGAGCATATCATCAAACTAGACAGACTAGTTGTCGCCCCATGACTAGATTTAGATCATTGTTGTCCTCGGAGGTCACAGAAAGGCGTCTTCATGTCTGGTGTGTGTGCAGAAAATGTCCATCTTCAATATTAGGCCTGCACAGATCATGCAACGCACACACCCAAAAGCTCCCCAGAATCACAGCTCTCCCAAGGTTGTAGAGTCTTAACTACATATCAATAAAGCTCTTAACCAAAACATACTGATAACATGTGCTTTCTCTCAGTGAGAGGTACAGACAGTAGTACAGGCAATATTCATCTTGATTCTTTAGCGTTTCAGTAAAAGGAAATATAAAATGAATAAAATATAATAAAAATGAAAGACAAATCTATATTTAATCTCTGGAAGCCGGGCTAAGAGAGCAAACACTGTTACTGCACTCCAAGCATGTTAGAGGTGTGTGATACCTCCAAAATCCAAACACACTACAACATGTTGCTATCAAGTGTTTAGTGACACATCACACAGCCCTAGACCAGACCCTCGGTCGCCACTCAAAGACCAAACACAAACTTTAGAAAACATAAAAGAAGAACAAACAATCAGTAGTTCTATTGAGTAAAATCAACTGGAATTAATCATTAGAAATAGGAGGATAAATATTAATTAAGGCTTTGATTATGAATCTGATTAAGATATTTACAGGTATATTGAAGCGGCAGGGGATTTCAGACTCCCCCCTTCAGTGTATAATACTAAAGATACAGCCACTTGATTGAGAGATTTATTTGTGATGGAATAATTACTTTATAATTGAATTGGAGTCTTACACAAATGCTATACAGTTATTCTGAGCCCTGCATTAATTTGAGTGATGATGGATATTATAGGAGTGTCTTGATGCGGCACAAGAGATGCAGATAACTTGATCTTGACCCTTAAGAAACTTTAATACTGTCACGTAACAAATCTGCTTCAAATGCGATGAAAAATTAAATGAATTGCTAATTACAACATTGAAATAATATATTTTCTTTTTATTTGTCAAGTTTTTTGCCAGGTGGCTTTTTTAATTATATGTTGTCATTACATTGCTGTCTTGCCGCCAGCCAATCGCTACATTGCTGATTGTGGTTTTGAGTATCGATGTATCTCTTCAGTGAACACAGGAACACGCAGTAATCTTAGACAACTTAATCCAGATATTTTAATCCAATCCGCAAATTCGTTTGAAGAACCAAATTATCCAGAGATCAGTTATCACGATTAAAAGATCTGGGATCTGTCGAATCATCTCAGATGTATTAAGCGAGGTACGAAGAACGGACCCCAGGTCTCAGCTGTAACTACAATGTTTGAGGACGGGCCATAGATGTTTTTTACAGGCAGCCAATAAAAAACATATGATGGCATTATGCATAGCTATATTACACACTACATGAAAAGTAATATCTGAAAAACATAATAGGGGCTGCAATTCTAATACCATGTGTGCACTTTTGTTTCATTACAGCTTGGAGAGCAAGACTGCTGTGAGTCCAGAAAGCACATATGACACAACTTTGTCCGACCTTGTCTACATCCTCTTGGCTGCTTGGCTTTTCGTGTACTGCCTTCTTGTCCTGCCTCAGATTGACTCAAGGATGCTTCCTAAACTCCTCTTCAACATAGATGAATGACTTCAATATTAATATACAAGAAAATGAATGCTCACACCTACAGCTCAGATCATGCTCTTATAGATCAGATTCCGGACATAAAGGAATAGTTCACCCAAAAATGAAATTATAGACATTCTGATAAACATTTCCTTTTGTGTTCCTTTTGTTCGGAACACGAGGGTGAGTAAATTATGACAGATTGTTTTTTTGTTTTTGTGAATTATCCCTTTAACACGAACCAGGACCCATGACCCGAATGTTTAAGGAGTAAATAAAACAGATTGGAAAATTTGCCATATTGATCAGCTGTGTTGCCTTTAATATTTCCATTCACATCTGCACACAAAGAGAAGTTTTTTTTCTTCTTTTGTTTGAAGGTTAATCAGTCTCCACTTTTACACAATAGATTATTTATAATGCTTCAGAAGAACATGCTTTTTGATCTTTTATGTTTGTACGTACACTATATGAAGAAAAAGCATCTTAAAGACAACTGTTTGTATAAAATAAGCGAAGGTTTTTGGTATGCTTAAGCTGTTATGCTAGTTTTTGAATGTATCTTTTGAAAAATGTGATCACATAACATACACCCCTTAATATTTTTTGTAAAATGAAGGCTTTCAGTACAAATAAATGTTAGATTATATTCCACAAATATATATATACACACACACGCTTATATAAACACTTAGGGCTCTCTAAGTTAAGAGACACTTTTATAGTGTCAACAGCACTTTTTAAAAAGACAAGAACTGCCAAAGATTCAGTTAAAGAAACCTATTCCCAACATAGTGAACTAAATATGAATTTGCCTATTCTTTTAATAATAAATCATGCACTTACGGTATATATATATTTTTCATTTTACAAAATGCAAGAGCACACAAAAATCTTCAACATGTTTATTAGTCATTTTACACATTTATAAATACATTGTATTGACTGAAACTGTAATATGAACTGACACTGAAGTTGTTAGTGGTGGTTTTTCAGGTCTAATATAAATCCCTAAATGGAAGGATTTCATTTGAGCCTGTGGGGCTTGTAATATGTTGTAAAAATGTTGCTTTTTTTCTTATATTTCCTACATTTTAAGCTGAAATGTACACTTCCACAATATAACAAGCACACTGGCTGCTGAGTGCTAGTCGCATGATCAAAGCATATTAAAGTGAACTCTGGACAACAACAAAAAAAGTTATTGCATCCTGATTCATTTATATGCATACATGTCCAAAATTGTGAACAAGCCAAATTTCTGCATGAGAATGTCTATGGGAAATAACTTTTGTCTTTAACATTTTTAAAAGTCACCAAGTGAATCTATGTCCTGCTTTTATAATGAAAATGGTTCAATTTTCATGTTCAAATGCACTGGAGTGCAATAAATGATACATCCTTTGGTTGCCACGCCTGTTGTGTGCTTTATCGTATCTTCATTTTATACCTTTTCCTTAATCTGCTCTAGTGTAAGTATGTGTTGTCATGGTTTTGCTAAGTATATATTTACTGAAGCCATGACTACATTTTTTTTATTAAAATAATTCATAAATGAAGTGAATTACTCAACCCTGTCACAAGTTTACAACCACAGAAATAATAGGAAATATACATATAAATGACAGGGTTGAGTGTGGCGGAATTGAGGTGAGAGTGGATCATATAATGGCAGCGATGAAATAAGTACATAGTATATATATATATATATATATATATATATATATATATATATATATATATATATATATATATACAGGTCCTTCTCAAAAAATTTGCATATTGTGATAAAAGTTCATTATTTTCCGTAATGTAATGATAAAAATTTAACTTTCATATATTTTAGATTCATTGCACACCAACTGAAATATTTCAGGTCTTTTATTGTTTTAATACTGATGATTTTGTATTGCTCATGAAAACCCCAAATTCCTATCTTAAAAAATGTGCATATCATGAAAAGGTTCTCTAAACGAGCTATTAACCTAATCATCTGAATCAACTAATTAACTCTAAACACCTGCAAAAGATTCCTGAGGCTTTTAAAAACTCCCAGCCTGGTTAATTCCTCAAAACCGCAATCATGGGTAAGACTGCCGACCTGACTGCTGTCCAGAAGGCCATCATTGACACCCTCAAGCGAGAGGGTAAGACACAGAAAGAAATTTCTGAACGAATAGGCTGTTCCCAGAGTGCTGTATCAAGGCACCTCAGTGGGAAGTCTGTGGGAAGGAAAAAGTGTGGCAAAAAACGCTGCACAACGAGAAGAGGTGACTGGACCCTGAGGAAGATTGTGGAGAAGGACTGATTCCAGACCTTGGGGGACCTGCGGAAGCAGTGGACTGAGTCTGGAGTAGGGTTGGGAATCGTGAGAAATTTTCCGGTTCCGGTTCTGGTTCCGATTCCGCCTAATGATTCCGGTTCCGATTCCGGTTCCATTAAAATTATTAAACAAATAGTGGTAAAGGAAAAAGGCATAATACGCAACTCAAACAATCCTTTTTGTGTTTATTACATGATCTCTGATTCATTTACAGGTTGGCAATGTCAAAAAAGTCCTGTTCTGTACATATATTACAGTATTCAAAGCATTCTTGCAAAAATATTATATATATATTAGTTATATTTATTAGTTAGTTGTATAATAATTTAATAGAAATTCAGTTATTCAGTGAACTTGTAAATAATAAATGGTAATTCAGCATTGTAGGGGTGAATATGTGTGCTACCCAAATAATGACTGGTGCTTTCACACTTGGTTCGATTGCCTGGACCGAACCCGAGTTCGATTGCTCCCTGGACCGTGTTCATATTATATTTTGGGGTCCGAAACCAGGGTGCGTTTGCGTCATCAAAGCAGCAGCTGTTTACCCCGTTACTTGGTAACGACGTCGAGCGAGGTGGCGGCAGAATGAATAGCATTGTTTACCTAACTTTTATAGTTTTGTTTTTGAACCGTTAGTTTTGTTACCAAAGCTTCAGTACGTAATGGCACTTGCGTCTATCTGCCACGGATGTACTGCAAATACTCTAAAGAACGCTGACGACGAGCAGAAATTAGATTTACAGCTCTCTGTTTACAGTACGTCAGTCACGCTCATCAGGACTCGAGAACGGTTCGCGGGTGCGCGCCCGAGTTCGGAAGACAGCGTTCACGCTTGATGAGGTAATTTCACAGCATACACGCAGGTTCGAAGACTCCTTCTCGCTCCCTACAGTGCAATTCGGCTAGGTAGCTATACATCCGCGCTAAGATATCACGGTGAAAGTCATCATAGCTTGCGTAGTATAGACCCAGCTCCCAACCCAACTTTGAGAATAGATTAACGGCGATATTTTTTTATCGCCCGATAAGAGTCTCACGTTAACGCAGCACGTTAACACCGATAACGGCCCACCACTAGTTAATTGTTTGCACTTCTGGAAGCGGCAGGCAACGTAATTAATATTCATGATGAGGTTAGCTGTCGCCCGCTATTAAAGGATACGCTCCCAGCGCTTCGCACACACATTGCACCAGAACCGCTGGAACCGAAACTCAGGAATTTTGCGCGATTCCGGTATTTTTCAAAAATAAGTATCGGTTCTGCATAAGAACCGGTTGTCGGTTCCCAACCCTAGTCTGGAGTAGAAACATCCAGAGCCACCGTGCACAGGCGTGTGCAGGAAATGGGCTACAGGTGCCGCATTCCCCAGGTCAAGCCACTTTTGAACCAGAAACAGCGGCAGAAGCTCCTGACCTGGGCTACAGAGAAGCAGCACTGGACTGTCGCTAAAATTTTGCATGTCATTCGGAAATCAAGGTGCCAGAGTCTGGAGGAAGACTGGGGAGATGGAAATGTAAAAATGCCTGAAGTCCAGTGTCAAGTACCCACAGTCAGTGATGGTCTGGGGTGCCATGTCAGCTGTTGGTGTTGGTCCATTGTGTTTTATCAAGGGCAGGGTCAATGCAGCTAGCTATCAGGAGATTTGTGAGCACTTCATGCTTCCATCTGCTGAAAAGCTTTATGGAGATGAAGATTTCGTTTTTCAGCACAACCTGGCACCTGCTCACAGTGCCTAAACCCCTGGTAAATGGTTTACTGACCATGGTATTACTGTGCTCAATTGGCCTGCCAACTCTCTTGACCTGAACCCCATAGAGAATCTGTGGGATATTGTGAAGAGAAAGTTGAGAGACGCAAGACCCAACACTCTGGATGAGCTTAAGGCCGCTATCAAAGCATCCTGGGCCTCCATAACACCTCAGCAGTGCCACAGGCTGATTGCCTCCATGCCACGCCGCATTGAAGCAGTCATTTCTGCAAAAGGATTCCCGACCAAGTATTGAGTGCATAACTGAACATAATTATTTGAAGGTTGACTTTTTTTTGTTGTATGCCAGCTGTATGCCAAAATCATCAGTATTAAAACAATAAAATACCTTAAAAAATATTTGACCTATAATATGGCCCAAAAGTATGATACTACTTACCATCTTCTGCAGCACTGTTAAAGAGACATGAATGATGTCATTTCTGGTAAATGATGCCACATATTGGAGAAGTGAGTCAAAATTATTATAGGCATATTGACGGGACAGGACTGAGTTCAGACTGAGGCACATACATTTATAGTCAGTTTTTTTTTTTAAATAAAATATCTTGCTTTTTTTTTCACAAAAAACTTACACAAATAAATGCTTACATAAATGCTTATATGCCAAAACATTATAGACATTCTACAATGAAAAATCCTTGGTCTAAGATATAAATAAGATTTTTTTTTATGATTAAAAATTATTTAAATGCAATAATAATTGTTATTCATTATAATGAACAAAGTATTGTGAAAAGCTTTTAACATTTCATTTTGGTGAACCACAAGTCTGGAGGACTGACATATTACCGAATTGTAAGGAATTACGCGTGTGTGTGTGTGTGTGTGTGTGTGTGTGTGTGTGTGTGTGTGTGTGGTTCAGGTAAACCCTACTTATATGAGATAAAAATGTCCCCACAAATATGGCAATATCTGATATTTTTGGTCCCTATGAGGAAAACAGCTTATAAATCAGACTAAATTAGCCTGTTTTTTTTTTGTATGTTTTTGTTTTTTGAAAATGCAAAACTACATAAAGTAGGGGTAGGGGTTAGAATATACCGTTTGTAAAGTATACAAATCATAATGTCTATGGAAAATCCACAAAAACACGAAAACAACGTGTTTGTCTGTGTGTTTGTACCGCTAGTATTGTGGAAAGAAAATATCACATGTTTATGTAGCGCTTGGCATGACATCATATCAATACACATTACATTTTAAATGCTGGAAATTGAATGCAGATATATATATGAATTCAATTCAACAGCAGCTTGATCTAGTCACCGGACAAATTGAAAATCTTAATTTATTTGCTTGTAGAGCCACCTGCTGGTTGACTCAACCATCTGCGTTTGTTCATATCTTCTGTCCACATCGAGCTAATCAAGCAGTAGAAACACCTCAGATTAATATAGCTGTAAATAAACATTATACAACTGCTGGCTAAGCACAAAGCGATATATTTAGCATGATTCATATTCTGCTAGTGTGAGATCCATAGGTAAGATCACATGATAGAGGAGGAAACAGGCCGACACACCGACAGTAAAACAGCAACCGTGGACAGGTGATCCAATTAGCCTAAATTTAGTTGAGAATTCCACTGTTGTCTTCAGAGAACGACGCCATTGTATCATCTAACGCGGTTTTAGCTCGGATGATCCAACCAAATGTTGTTCAAACTCACTTTAATCCCACAAAATCTGGTAAGTGCAGCAAAATTCAATCCCCCGAGGTTTAGTGTCTCTTATGGTTGCATATGTGGCACTTTCCAGGAATAGGGTACAATTTGTTGTCCCATTTTTTTTTTTTAGAGTATTAGAGGCACAAACCTCATATTTTTGAACGATTGGATATTATGTTAGATAAACTATTATCTAACATGAAATCAACCTAACGTGGCAAGTTAGCTACTTTTAAAATGGAGCATTTTGTCCTGTCAGAGATTTAGAAGTCTTGTCTGTAGGCTGTATATTTATTAACATTATACAATGTCACATTTCGGGCTTAATCGCATTCTGTTAAATACAGTTGTTGTAAAATATTTTAATAATTTAAAAAGATTAGCTACAACAAATGTAACAGTGCTTAAAATTGAATAACCTTATAAGTTTTTATATTTTACCATTTAAGTAATAAAAATATTAAAACATGTATTGTAATATTTTTATGGTTATTCAATGTTTATTCCTAGACAGCCAGCGTCTTCATTTTGTTCTTCATTTTACTAAAAGAGTATTTCCTGTCTTTTGTTGTTGTTGTTGTTTAATTTTAGTTCTCAAAGATTTTTATTAGGCAAATCACACAATATTTACAATATTTACACAATATTTATATATTTACATTTTGATTATGGTACGTATTTGTAACATTTAGTCAATGTAAGCACTAAGAATTTTCTTGTAATATTTATATGGTTATTCAATGTTTATTCCTAAACAACCAGCATCACACCAAAATGTTCTTCATGTTACTAAAAGAGAATTTCCTGTCATTTTTTTTTTCATTCTATTTCTCAAAGATTTTTACTAGGAAAATCACACAATAATTATTTACATTTATGATTATGGTATGTATTTGTAACATTTAGTCAATTAAGCACTTTTAAGAATCTCTGAAAAATGATCAGTGTTGGGCAAAGTTACTTTGAAAAGTAATGCATTACAATATTGCTTTACTCTCTTAAAAAGTAGCTAATTGCGTTAGTTACTTTTTAAGAAAAGTAATGTTACGTTACTTTTGCGTTACATTTTTACCTGGGCTGGGCTTAATATCAGAAAAGTTCTATTTTTGTGAACATTTTTCTGAAAAGAAGACCCTTTTACACCAAAATTGAATAATAAGTCTCAGGCTGAGGTAAAAATGCTAATTCACACGTGTACAGTAGAGGGCGCAGCTCAAACAAACCTTTCAGCTCTGCTTCCATTCTAGATAATGGAAGAATAGGATGCAGGAGAAAAAAGTTTAAAACTTAAACTTTAAAAAAAGTTATCTTTTCTTATAGTTGAACTGAATCGTCGAATGTCAGCAGCAAGACATTGGTCAATAAACTCAGGTTAAATGCATAAAAATATATTTGTTTGCATTCTGATATTGCATTTGACCAATTTTATTCTTTTTTAGGAATACTGAATCTTCTTTTGTGCAAGTGAGATGAGTAAATGCATGCTCACATTTAGTCTAATCTAGGACTACAATAACCATCATGTTTACACAAAGTCTCTGCACTTACTCACAATTTCTCTCAACATGGGGACAGGAGAGCTGTCAGTCAAATAAATTTGAAAAAGTAGCTTGCGTTACTTTTTTGAAAAAGTAACTCAGATATTTTGTTGTAAATTTGAAAAGTAATGTTACTTGAAAAAGTAATCTGATTATGTAACTCAAGTTACTTGTAATGTGTGTACCCCCAACACTGAAAATGATTATTTATAAAGCTAAAAGTTCTTTGGATATGAAGCTTTTATTTTGTTCGCCGTCGAGGTAGGCATCAATTAGAACTACTTGTCCTCTCTTTTGTGCATGCTTCAGTTCTCCAGGGTTCTTCTCATCTGAAGTTTCTGTTAACATTTGCCCAACTGGCAGCACACTCACCAAACATGTAACAGTGTTTTTGGGCTACAAGAACATTCATTCAGTCCCCCGGCCTGCAATCATTTCAGCTAATGCAAAACCTCGATGGGAAATCCAATGCTGTTTTTGTAGACTGTGGTCAAAAAACACACCAACAACCAGTCTGTTTTTTGAAGCTTATTTAGTTACACCAATAAAAAAAAAAAATAATTAAACATTTACATCTTTACACCTTATTTGCATAAGCCTCTATCATTGCACAAGGTCAGCGGGTACCGGCACAATATATTAATGTTCATAAGGCAAACGAGCACGTCATAATCATAAACTTTGATTTGAGAAAAAGGTTCTTATTTGGAACAGCTAAATAGCAGCAGTGCAAAACCAGCTACAAAAACTGTGGAAATTCATGAGCTCACCTGTCTGGCATAATACTGTGTTGCAAAAGCACTATTCAGCAATAAGGACAGATGGAAAATGACCTCTGTATACACTTTAACCCTCATGAGTCAAAACAGCAGCATTGCAAAGAAAGATCCTTAAATACATAAATACACAGATAACTGGTTATAAACAAATACTGTACACATATGTTAACATTCAAACGTTTGGGGTTAGTAAGATTTTTGTTCTTATGCTCACCATGGCTGCATTTGTTTGATTAAAAAAGCAGGAATATTGTAAAATATGACTACAATTTAAAACTGCTTTAAAATATTTTATGTAATTTATTTCTGTGATCAAAGCTGAATTTTCAGCATCATTACTCCAGTCTTCAGTGTCACATGATCCTTCAGAAATCATTCTAATATGCAGATTTGCTGTTCAAGGAACATTTCTTTATTATTATCAATGTTAAAAACAGCTGTGCATATTTTGTGGAAATTATGATTTTAAGGATTAGAAAATTACATTTTTAATGCATCATTGCTGAATAAAAGTGTTAATTATTTTTTAAAAATCCCACTGACCCCATAACTTTTGAACAGTATGTGCAGTATACATGGTGAATCGCTGTTTTATATGTATTTGATAAGACAAATAAATCCTTAAGAATATTACATCACTGCTCAGAGATTCAAAGAGAACATTTCTCTTGATAACACCATTAACATACTGATTAATATATAAAATATGACTAAATATAAAGCTAAAAATTAAAGCATTCAAGTTTAATTTGGTGGGTAATGTACCTTTAAGTTATAATTATTATTATTAATATTATTAATTGAATCTTACCACATACCCAAAGTTATTAGGCTACTCAGCGATGCATGTCACTCTAGCAAATCAAGCAGTAGTTAGGTGTTTGTAATTGGGCATTAAGATAAAGAACTGTATGCTGGAGAAGGAATTGTGACTTGTTACCTACTTGGTTTCTTAAAGTGCAGGGGAATCATGTGCATATGTTGTTGTTTTTTTGTGTTTTTCAGAAAGACAAGCTTGCTGAAGTTGCTCTGACGGTCTTGGCATCATATGACAGGTCCGTGGGTTAAATAACCTCTAAAGCATGGGGAGGAGAACATTTATATTTTGTATACCAACTGTACGACAGCTTTCAAATATGAATTTATTTAAATCTAATGTATTAATAATATAAAAACAGGTGGCATGCATTTAATAATAGTATACTATATCAAGTAATGCACATATGTTTATGCTTCAGATATGTTTAAATTATATTTAAATAAATGACTTTTTAATCACCATCCTTACCTAATATTTAATCTAATCCTTGAATAATCAATTTTAATCATGAGTTGCATAATATTAAACTGGTATATTTAGTAATGTTTAAAGGCCCCCTGTGGTGAAAATCAAGTTTTTAAAGTTGTTTATATGTCTATGTGGGGTTTACACGGGTTACATTAAAGCTATTTTAAGACATGGAGACTTTTTTTCACAGTAAAAAACATTGAAATATGTAATATTGTCTCCATATTGGTGGTCAAAGATGAGTTTTAAGGTATACAATTATTGACTACAGGGGGACTTTAAATTAAGATTTCAAAAGTTATCCACAATTAAATGTTTTCGCATACCAGTTTGCTGATGGGCTTGTATCTCATCTAGGCCAGAAAGACTGCGGAAGGATCGGCGCTCCTTGAAGGCCACAGTAGGAAGCATATCCTCCTCGTCCCTCAGCTCCAGCTTTGGTGTTTTTCCTGGACCTGGTAGCCTGATTACAGGCTTCACATTCTCACAAGGCAAGTTATCCTTCACCAATGCAGTTTTCTAATGGGGACAAAAAATCAGCAGGGCCTCTAGGTGGGACATAAACAAAGCGCCTGCCAATGATAGTCTTACCTTTTCTTCAGAGTCTGTCTTTCTTGTTCTTTTCATGATTTGTTCCAGGCGCTGATTTGGGGAAAATTTAAAGCACAATATATTTGTACAATATAGTCAGAACGATTTTTTTAAAGAAGTCTCTTATGCTCACTAAGGCTACATTTGATAAAAAATGTATATTGTGAAATATTACCATTTAAAATAACTGGTTTCTATTTTAATGTTTAAAAATGTAATTTATTCCTGTGTTGACATATTATTCCAGTCTTCACGGTCACATGATCACTCAGAAATCATTCTAATATGCTGATTTGCTGCTCATTTTTCTTATAAATGCTGAAAAAGGTTGTGCTGCTTTTAATATTTTTGTTGAATTTTTTCAAGATTCTTTACTGAATTGAAAGTTCAAAAGAACATAATTATTCATTTGAAATATAAATCTTTATTTTAACATGATAAATGTCTTTACTGTGACTTTTGATCAATTCAATGTATCCTAACTCAATAAGTAAGTATAAATGTATCCTAAGACATACCTTTTTCCGATCTTGGCGTTCGGCCTCCTCTCTCTGGAAACGACTCTCTCTTTCCAGTCTCTGCTGCTCTGCCAGCACCCTTTTACGAACCTCTTCCTCTCTCTGAGAACACATTATGGAGCATTATAGGAATTTTTATGCTTTTATGCCAATGATCCATCTAATATGATATGATCCTAGCTGTATTTTAGGGGGGAATAAATGGTTTGAAGCGAAAAAGATGGTAATGTCAGTAAGAGTAGCATATGAATCACTAAATTTAAGCTGAAGTTTGTATTTTTGCTAAATGTTTTGAACAATGATTTTCAAACATGTTTCCTGAGCACCTCTCAATCTGTCACTGCCTAGATTTTGAGGCAGGACTGTCTATTTGTCTAACCAGTGATGCTATGTCAGGCTAGTTGGAATACTGAACACTTTTCAAATGGCCTTCTTATAATTGTTTCTACATATTGAACTGAGTATGGGGGAAAAACTTTAAAGGGGTCATGAACTGAGAAGTCTAATTTTCCTTAATTTTTTGACATATAAGAGGTCATCATGCTATAAGAACTTTATACTATATATCAAACTTCGGGCCCCACCCACTGACGTGTTAGTGAGATGACGAGCAGAGAAGAGCAATAAAGGAAAAAAAAAACATTACCTTCCAAAGGATCCTAATGCTAGGAATGTGGTTATTTAATTTTCAACGATGTGAATCTGTCAGTTGACAGTTTATTTGTATTTTACTGTGCATTCTTATGTAAATCATTTGCAATTCGCACAGGCTTTGTAAACAGACTTTTACGATATAGACTCAACGGTATTGCCACAACATGTAAGTAACTGTGTTAATTTTAATGCCTGATCTGTGCCCAGTGAGTTCTGATATTAAATGATTCATGTACAGTCAGATTCTCTTTGTCTATGACTGGTTTGTGGACTCTTGCCAAAACTCCTGTTACATACATATCTGTTATTTACATTGTTTGCACTGTTAGTTATAATATAATGCGTATCACTGCAACCTTTCATGCCACAATCTAAATATATCTAAATATGATCTAAATATAATGCTATAATCAACACTTTTCACAATTAGTTAACCTTGACAGCTGTAAAAGTAAAAACTTGCTAAAAGTTTGAGAGAGTTCCACATGTAATGGCTATTTCATATGCGAAGATGTGTTTTTTATTTTATTTTATTTTTTTATGTAAAAGTCATACTAATGTTATAAAGGCACCCCAGGGAACATTATAAAACAATGCAGTTTATGTCCCCTTTAAACATCCAAAAGCTTTAATACCTGCTGTTGAAGCCTTTTTTCCTCCTCTTTCTGTCTGCGATCGTTTTCCTCCTCAGCCTGAAGTCTCTCCTCTTCCTCTCTCTTCCTTTTTTCCTCCTCCAGTCTCAGGGCCTCTGCCTCCTGTCTGGCTCGTTCTTCAGCTCTCCGACGGGCCAGTTCCTCTCTGCTCTTTCTGCAAAAATGAGCCACACAAGTTCGTTGAGATGCCTAAACCACTTCGGGAATTTATATTTGCTAACATAAAGTTCAAACTCTGAAATTTCATGTCCTGCTTTTTTATCTTCAGCATATAACTCTTTAGTTGCTTCAGTAATGAACCAGCCTAAGTTGTGGCCTTTTTTCATTTACAAATAAAATTTTGTATTGATGATAATAATTAAGTTTAAAATACTAAGACACACAAGATAACTTCATAATTTCACTGATAGAGGAAAGGTAAGAATACTAAAGTATACCTCTCGGTCTCCTCTTTCTGTCTGCGTTCCTCTTCCTCTTTCTCTCTTTGGAGTCGGGCTTGCCGCCTTTTCTCTGCCAGTAAGCGAGTGGCCTGCTCAGGGTCTGTAGTCCAAGTAGAAGGTCTGACTTGAGCGCCCTCACCAATCTGACTTGGTCCTGAAAGTGAATAAGAGTAGAGGCGTATTTCACCAGGATATTCACTATACCTCCACAATATCCACAAGCACTTAGGGCCATCACAAGCCCTCTGAGTTAAGAGTCAACAGCACTTTGTAAAACTCAAGATAAGAACTGCCAAAGATTCAGTTAAAGATACTGAAACCTCTTCCCAAAACCGAGAACATATTATGAATTTGCCTCTTTTAATAATAAATCCTGCACTTACAGTATATATTGTCATTTTACTAAATATATTTAATTTCATTTTAGCAATTAAAAAAAAAATATATATTTTAAATAACATCCATCCCATCCATCCATCCAACGTTTTATTCTAAAAAAAATTTTTTAATTAATATTGTAGATGAGTTTATTTTTTAGGTTCCAAAGTACAAGGAAAAAAAATAACCTAAATACCAAACAAAGAACCGTTTCCGTATAAAAGGTTCTAAACTGAACTATTTATTTTATGAAAATGTGGGAATCATTCTTTCACTTACCATTAGGAATCTGAGAGCCTACTGGATTCAACTGGAGTTGGTTATCTTGCAGACACTGAGTAAGTGTTTCGTCAGGTTGTAGATGACCAGATGAGAGCTCATACTCTGGTTCTAGATCCTCCTCTTCTGGCAGTGGAGGTAAACTATCTTGTTTAAGTGTGGCCTGTCTGAGATGGGATCTGTTCTGCACCCTTGGAAATGGGTATATAAAGATAGAATGGATCAAAATGACACACTTTTTTCTGAGTGTGAGGAAAGTTGAGTGTTACTTATTCCTGTAGGAAAGTAAAATCACAAGTGAGATCTTTTTAAAAGCTGTACTACATAACTTAGCCTCTTGGTCACCATCTGTGGTTGAAATGTAAAATTGCAAGTTACTGTGTTTCTTATGTCAGTTGTGCTTTGCCACTGCTTTAATGCATGACATGCAAGGACAAATGACATGAAATTGAAATATACTGCCATATAGTACAGCTTTTACTATCTCAGTTGTTTCCCTTAGACAGTGATATTACATGGAGACTAGACACTTAAGTTTAAGTCTAAGATTACAAAAATATAAATGTACCATGATGGTGGGAGGAAAGTATTCTCTGGTGGGTTTGTATCCTGTTTGGGCTTGATTTCAGTTGTTGTTTGTAGCTTTTTCAAGTCTTGTCCCTCAAAATCCCCTTTTGCCACCTGAAGTAATGTATGTAAAAAAAAAGTTTAGATGCGGTACTCCATGCAGCAAAGTAACACTTTTTTGGGGTTTATATATTATTTTTAAATGGGCTAACTCCCACCAGCTCTCTGTTGGTGGTTCTGCGGATGGTGACGTTTGGACTTGAGCTTGCGGACCTCTTTGGCACTTTCCCACAATCCACCTTTGGCTTTCGTATGGTGCTGGAGTTCATGGTATGACATGAGGCTGAACGACGACAAACATGAACAACTGAAGATGTATGGTGTTTTTTTTTTTTTATAGATATGGATGAATGAGTACAGAGAAATAGGGTGAAGCAATGAGCAGGAGAAGAAAAGAGAGAGCCTATATTTATTACATCCAGCTGCAGACTTTTGCTTTTCCCTTTATATATCTGAATGAAAAATACAATTTGTCACTCTAAAGGGATACCTGTGTCTCGTGACAGACATACAGCGCTCCTGCTTCTGGCTAGATAAGAGACGGTAGGGGTCTGAAGACGACGGACAAGGTCAATCTCCCACTGACTAAGAGAGCGGTGTTTAGCTGGAGAAGAGCAGAAAGCAGAGCGACTAACAGGAAGTGGTAAGAAAAAGAGTTGGGAAAATAGATGCAAGGCTAGAAGACCGTTTTAGTGCCAGTTTCTGCGTTTTGAGTCATGCATTGAGATATTCACCATTTTTGTTTTCGTTCTTGTTGACCCTTCGTGTGCAGTGCTTCTGTTTGGCCTTCTGGCTCTTTTCCATCGTCTTCCGCACCACAGACTCATAACGCTCCTAAAATATGGGATGAAAACACTCCCATGATCCCATGCTCCATGTTTTTTATCATGGTTGCAAAATCTCAAGAGCAATTTTTCATCATTGTTGCTGCAATCAGTGCATATTAAACTGATGATATACACTACTAATCAAAAATGTGGACACTCCTAACTCAATTTATGAGCTTTACCTTTTGATCTATATACACTATACTGGCAAAAGTTTTGGGACGCCTGCCTTTAAATGCACATAAACTTTATTGACATCCCATTCTTAATCTGTATGGTTTAATATGGAGTTGGCCCACCCTTTGCAGCTAAAACAGCTTCAACTCTTGTGGGAAGGCTTTCCACAAGGTTAAGGAGTGTGTTTTTGACCATTCTTCTTGAAGTGCATTTTGAAAGGGATAGTTCACCCAAAAATGAAAATTAGCCCATGATTTACTCACCCTCAAGTCATCCTAGGTGTATATGACATTCTTCTTTCAGACGAATACAATCAGAGTTATATTACAAAATTCCAGGCTAATCCAAGCATTAGAATTGCAGTAATAGTTGCTCTGTAAGATGGTCGGCCGAAAGTTAATCTGATAAAGTTTTAAATATGGATATTTTTCGTGCACACATGCGTCGATTCTCTTCAGAAGGCCTTTATAAACACACCGGAATTTGATGGAGAGATGCACTTTTTATGGACAAACTCTCTCATCCATGTCCTTGCTTTGTGCACTGGCGTGCAGTCATGTTGGAACTGGAAGGGGCCATCCCCAAATGGAAGGGGCTGTTCCCACAAATTTGGGAGCATGAATTTGTGCAAAATGTCTTGGTATGCTGGAGCATTGAGAGTTCCTTTCACTGGAACTAAGGGGCCAAGCCCAAACCCCCAAAAAACAACTCCACACCATAATCCCCCCTCCACCAAACTGTATACTTGGCACAATTCCAGGCAAGTATTGTTCTCCTGGCAACTGCCAAACCCAGACTTGTTCATCAGATTTCCAGACAGAGAAGTGTGATTCGTCACTCCAGAGAACATGTCTCCACTGCTCTAGAGTCCAGTGGCAGCGTGCTTTACAGCACTGCCTCCAATGCTTTACATTGCACTTGGTTATGTAAGGCTTGGATGCAGCTGCACGGCCATGGAAACCCATTCCATGAAACTCTCTACGCACTGTTCTTGAACTAATCTGAAGGCCGCAAAGTTTAGAAGGCTGTAGCTATTGACTCTGCAGAAAGTTGGTGACTACTTCTGTGCACTGTGCCTCAGCATGTACTGACCCCACTCTTTACGTGGCCTTCCATTTTGGGAATGAGTTGCTGCTGTGCCCAATTGATTCCACCTTTGTTATAATACCACTAACAGTTGACCGGGGAATATTTAGTAGTGAGGAAATTTCATGAATGGGTTTCTTGCACAGGTGGCGACCTATCACGGTACCACGCTTGAATTCACTGAGCTCTTGAGAGCGACCTATTCTTTCACAAATGTTTGTAGTCTGCATGCCTAGGTGCTTGATTTTTATACACCTTTGGCCATGGTGTGATTTTAACACCTGAATTCAATGATTTGGAGGGGTGTCCCAATACTGCTAAAAAAAAATGAGGGAACAATTAAATCCCATTGGATCTCAATGAATGAAATGTATGAAATATTTTATATACATTCTATAATTTATTAAGAACAAAATTATTAAGAGTCAATGGAAACCAAAATCATCACACCTGGATTCAAAATGATACCAAAAATCAATGTTAAAAACTGAAGTTACAGGTTGATCCAACTTGTATGAAGTTCATCAGAGCAACTCATAATGTAGGTCAGTAGTATGTATGGCCTCCATGTGCCTGTATGTACTCACGACAATGTCTGGGCATGGTCATCATGAGATAGCTGATGGTGTCCTGGGGGATCTCCTCCCAGACCTGGTTCAGGGCATCAGTGAACTCCTGGACTGTCTTTGGTGCAACTTGGCAGCTTTGGATGCTCTGGCACATGATATCCCAGAGGTTCTCAATTAGATTTAGGTCAAGGGGACGTGAGGGCCAGTGAATGGCATAAAAGCCTTCACCATCTAAAAACTGCTTATACACTCTAGCCACATGAGCAGAGCATTACAGAGCTGCTGGGTTGTTGTTTTTCTCGTGTACTTGCCTGTCTTCCAGTATCTCATCTTTAAACTGTGGTGGGAGACACACCAAACCTCATTGCGATGACACGTATGAATGTGCCATCCTGGAGGAGCAGGACTACCTGTGCAACCTGATTGGGTTGTAGGTACTGCCTCATGCTACAGACAAGGACTCTAACAAAACTAAAGACTGAGTGACAGTCTCTCTCAGAAGTCAAGATGGGCAGAGGATCACCAATTCCCCTAATGCTGCGGCAAAAAAATGTGGGGCAATATCAGAAAGGAGTTTCTCCGAGAAAAATTGCAAAGAGTTTGAAGTTATCATAATCTACAGTGCATAATATCGTCCAAAGATTCAGAGAATCTGGAACAATCTCTGTGCGTAAGGGTCAAGGGCAGAAAACCATACTGTATACCCGTGATCTTTGGGCCCTTAGATGGCACTGCATCACATACAGGAATGCTACTGTAATGGAAATCACAACATGGGCTCAGGAGTACTTATTGTCGGTGAACACAATCCACCGTGCCATTCGCTGTTGCCGGCTAAAACTCTATAGGTAAAAAAATAAGCCATATCTAAACATGATCCTTTCACCCATAGTAAACATTTGGCGCATCATAAAGAGGAAGATGCGACAAAGAAGACCTAAGACAGTTGAGCAACTAGAAGCCTGTATTAGACAAGACTTTGATAGCATTCCTATTCCTAAACTTGAGCAACTTGTCTCCTCAGTCCCCAGACGTTTGCAGACTGTTATAAAAAGAGGTTATGCCACATAGTGGTAAACATAGCCTTGTCCCAACGTTTGAGATGTGTTGATGCCATGAAATTTAAAATCAACTTATTTTTCCCTTAAAATTATACATTTCCTCAGTTTAAACATTTGATATGTCATCTATGTTGTATTCTGAATAAAATATTAAAAATTTGAAACTTCCACATTGCATTTTGTTTTTATTCACAATTTGTACAGTGTCCCAGCTTTTTTGGAATCAGGATTGTATTTTTATTTAGAAAATATTATGCAATCATTAATTTCCCTAAAAAGATGTGTCCAAAATTTTCACTGGTAGCATATACAGTTCCTTCTCAAAAAATGTGCATATTGTGATAAAAGTTCATTATTTTCCATAATGTAATGATAAAAATTACACTTTCATATATTTTAGATTCATTGCACACCAACTGAAATATTTCAGGTCTTTTATTGTTTTAATACTGATGATTTTGGCATACAGCTCATGAAAACCCAAAATTCCTATCTCAAAAAATTAGCATATCATGAAAAGGTTCTCTAAACGAGCTATTAACCTAATCATCTGAATCAACTAATTAACTCTAAACACCTGCAAAAGATTCCTGAGGCTTTTAAAAACGCCCAGCCTGGTTAATTCCTCAAAACCGCAATCATGGGTAAGACTGCCGACCTGACTGCTGTCCAGAAGGCCATCATTGACACCGAGAGGGTAAGACACAGAAAGAAATTTCTGTACGAATAGGCTGTTCCCAGAGTGCTGTATCAAGGCGGCTCAGTGGGAAGTCTGTGGGAAGAAAAAAGTGTGGCAAAAAACGCTGCACAACGAGAAGAGGTGACCGGACCCTGAGGAAGATTTTGGAGAAGGACCGATTCCAGACCTTGGGGGACCTGCGGAAGCAGTGGACTGAGTCTGGAGTAGAAACATCCAGAGCCACCGTGCCCAGGTGTGTGCAGGAAATGGGCTACAGGTGCCGCATTCCCCAGGTCAAGGCACTTTTGAACCAGAAACAGCAGCAGAAGCGCCTGACCTGGGCTACAGAGAAGCAGCACTGGACTGTCGCTCAAATTTTGCATGTCATTCGGAAATCAAGGTGCCAGAGTCTGGAGGAAGACTGGGGAGAAGGAAATGCCAAAAGGCCTGAAGTCCAGTGTCAAGTACCCACAGTCAGTGATGCAGCTAGCTATCAGGAGATTTTGGAGCAATTCATGCTTCCATCTGCTGAAAAGCTTTATGGAGATGAAGATTTTGTTTTTTAGCATGACCTGGCACCTGCTCACAGTGCCTAAACCACTGGTAAATGGTTTACTGACCATGGTATTACTCTGCCCAATTGGCCAGCCAACTCTCCTGACCTGAACCCCATAGAGAATCTGTGGGATATTGTGAAGAGAAAGTTGAGAGACGCAAGACCCAACACTCTGGATGAGCTTAAGGCCGCTATCGAAGCATCCTGGGCCTCCATAACACCTCAGCAGTGCCACAGGCTGATTGCCTCCATGCCACGCCGCATTGAATCAGTCATTTCTGCAAAAGGATTCCCGACCAAGAATTGAGTGCATAACTGAACATAATTATTTGAAGGTTGACTTTCAGTGTATTAAAAACACTTTTCTTTTATTGGTCGGATGAAATATGCTAATTTTTTGAGATAGGAATTTTGGGTTTTCATGAGCTGTATGCCAAAATCATCAGTATTAAAACAATAAAAGACCTGAAATATTTCAGTTGGTGTGCAATGAATCTAAAATATATGAATGTATCATTACATTATGGAAAATAATGAACTTTTATCACAATATGCTAATTTTTTTAGAAGGACCTGTATAATAGCATATATAAACAAATTCTCTCCAAGACTCCAACCAAGCATCTTTCACAGTTTTAACTCACTCTTTCTTCTTTGATCCTCTGTCTGCGTTTCTCCTCGACCGCCATCCTCCTCCTCTCCTCTTTTTGTCGCTGCTCCTCCAACTTCTTCCGTCGCTCCTCCAGGTGTTTCTCGTAGAACTGCTTGGCCCGCTCCTCCCTCACCAGCCAGCCATGCTCTCGCAGTGCTACAGTTCAGGTACACCAATAAAAACTTTTGAATTAATAAATCTTTCTGTTTGTACTTAAGTTGATAATGATGTTATGTTGAGGGTAAGGAAAATACCCAGCTGTTTTTGGTACGCCTCTCTCCGTTCCCGGGCCAGTCGCAGTCTCTCGTCCACTTTTAGAGCATTTGACTCTAAATTAGAAAATAATTAATCAGAAATGTTTTATCGCATATAATATCATACATTTAACCATGTTCGTGTAAATGACAAAAATGAGCTGCTTGGAAGAGCTCAGCAAAGATTCAGCTTTAAAGACTTATCCAAAGTATCTCATCTTTATTGACTTTGTATCCATGGCAGCAGTATCAGATAATGGGAGGGTTTGAAAAAGAAAAATGCTAATTTAATTGATTGATACATATTAGCTATTTCAGCTAACCTGCATTATTTCCATTTCGTTTTTTTATATTAATCTGTGCCGTGGAGTGTGGTGGAGCACATGCTTTTCTTTTCTGCTCCAGGGCTGTGGGTTTCATATCAGAGCTGGAATCTGAAAAAAAAAAGTGTTTGGTGTTTAGAAAAATATATATATCTATTAAATATAAACAGCGAACATGAAAATTCAAAACAATTTGGCTTAATTCTACTGATTCTCCAACCCAGTTTGAAAAGCATATTGGCAGGTTAGAGTGTAAGGGGTGTGATTTACATCATTTCAACAAAATAATGATTCGTTCACTAACATGAAACAGCTGTATTGCTTGGGAGACGCACAACAGTTCTGGTATGACTTTTGTTGGAACTATTATTTCATTGCAAAATAGATCAAACAATTCTGTGTGAACTGTTGTATAAAATCAATATCAGATTTGCAATTTGCAGTTCCTCATATAATAACATTATTATTAAAAACAAGAATGCACACAGGGTATGTTTTTGTATCCAAGGGAGCTTGAGTCTTAATCTCAATGCACGGTCTGTGTCTATATTTGTAAGGAAGTAATGTAGTGCGATTTGATAAAGCAGCATACTCTGCACGGAACCTATATGCACGCTGCTTGTGTGAATGCAGTCAGTTTTTACTGCAAAAGATGAGATCATTTGATTGGATGTCATGCATTTGAAATTTTACAGCTCTATTTTGCCTGTTCTAAGTACATGTTCGGTTTTAATATATTATTTTAAGGTTGGGTTAGCTTAGCTTAGCATAATGAATGGTATCCTATGTTGCCAGCTAGCATGTCCCGAGTAAAAGTGATCAAACACCTAATTACTTCTTGTGGCCTGCATATTCACAACAAGTACAAATCGCGATGCAGATTAAGACTAGGCGATTTTATAGGCAGATATTAACTTTGGACTTTATTATGGGGAAGCACAGGCGAAGCACTGCTACTTGGGCGCAGAGATATCATGTAAACCTTGAAATCCCACAACTTACATTTCATGTGTTGCTGAAAATGTTTTTAATTTCAATGAACTCAAGATTTGAAGGCAACCAGGTAACTTACTTTTAAAATATTTTTTACAGTGTATGAAACCTTGCTTTAGTCAGAATGAAGTGTCCTTACACCGTGGTTAAAAAGATAATTTAGTGTTAAGCGTAAGTCTACACTCACCTAAAGGATTATTAGGAACACCTGTTCAATTTATCATTAATGCAATTATCTAATCAACCAATCACATGGCAGTTGCTTCAATGCATTTAGGGGTGTGATCCTGGTCAAGACAATCCCCTGAACTCCAAACTGAATGTCAGAATGGGAAAGAAAGGTGATTTAAGCAATTTTGAGCGTGGCATGGTTGTTGGTGCCAGACGGGCCGGTCTGAGTATTTCACAGTCTGCTCAGTTACTGGGATTTTCACGCACAACCATTTCTAGGGTTTACAAAGAATGGAGTGAAAAGGGAAAAACATCCAGTATGCAGCAGTCCTGTGAGCGAAAATGCCTTGTTGATGCTAGGGATAGCAGAAGACCCCACCGGGTACCACTCATCTCCACTACAAATAGGAAGAAGAGGCAATGATTTGCACGAGCTCACCAAAATTGGACAGTTGAAGACTGGAAAAATGTTGCCTGGTCTGATGAGTCTTGATTTCTGTTGAGACATTCAGATGGTAGAGTCAGAATTTTGCGTAAACAGAATGAGAACATGGATCCATCATGCCTTGTTACCCCTGTGCAGGCTGGTGGTGGTGGTGTAAGGGTGTGGGGGAGGTTTTCTTGGCACACTTTAGGCCCCTTAGTGCCAATTGGGCATCGTTTAAATGCCACGGCCTACCACAAATCTCCATCAACTGCAAGATGCTATCCTATCAATATGGGCCAACATTTCTAAAGAATGCTTTCAGCACCTTGTTGAATCAATGCCACGTAGAATTAAGGCAGTTCTGAAGGCGAAAGGGGGTCAAACACAGTATTAGTGTGGTGTTCCTAATAATCTTTTAGGTGAGTGTATATATTTAACCGGTTAGTGTATTCCATACTTGCTTGTCCTGCCATACTACGGTGCATCTGGAAAGTATTCACAGCGCTTCACTTTTTTCACATTTTATGTTACAGCCTTATTCCAAAATGGCAACGTGAAAGAAGTTTGTTTGAAATCTTTGAGAATTTATTAAAAATAAAAAATCATATGTACATAAGTATATACAGCCTTTGCCATGACACTCAAAATTGAGCTCAGGTGCATCCTGTTTCCACTGATCATCCATGAGATGTTTCTACAACTTCAATGGAGTCCACCTGTGGTAAATTTCAGTTGATTGAACATGTGGAAACGCACCTGTCTATATAAGGTCCCTCAGTTAACAGTGCATGTCAGAGCAAGCCATAAAGTCCAGGGAATTGTCTGTAGACCTCTGAGACATGATTGTTTCAAGGTACAGAAAAAATTCTGCAGCATTTAAGGTCCCAATGAGCACAGTGGCCTCCATCATCCATAAATGGAAGAAGTTTGGAACCACCATGACTCTTATCTAGAGCTGTCCGCCTGGCCAAACGGTGCGATCAGGGGGGGGGAGGGCCTTAGTCAGTGAGGGAATCAAGAAACTATGGTAACTCTGACAGCTCCAGCGTTTCTCTGTGGAGTAAGGTGAACCTTCCAGAAGAACAACCCGAGGGAAAGTTGAATGCAGCAATGTACAGAGACATCCTTGCTGATGACCCATCTTCCAACAGGACAATGACCCTAAGTAGACAGCTAAGATAACAAACGAGTGGCTACATGACAGCTCTGTGAATGTCCTTGAGTGGCACAGACTTGAACCCCTTTGAACATCTCTAGAGAGATCTGGAAATGGCTGTCCACTGATGCTCCCCATTCAACCTGATGGAGCTTGAGAGGAAGAAGAATGGGAGTAACTGCCTAAAAATAGGTTTGCCAAGCTTGTAGCATCCTACTCATAGAGACTTGAGGTTGTAATTGGTGCCAAAATTGCTTAAACAAAGTATTGCGCAAAGATCAATACATTTGTGAAGATTTCAAACAAACTTCTTTCACATTGTCTTCATAAGGTAATGTTTGTAGAATTGAGAAAAAGAATTAATTAAATCCATTTTGGAATAAGGCTGTAACATAACAAAATGTGCACAAAGTGAAGCGCTGTGAATACTTTCTGGATGCACTGTAGATGCAGACCTCTCTCTATCATAGCAGTCTCTTTAAAAACACCTTCGCAAACAACTTGAGGGCCATAAGGCAGATATAAAGATGAACATGAGACCTGTCTCGTGCCAGTTTTGACTTTGTCCAATGAATCAAGACAGCCCAAGGCATGTACGCCATTACAAAGGCAACATTTGTTTTACTGTTGCTGTGTAGAACAACAAATTCAGCGCCTGACTGAAATGTTGAGTGTGAACTCTTGAGGTTAACTTGACACTCCATAGCACCACAATAGTGATATCGAGGGGTGACGTGGGCTACACGATGCACTCAGAACTGCTGAATTTGCTTCCATGAATATTATAAGTCAGTTGCTCTTTTAAAATTAAAGCAGGCGTACTTGTCATCAGTGCACATTACATAACATGCATCTAACATGTGACGCAGGGCCCATATAAACACCTTAAGCTCAGCTAGCCAACACACACACACACACACACACACACACACACACACACACACACACACACACACACATCACTATCTTAGCTAACCATGAAGGAATTCCTTGTAATTTAGTATATACACTCAGATGGGTAATGGTTTATGGCTCATAAGAGAATCAGTCCATGTTTGTACACAGAATTGTAGGATTCATGCCCAGTCAAAGTTGTACGCAGTTTATTTTGGACCCTAAATTAGCAGATGCAATAAATGTGAACAGCAGTTTTTAATGGGAATGAAGGTCATATTTATCATCTGCTTCTCACCAACCTTTCCGTTTCCTCGCAGTGCCGTACATCTTCAGCTGTCCTTTCTCTGTGATCGCAGCGAGACCCAGCTCTGCCGTTCTGCCTGTCTTCCTCCACTCCCGTTTCTGCTCTGCCAGGCTCAGATGAGCTGGCATCTTACCGTTTCAAAGCCCCTGTGAGTCTGTGTGTGTCCGTCTAATACATACAGCGCATCTGTGTTCCTAGTGCAGAAATCTTCCACTCCAGCTAACCACTTATCAGTGCATCCCTAACAGGGAATAGACTGGTAGAGAGAGAGACCGAGTATGAGACAGAAATTCTTCCTCGGGGAAATTGTGAGAGCAGCTGATTTGCTCCTGTCTGGGCTGCGTCCAGCACACGTGCACGGCAAGCAAACTCAGTGTGCATACGTATGTGCAGAGTGCACATGTGCCATCCTCTCACAAAAGGAAACCACCCAGCTGGTAGCACCTTTGATTACTGAAGGTGTGTTTCTCTTTAAAAATTCATAGCGCCCCTTGCCTTGCATTGCCAGGTCACATTGACGGCATACAAGCAGCTGCTGCGAGGATGAAATATTCACAACAAAAAAAATTCTAAGTGGTTGCCTGGGTGATCGTGATATGCAAAATTGTGGGACTGAATGGAGGCATGACATTGCACGCCAGTGTCCAGAAATAGCAGCAGACTGTGCACCCTGCAAAAAAATGTGCTTTCATCCTACACAAGGATTAGTGACTTGTAACATAAAATATACAATCAATCACAGATCAAGATTAATGGAGAATGTTCTAGTTTAGTTTCTATTGACACGTTTTTCACATTCCATATTGCTTTTCTTCAGATCGGCTGCTGCTGCATGAGGATCTGCTCTCAGACAGAAAGATGACGTTATGCCTACACTATCAGTAACAACTGTGGATCCATATTGGTGGTTTTATGTACAGTAATAGCTCTCTTGTATTACTTGAGTCTTCTTTTAGCAAATATTTTCTATCCATTGCAACTTGTAGTACATGTTTAGGGACAATCGCCCTTGAGGAATGGGTTGGGTGAACTCATAAATCAACCTTTCAGCACTCAGTTTTGAGCCTTCAAGCTTAACTGGAAACCAATAAGCCACAGACCTCTCATGCATGTAGTGGAGACAAGAGGCTATAGTAGGGCGTCATACTTTTCCACATGGTTTACCCTAAATAAATTCAATTTCTGTACAAAAAACACTGTTTGACTACAAAAAAATGCAATTGAAAATTATTAGGGGAAAATTATTAATAATTTAATAAAATTTGTTTTTAAAAAACACAGTTCTTTGAACATAAATTGAACGGTTCTGGGGCTGGGCATGTTGACACAGTAGAAACTTGCCTACTATAGGCGTTTCTGAAAAATTTAAACAGTAAAACAATTCAAGAAACAGCAAAACATTTTCTCAAGATGCACACCAGTAATGTTTTTGCTGTGAAACCAGACCTAAGTGTTTTTTATACACTTCTATAAAGCTTTGATTTTTTTTTTTTTTTTATTATTTCAATTTTTCAGTTAGTTGACAAGGCAATATCTTTTTTTTGTTTTTTGTTTTTTTGTTTTGTTTTTTACCTAAAACTATTAAATACTTTAATTTTATATGGGCGATCACTATCAAATCAAATTATGCATAAAATATAATATTTAATATTACATTTTATATTATAGTTGTTGTTATTGTTTTTTATTTGTACTCAACCTTATAGCCATTGTGACATCTAGCCTCAGTCTCATCTATACATAACATAACATAATGTGCAAATTAAATTTATCTGGAACATGAGTCAGTGTCAAAAGAACTATTTAAAAATGACCCCAAGGGTCAAAATGCATGTCTTTAATTTGTGTAAATGCAAATTTCCTGTTAGTTACTTTACAGCATACCCACAGAGAGTCTAGTTAGTGAATTATAATCAGGTTAGGTGAGACTTTCCAGGGTGGCGTCACTTCCAGGTTTGTCAGAAAGCTGTCTGAAGGCTAGCTGGAATGGTAAGATTTCTGAGTTCATACAGATGTTTACAGTAATATTATGTACAGATGGCATTTCATTTGTGCTTTAATAAACTATAGTTTTTGTTTTTTGAGAGCTTATAATATAATGACTTTTGTAATGTGACACTGAAATTTTATTGGTTTGATTTTCTTCTCTGATTAGATATCAGTACATTTGAAAATGGGTGTGAGAGAGAGGAATCTACATGAGTCAATGAATGAGTGATTGGTATTTTGTCTGATGTCATGATGAGTGAAAGAATGAGGAAATGGCACTTCTCAAAGCTTTTTTCCCCCCCTCTTCCTGTCAGAAAGGTAGAGTCTGTGTTATGCTGACAGGAGCTGGCTGACAGTGTCTGTTGTCTGCACCGATGTAGGGTTCAAGAGCATAGGAGAGACTGCCCAGGGACTGGATCTGAACGCTTTATACAACCGTTTACTGACTGAAGGACTGAAGGAGGTTACTGAATTATAATCTCTACAGGTACTTTATCTTTCTCCACTATATTTTTACTCATATTTTCCACCTGTCATGTTGCAATTGCATCTAGACCTATTCATTGCCACTTAATTTTCAGAGATTTCTTTAGAAAAACAATGATATAATTAATTCTTTACTTTCTATCTCTTAAAAGGGAGTTTCTTTTGTATTTCATTTGTATTGTTCGGTGAGCATAATTGAACCGTGTAACTGGGAGAGGGTTTTTTTAAATAATTTTGACTATCATGACTAAGAGCAGGTGGATGTCTAAGTTTAGCTCTGGAATCTGTTCCATGTGTCATTTTGGTTTTGGGTGAGGTTTACCTACCCTACCTGTAGTACTGTTGGAATTACAAATATGTTAAAAGATTCTGTCACTACAGTATACCCACCAAGAAATATGGTTTACTTTTTCATTAAAACATGGTTATTCTGGTTTATGATTTGTTGTCCTGGTAAAATTACAACGAATAAACTATACGAATAAACAAGCAATATTAAATCCATAGAATGTGGCTGTACCTTCTATATTCAACATAATAGTTCACACAAAAATTTGACTTCTGCCATCATTTACTCACCCTTAAGTCATTCCAAACTTATATTATGTACTATGGAACAAAGAAATGTTGTTCTGGTTATTCACAGAAGAACACAGATTACAATGACAAGGCATGGAAACTTTCAAGCTTCAAATAGAAAACACAAACCTCATACAAATAGTTCAGACCTTTATATTCCAAGTCTTCTGAAGCCATAAAATAGGGTTGCATGAGAAACCGACTGAAGTTTAATGGCATTTCAATAAAAATATTCCTCCGCAATAAGCTGTTAACTACTGTGTGTGGGAAATTGAGTCAACTCTAGAACTGGCTCAGTCAGATCCAGTTTCAGACTGGGTTTTTTTTTTTCTTTTTTCTGAACTGGACCAACCAATTTTTAAAAAGGCCTGACTCAAACGAGTGATTCATTCACAAATAAAGCATCGCTACTTGTTCTGTCTCTTATGCAAAGCTATCATATGGTCTCAGAAGATTAGAAATAGTTATATGGACCACTTTTATGAGGTTTTCGTGGTATTTCTGTATCATTTTGAAGACTGAAAACTGTCCCTATTCTTTTTATTCACATTGGAACAACCAAGTCACACAGGTTTGGAGGATGAAAATTTCCAGTTTTGAATGAATGATCCCTGTGATGGTGTTTCATGTTTAAGGGCCCTTAGGAGAAGAACAAGAGGCCTCGCCTGGTTTATCAAGAGTGAACTGTGGCTTCTTGAGTGTAGGCTTTTAAAATTTGGTATAAGGTGTTTTGGTCCTTCTAAAGGGATTTGTTGCAGCATTTCTCAACATTAATTAAAAAAGGTATGAAATAATAAATAATTTGGGGCGGCAGTGGCTCAGTGGTTCATGTAGATTTTATACAAACTGGAAGGTTGGTGGTTCGATCCCCGGTTCCACCTGACCAAGTGTCGAGGTGTCCATGAGCAAGACACCTAACCCCAGCTGCTCCCGACGAGCTGGATGGCGCCTTGCATGGCTGACACCGCCGTTGGTGTGTGAATGAGAGAGTGAATGGGTGAATGTGAGGCAAGATGTAAAGCGCTTTGGATGGCCATGGGTCTGTTAAAAGCGCTATATAAATGCAGTCCATTTACCATAATGTATTCAACAATTGATCTGTCTTCCTAGGTACCATAATCATGGCACCAATCAGGCCAGATCTGTTGGGCTGGGCGATCTCAGAGCAACCAGAGGCTGCATTTCTCTCCATAATCGTCCTCTTCATTGTTAGCATCGCGCTCTTGGTTCTCTGTGCAAGCTGTAAAAAGTAAGTATGGTTTCTGGGTGACAGACATGTCCTGTAGGTATGTAGCAGAAAGTCATGTTGCAATTGTTGCTGTAAAAAAAGTATGGTTTCTGGGTTGACACAGACATGTCCTGTATGTAGCAGAAAGTCACCTACCCTATTGCTGTAAGCAACATTCCTAGACATCACTGTCAAGTTTTTCTACTACGTATATTTGTAAGGAATGTGGTCCTGTCACAAAACACAGAGAGCTGTGTCTTACACATACTTGCTCATTCATGCTTAAAATGAGAAAACATGAAAATGAGACAAGTAAATAAGCAGTATATTGTGGGGTTGAAATCTCTGAAGTCTATGCAGACTGTCTGCATAGTGATGGTATATATAAGCCAGTGGGTCAAATACCAGTTAGCATGTCCGTCTCATTCACATTGTTTAAACTCATTAAGGTAAATTCCTAATAAATAAAATAATATTATTTCAATAAAAAGACTAGCTGTACCAGTAGTTGCAGTTTTAATCTCAACCACTAGAGGCCAGACAAGAACTCCAGTGCATGATAAATGTGTTGGAAAAACTTGAGGCATTTTTGCACTGACAATACTTCTTGTTTAGAATCATCAATGTTGAGTAAATTGCTCTAAAAAGTAATTACTAGCTACTAATTACATATTCAACAGAGAAATGAGTACAGTGATCTAATTACATTTTCTTAAAAGTATTGAATCACTAATTACTTTCTAAATCCCATATAAAGCTTGACACAGCTATTTTTTAATTCTTTCAAATAAATAGAATTGTTCTTGAACTGACAAAGTATTTAAAGGGAGAAGGTTACATTTAAAGGGATCCTATAATGTCTTTGTCTAATGTCTCTTTATATATGTCAAATAAATCTGTCACATACACACTCTGAGGACGTCAGAAACGGGCATTCGAGTTAGTGACTCGGACTTGAATCGCATTTGATGAGATTTCAGACTTGACTTGGTCTCAACCTGAAATGACTTCAGACTTGACTTGACATAAAAAAATATTTTAAATACAATGTCTTTAATCCTTAACTATTGTAAATGGGAAAAAAATGAATCTGCTTCACATATACGTGACGTGGTAGATCGGACCCTTTGATCTACCACGTAAACTCCGAAATGTCCCATGAAACATGACAGGATCCATTGTGACACATGTTCTCACATTTGGATTTTTTAGCATGTCAGATTGGCTACGACATTTTATTAGACATCACATCCACAAAGGTTAGTCACATTCAGTAGCGGTTTTGGGCACGGGCGAACCGGGCAGTCGCCTGGGGCGGCATTTTTTCATGACACATGGGGGGCGGATTGACTGTGTTTTATGTTTTATCAAATCTAATAAAACTGAGCCGTCGCCACCAGCAGTAAAAAATTGCCCGGGGTGCAATTCAATGAAAAACCACTGGTCACATTACCTCACACAGCTAGCTGTTACTGTAGTGTAGCTGGGTGGCTCTTTTGGGTTGTCAGCCTGTTAAAACATGAACAAAATCACTACGTTTTACTTTTATCAATTTTTTGGTAGTATATGCAGCTTTTCTCTCTCTCTTAAAGGGGTGGTTGATTTTTGTGATTTCACAAAAATCAACCACCCTGTTTGTTGCTGTTTGGGCATAAACAACATCTGCAAAGTTACGGCGCTCAAAGTTCAAAGCAAAGGGAGATATTTTCTTTTAAAGAAATTGCATTTTAAGGACTACAACAAACGGCTGGTAGGGACTACACAAGCTTTCTCCCAGGTTAGTGACATCACTAACCCTGACATTTACATACACCCCCCGGGAAACACACAACAAAGGGGGTGAGATTATCATAACAGAATATGCTAATCAATGACTTGAAGATAGTTAACTCCACACCAGCTACATTAATTCATCAACTAACCATTCAGGAACATCTTGTTGCATTCTACATGTTGTCACTTCTTGACTCTCTCCATCAGTCTGACTCCGGTTTGAACCTTCAAAAAGTGACAAATTTAACATGCTATAAAAAAATGATCTGTGGGGTATTTTGAGCTAAAACTTCACATACACACTCTGGGGACATCAGAGACTTATTTTACATATTGTGAAAAGGGACAATCAACCACCCCTTTAATAAGAGTACGAGAGAGAGAGGTAGAAGAATGTTAATCCATTTATTACTTAAAGCGCATATTTTAACGTATCGCAATCAGCATGCAAACTGCAAACTGTTTTCTATTGACTTAAAACAACTGGAAACATTTGGAAACAGGTTTGATATTTTCTGATAATGTCCGCCGTCAATAACAACGCTCTATATATATATATATATACACATACACAGGTCCTTCTAAAAAAAATTGCATATTGTGATAAAAGTTCATTATTTTCCATAATGTAAGTGAGCTAGGTTCTCTAAATGAGCTATTAATAACCTAATCATCTGAATCAACTAATTAACTCTAAACACCTGCAAAAGATTCCTGAGGCTTTTAAAAACTCCCAGCCTGGTTCATTCCTCAAAACCGCAATCATGGGTAAGACTGCCGACCTGACTGCTGTCCAGAAGGCCATCATTGACACCCTCAAGCGAGAGGGTAAGACACAGAAAGAAATTTCTGAACGAATAGGCTGTTCCCAGAGTGCTGTATAAAGGCACCTCAGTGGGAAGTCTGTGGGAAGGAAAAAGTGTGGCAAAAAACGCTGCACAACGAGAAGAGGTGACCGGACCCTGAGGAATATTGTGGAGAAGGACCGATTCCAGACCTTGGGGGACCTGCGGAAGCAGTGGACTGAGTCTGGAGTAGAAACATCCAAAGCCACCGTGCACAGGCGTGTGCAGGAAATGGGCTACAGGTGCCGCATTCCCCAGGTCAAGCCACTTTTGAACCAGAAAAAGCGGCAGAAGCGCCTGACCTGGGCTACAGAGAAGCAGCACTGGACTGTCACTCAAATTTTGCATGTCATTCGGAAATCAAGGTGCCAGAGTCTGGAGGAAGACTGGGGAGAAGGAAATGCCAAAATGCCTGAAGTCCAGTGTCAAGTACCCACAGTCAGTGATGGTCTGGGGTGCCATGTCAGCTGCTGGTGTTGGTCCACTGTGTTTTATCAAGGGCAGGGTCAATGCAGCTAGCTATCAGGAGATTTTGGAGCACTTCATGCTTCCATCTGCTGAAAAGCTTTATGGAGATGAAGATTTCGTTTTTCAGCACGACCTGGGACCTGCTCACAGTGCCAAAACCACTGGTAAATGGTTTACTGACCATGGTATTACTGTGCTCAATTGGCCTGCCAACTCTCCTGACCTGAACCCCATAGAGAATCTGTGGGATATTGTGAAGAGAAAGTTGAGAGACGCAAGACCCAACACTCTGGATGAGCTTAAGGCCGCTATCGAAGCATCCTGGGCCTCCATAACACCTCAGCAGTGCCACAGGCTGATTGCCTCCATGCCACGCCGCATTGAAGCAGTCATTTCTGCAAAAGGATTCCCGACCAAGTATTGAGTGCATAACTGAACATAATTATTTGAAGGTTGACTTTTTTTGTATTAGAAACACTTTTCTTTTATTGGTCGGATGAAATATGCTAATTTTTTGAGATAGGAATTTTGGGTTTTCATGAGCTGTATGCCAAAATCATCAGTATTAAAACAATAAAAGATCTGAAATATTTCAGTTGGTGTGCAATGAATCTAAAATATATGAAAGTTAGATTTGTATCATTATATTATGGAAAATAATGAACTTTTATAACAATATGCGAATTTTTTGAGAAGGATCTGTGTATGTGTGTGTGTGTTTATAATTTTTTTTTTTTTTTTTTGTACGACATGAAATGACTTAACTCGTGACAAAAGACTCCAGACTTCTTGGACCAACATTCATTTTAACATTAGACGTTAAATTCACAATTGTTTTATATAGAATTGTTCTATAATATACACAGTATTTTATGCAATTATATCCGAAGTAACTGTATTTAAATTACAGAAAAATTAAGAGTAATCCCTTACTTTACTTTTTAAAAAGTAATTAAATTACAGTAATTACTTAGCAATGCATTACACCCAACACATCATACATTGAGTTAATGTAAGCAACTAAATCATTCAATCTCGGCCACCAAATGCCAGCCAATAACTCCAGTGCACGTCGTATAAACTTTAGGCTTTAAGCTTTATTGCACTGGCAATAAATCTTTACTTTCCCAAATGGAATTATGTAAGCAATAATGAGTTTAATATTTTGTTTAAAACCCTTTAACTGCAAAAGTTCATCAGAAGCATGGCATGCTTTAAATCACAAATAATTTTGATTCACTTTATTACTCAACAGACATTCATTTGAGTTAGAGAGCAGCAGTGCACCAGAGCAGAAATCATCAACACTTGTGAGCGTGGTAAGTAACAAATAAAATCTTATTGCATGAAACGCCATGAACCTATAAAAAAAATATGTATATGTATAATACACACACAGTGTTGGGTAAGTAATTAATTAAAAAGTTATTAATTAATTACTAGCTACATCTTCTACAGTGTAATTTTTTACTTTTTTCTGGTCTCATATCAACCTCGATCAGTTAATTTTGATGTTAAATCCACTATTGTTTCATATAAAACATTTTCTATAGTCTATTCAGTATTTAATTAAATTACATCAAAAGTAACTGAAGAGTAATTCCTTACTTTTTGGAGGGAAAAGTAATTATATTACAGTAATTAATTACTTAGTAATACATTACACCAAACACTGTATATAAAACTGTTTTATATTTTGAATGTTGCAATGTTTTTTTTAACCTTTCATGCAGTCTTAGAAAAAAAAGTTAAGTGGGGTCCTTGACTCAATGTTGTCCAAAATGTCTTAAATGATAGCATAATACTATCATGTGTAACTGGGTGTTTTTCTAGTTATAAATTATGTTTACAGGCTGCTTAAAGTGCCCCTATTAAGCTATTTTAAAGGTTCCTAATTTTCTTTTGAAGGTCTCCCACAATAGGGTTACATTTCTGTTTTACGTGTTAGTTCTTGCTTCCTTTGTCCCTGTTCATTAGTTGTCATAGATCCTTGGCATGTTTCCATTTGTTTCCATAGTTACTCTTTTTTTTTTTATTGATTAGCCTCACTTGTTCCTTGTTTTCTCCCTTCACTGAGGGTGTTTACACGGCAACAACGTACTTAAATGTCAAAAGGATCCCGTTCATACAGATCTTCAAAAACATCCAAAAGCGTTGTATTATTCATGCCAGGCTAGTAGTTGTCACTTTAAAGAATCACTAAGGTCCTGAAGACTGAAGACATAATATGCATGCGCACGTCGTCACCATTTTCACAAATGCACTTTTTTTTGTAGTTTACACAGAGACGGTATCGGTTTCAAAAACTTGCACTTTGAATTGTTTTGAAAAGTTTGCGTTTTCAGGCCCTCAAAACGCTGTTGTCGTGTAAATGAACCGTTTACCATTTTTAGATGAAAACGGTGTATACAGCCCTTTAGTCTGTATTTATTTTATAGCCCTCATTTTCAGTTGTTTCTTGGTCCGTTCTCATCTGTGTTAAGTTGGTTGTGTGATTTTATTTTGTTTGTGTTGTCAAATAAAGAGACTGCTGTGATTTTAGATCCAGCCTTACAACTCCTATTGCTGCAACCAACCGTGACACATCCAAGGTCAAAACTTATACTTGAATTTTCTCATAAGGCCTGTTCGCACCAACAAAGATAACTATACAGATAACTATATTAGTATCTACACCAGCGGACGGTAACGTGCTGTTTGTTCGAAGCACATGCTTGTCTGCTGCATTAAATGCTCTAACACGTTACAGCAGGATTGATTCTGATTGGCTGTCAATGTTTTTATTGTTCATTAGCTGGATAAAATCGTTCTGAAAGTAATTCCAGCGATATCGTTTCTGTGTCGTTATTATTATTCGTGTAGACTTTGCTATTCTTTAAAATTGAGAATTTTTTATCGTTATCTTTATAGTTATCGTCCTTTGTGTGAACGGGCCTTAATATACTTTGCACACCATCTAATTTTTTTTCTAATAAAGAGTCTGAAAAAGGTTTGTTTCTAAGAGTCAGTCTCTCTAAACCCCTCCTTACTGCCAGCCTACTCTGTTCTGATGGGTCAGATGGCCCAATCTGTTGCGATCATTTGATTGGTCTACCGTGCGTGTCAAAAAGGAAACGCCTGTTACCATAGCAATTTCAGCTCTGGAGGCTTCCTCAGTGCTTGAGACACAGTGAATGATGAATGATGTGAATGATATGAATGATGCCGTCGGTTTCACCTTATCAATTCCAGCATGAGTCAGAACTCCTACAACTACATCATTTGAGGGTGGGTCAAATTAGACAATGTTCATGGGCAGCTAAGACCATAGGCTGGCATTATACAAATGTTTTGCGTTATGTAGGTATGTAAAAGGAAATAAGGCTGGAATTGCTGTTATATTAGACACTGCATGAAGGGAATATTCAATAAAAGCATAAAGGGGCACTTTATTAAAATGAATTGAATTGATCCCATGATAAGAACACCTAAATTGTTTTATACATGAAGCAGCTGACGTAACATTTTCTTCTAAGAGTGTATAAATGCTCAAATGTGATGTAAATCTTGTGCTCAACTCTAATTCTCAATGGAACAGGCAAGAATGGGCGATTCATCAGGAGCCAGACACAACCCTGCTGCTAATGAAATCACGGGTGATGAAATCGGTAAACCGAGTTGTTAATGACAATGAATTTCTTTAGAATCTGAATAGCTGTTTATCTCTTTGCAATGCTATCAAACCCACTCAGCAGATGCTCTTTGATCTTGTCTTTTTTGAACGTTTAGAGCCTGAGGATTTAACTGTCTCTCAAGGAGGAATCGTGTACAAACCCTGGAGAAGTCACACTCTCACTCACGGTATGTCTCTCCAGGACAAAAACAGATAATTGCAAAGAATTCAAACCACAAAAGTAAATTAATCCCTGTGAAATTGCTTTACTTCTCAGCACACATTTTAATCCCAGAAATACACAAATATTCCAAATGTTAGATGAGACTCTAACACAACAATGTATGTGCTTTTCTGCAGGTTCAAGCCTACCAACTCAAATAAATGGCGGTGTTGGGGTTCAGTAACGCTTCATGAAAAAATTGTGAGCACTTTGGATGATTCTGTTCTGCTTTTAAAATACTCTTAAAGGAACCGTTCATCAAAAAATTCAAATTATCCAATAAATTACTTGCCCTCAAGCCATCCTAGGTCTACAGGTATATGACTTAATATATTTATAATATCCTGGCTCTTCCCGGCTTTGTAATGGCATTGAAGTTTTTTAATTCCCCAAAAAGGGCAAGAAAAATCTATTTTTAAAACTTTATAAACTGGGATGTGAAGGGAGCACCTGGAGCTTTCGTCATCACTTTCCTCCTGACTGCTCTCCTTACCATCTTTTCTCCACATTTCAACAGCTGGCTTTGGGTCAAAAGTGTTGTCATCTTAGACACGTGAATGTGCATCAGAGATGAGAAGCGGGAGTCTGACAGGCAGGATCTGTACTTGCTTTAGATTTATATTGAGACATGAAAACCCCTCTCGCGTGCAGCACTACTCAGTGGCAGTGTATATTAGGCTGTGGTCACTTTAAGACCGAATGCACGGACTGAATATATGGACATACATCCTGTTTCTTTCACAACTATTCACTTATGACATAACCGAGAGAATACTTGACAAATGGATATTTTGACGTAATTTTGAGTGTATGTGTCGGTTTAAGCGCAAGTAAACACGAGAGGAATCAATTTGTTGTTCGAGCGCTGTCTGAAATGTGCCTCTTTCTCTCTGCGTGTGCACAACCTCATTTTTCGCATCTTTCTCATTTAAAATTATTTGAATGTGTAAATTAGCCAGACAAAAGACATCTTAATGATAAACTTTCAAAACTTAGAAGTTAATCCGTGAATCGCATGTGTGGTAAGTGTGTAGGGCCTGGTCCGTGCTGATCCAACAACTAATAATTAATAAATGCACTTATCATCATGATTGCCATCTTACCAGAGATGGAGAAAAATCCTACTCTGGTAAGTAAACGTGCCCCTGTCCCCAAAAAACGCTTCCCTCCACGTTTTCTGGTTATGTGCACCCCGGTTTATAAACTATAAACACTGCGTTGATGAGAGAGTTGAGTTCCAGCAGAAGGGTGACCTTTGACCTGGTGTATGATGTAGGCATCCATCTTAATTTTATGATGGATGGATGGATGGATGCACTTTTTGGAGCTTCAAAAACTCTGGACCTATTCAATGCCATTACAAAGATGAAAAGAGACAGGATATTATTTAATATAACTCTGATTGTGTTCGGCTGAAGTCATCTACACCTAAGATGGCTTGAGGGTGAGTAAATTATGGGATAATTTTCATATTTGGGTGAACTATTCCTTCAAGTTGCATTTTAGTGAAATTTCAAATGACAATACAAACTTGTGCCTCTCTCTTTTTTTTTTTTTTTTTTTTTATTCAGATAATAAAAATGGCATCGATGACATAGGCGTAACACCACAGACTTTTGTGGAAACAACAAGCCTTTAGAGTTCCACCAACTTTATTATGCAACCTGAAATGCTCATACTAAACAAAACCCCTCACTATTTGGAGATATATGCTTTCTGTTCTTCTGAACCAAGCTGAAATCCTGCTTTGTGGTGTTGCCTTGCATAAAGTGCCCATCAAACTTTATAGGAAATATTGGAAGCCCCTTTCCCTCAGCATTGACCAGACTGGTTCAAAGCTGAATCCTTGTGCAACGGTTCAGACAGAGATGAACAGTGTCCCTCAGGGGAAGGAGACTGATCTTCTGGCCACACCTGTTCTAACAAATCAAAGGTCTCTTTTCGGGTGATCACCAATTAAATGCGACATAGGCAAGAAAGATCAGTCACATTTTCATCTGAAGATGAGGTGGAAGTGTCGCCACCATCACTACCAAAGAGACATGACGAAAAGGAAGATTTTCATTGTATCTTTTTCTGATGAATTCCAGTATTGTGAAATTATTCTGTATTCATATTCATTCGTAATAGGGGTGATACATAGGCTTTGTCTGTCAAATCGACTGATCTGGATATGTTTAACTTTATGGATTTACATGGCAGCACTGGTGAATATTTTTAGGTTTTGAACAAATGTATACATTTCAGTGGGCATGACTTCATCTGATAAACACTGAAAATGTAATTAAAGAAACAGGCTCTTTGGAATTAACCCTCCTGTTCTGGTGAGATTGACTTTATTTAGGGGAATATTTGCTCTGTAGAACTGGGCCTCTTTTTATTTTATTTTATGAGGGCATTTATGGGTCAATGACAAGATAGTGTCTTAAGCTTAGAAGTACTATTTAAAATTATTTTATTTCTTTAAAAAATAAGCAGTGAAATAACTTCAACAATTCAGTGACTTTATTGAGTAAACATGCAAGAAGCCATTTTAAGAAAAATATTCTTGAAAGTATTTATTTAAAAATAAGCAGTGAAACAACTGTTAGTACTCTATTTGATGCTTTAAAAATTGTGTGAACATGCACGAAGCAATTTTAAGAAAAAATATAAATGAAAATCCATTATTTGTCAAATATGTTACTGAAAAATATGGATAATAGAACAAATCATTTGGTTTTTAGTCATTAATCATTTTCTAGAGAATCTTGTTTTTTAATAAAAACTAAAAAATTTTGTATTGTTTCTGAGAACATAGATCATTTTCTTTAAAAAGGAGACTTTTTTTGTCATTGACCCTTATATTGAATAGGATACTTGAAACAATTAATTGAACAGACACTGCACTAACCCTAACTCCGCTAGATAAAGTAAACTAGTATGTACTATCTCATATTAGATAATATGCAGTCTCTGTCACCAAACATGTAACATTTTTAATTGATGGATTTTTTTCAAATGGACATTTTGTTTATAACCAGTTCTTCTAAGATTAGGAAAAGCAATGTTTTTATTACTATAAGGGTTATTTTGCACTCCCTGTCTAATAAATCCATATCAATAATGTGTGTAATTAAATGCTTTTCTTTTTGCTTGCACATTATTCATACTCAGAATCACAAATAATACATTGTAAAAATACAAAAAAGCCTGCTGCAGAAAAAGGTTGCATCATGCGTTTATCATAATCATCATCAATACATCAATCTATTTATTAGGTCGCACGTACTGTTGAAACGTATCACAACCTTGACAACAGCCTAAAATTAGATTCAAATCGATTAAAATATCTTTGAACGTATTTTTTTGACCTGTGATCTTTGTCGTATTGTCTGTAACGCGTACTCACGTTCAACGGTAAGTAAATACACAATAATAACAAAACAAAAAACAAAACAAAAAACACTGTTGTTTAAACCGTTCTTCACGTGACGCCTGTTCTTGCTGTGTTTGGGAAACGCTTGCGGATCTGTGTCCGACGTGCAGAATGGGGGTTCTGAATGTTCTGGCACGAATATGTGCGCTCTCTCACGTACGCGTTTATTGGCCTTAGCTGGATCACGAGCGCAGAGCGTGGGGAGTTGAGTCACGGCGCTCGACCAATGGCGTGCAGCGGTGATGCCAGCGGACTGGGAAAGCTCGTATTATGTAACCTTGTCATACCCTCCCCCTTTTGAAAACAACTTAAAAAAGAAAGAAAGAAAGAAAACAGCTACTGCACTTAAGATGTTTTTTTGTGCATTTAAACACGCCTGCTATTAGTTAAACATATAGTTTGACACCTTAACTCTCTCATTATAAACCATTCAAATTCATCGACTCGTTTAGGGTACAAGACCAATAATACGGTACATTTGTTTCTGGTTCCAACGCGTATTGTGAATAAAAAAATTATAATGGAAAACGTTTGAAAATAAAACAATGTGTGTAAGATGTTAAAGAACATGAACACAGTTCTGACTTTATCTTTGCATTTGAATCAATTGCCATATTGCATTTTTTTTATAAAGCATTTATTTATAGCATATTCTTTACTGAAAACAAATCATAGAAGACCCGAAGACGTTAGACAGGTAAATCCTAAAAGGGAAATGCATACAGTGCATCAGCCAGCCACAAGTTACAAGGTACACAATGTACACACATGCAAAGAAACAAATACTGCTCGATTCAGACACAGATATGAATAGGATAGTTAAATGAGTGCCGTTTTATGCAATAAAAAGCATAAACATATTTTATTTTTGCTGGAATCTAGGTGTTAAATCATTTTTTTAACAGTGAGCAACAATGCATCCATTTGCACGTTGTTTCTAAGCATTCCTGTTCAAACGCATTTTACTGTAGTAATGCAAACCCACAGAGATTTAATAAAAGTTGCATGAAATACAGTGTCATATGTGTGTCCATTGTGTTTCTTGACCCTTCCTCAACTTCTGCGTAAACAAGTTGGAATTGTAGGGCGTGTGTCTTGGAAAGCGCTGCTTAGCCAATGAGCGTCGACATCCCTACCACGTGGTCAGGTTGTTTACTACAAGAGCAGAAGCCCGCTAGAAGGCGCTTGGGTGAAAACCCGGCACTGGATTATAATGGAACATCTCACCTCGGTGAAGACGGAAGCAATACGGATTAAAACTGAATCAAACAGAAGCTTTGGCATGTAAAGCAAACACTACAGATAATAATAGATTGATTTAATAATAGTGTCCTTGCGGCCTTGGTGCTTTATCAAACACATACGGTTACGGTTACTGTAAGATCCAGGCCGGGATTTGAAATACCTAAACACAAGCCGTTCCTGGGCTCTGAAAAGGACATTTTCAAGTTACAGCCGGTCAGAGCGAGCCTTGTGGAAAGGGGGTGTGTTGAAATTTGGCAAAGGTACGTGCAACGTACATTGAAAGTTTTCCTCTCGGTTTAAATGCATTTGTGTCTTATCGTTGCGCTGTGTGTTTATTAGACAAGAATACATTGTTTGACGCCGTTAAGGTTAGTGCATTATTTCAGTGAATTTATGTGAAAAGCTTTTGGATGATCATGTTTGATACTTATGGCTTGTTTGTGCGATGATGTGCTTCCTTTTAGCAGAGCTATTGTTTTAGTTGTTCTATACGGATTCAATATCAACTATGAACTTTTGCATTTGATATAAAATGCAAAAAAAACAAAACATTAAAAAAAAATGCCAACACAATGAAAAAAGCCAGTTGGTTCATTAATTTGGGTTTATAATCTACAATAACGGAACTTTTTCGCATCGGAAGAGATTATCTGGCCAGCTGCTACATTCTGATCAGTTTTGCAAAAACTGCATTTTTAAGCTTTGAGTGAATGGATGGATAATCTGCTCCTGCTGCGCTTTCTAGTCGCTTCTGCTGCTGCGACTGCGAACATGAGCACGAGGGAGCGAATCGCGAGGTTTTATCAACGTTCTGAATACGCTGTCCGATTCCTGAGTGAACGGCTCTTTTGAGATGGATCTCTTCAATGAATTGGCTGCCTGAGACTGAAAATATGAATCAGTTGTAATGTGAATTTCGTGCTCGCTACTGTTTGTTTTTATAGCCGGACAGCGGAAATAAATGAAACGTTAATGACTAACGTACAGAGCTGGTTTAATATTTTATTAAAACATGTAAAAACTTAATCAGCCTTAGATTGTTTCAAAGCAAAGTTGTCGGTCCTAATTTCTAAATAAAGTTTTATGAGCTGAATCGTGGCTGCAACAAAATAAATTCGAATACATTAAATCACAGTACGCACTTATTATTATTATTATTATTAAAACGTAATAAACAGCACTAAGTGCTTAAATGGCTTCTTTGGAGTGTTTTGGAAACGTGCAATATGCCACGCCGGTATGCCGGTGTGTGGGGGAACACGCGATGACGTAATTACGACATGACGTAATAGAATATCATCGAATTGCAATAGTTCTAAATGTACTTTTAGAATCACCTAGTAATAATTAGACTGACATTTTTAGAAAGGAGTTTTGTTGCAGGTTGGACATAAATAAAAAGCACTTGCCTCAACCTCCACGTCATTTTTTTGTTTTTTATTCAAATTTTAGAATAAGTTCTTATTAGACGCAAAAAACAAGCAGTGATATTTTTTAATCATTCACGAATCACATCTGTTGTTGTATACTGTACATTCTTACCACTGTATATTGTGCACCATTGACATGTCAAGTAGAGGTCAAAACACAGTCATGTAGTAATATCATGTGATATTAATGGTTTGGCCAGTTGTTATTTATTTGCTACTGCAGTTGAATTAATGTGGTTAGGAAGTGTAATATAGTGTCTAATATAGATAAGTTATATTAATTTATATATATACCTAATACACATAATTTGCTTTCAGAAATCAGATGTTTATGTACTGCTTAATATTGTTGTAGAAACTGACACAAAAATATATACAATACAAAATTAGACCCTAAACTAAAGTGTGACCTATGTGTGTGTGTGTAAATATATATATAATTTAAATATATAATATAATTTCAGGTGATTTACATTTTTGATGAAGCACATCTTCTTTTTCACCTCTATTATTTTGGTATTAGCTTTGTACATGATAAAAATAATACAAGCAGTACACACTCCCATGCTAGGAAATTTTTGGTTCAATAAGTTGCAATTACTCTGAATCACCTTTTACTGGAACGGAGGAAACTTAATACCTGACTGCAGCTGGTAATAATGGTTAGGCTATGTAGTAATTACCAATTCCTCTGTACCCCAATCCCATGGGTGAACATTCTGAGGTAACTAAGGCTAGCATGACCATAACCGTTTAATGTCCTACGTCAGTTAAAGTAGTTTTTGCATGGTTCATTGTGCGCTGACAATGACTCATAGTCATTCTGCGCAGTTGCATGTAAACTTAGAATTTTGCTTCATTCGTCCTGTGATGTCTTTATAGTTTGACACTTAGTTGCCGGATGTTTCATGTGAGGATGGTTGTTGACTCACATTGATTTCACTGATCAGATTCAACATGTGACAGCATTGTGGAAATTAATATTCATATTTTGTACATATATTATTTGTTTCTTGAATTAGTAAAATCATGTTTATAAACCTTGCCATTTACAATGTCATAAATAAATACTTTATTTTGTTTGGGTAGAACTAGTGGTCAACCATTATGGGTTTGATTCTGATATGTCTAGAGCAGAGTGTCTAAACTGAGATAATTTTTGGGCCTGTGTCTGATATATACACAATAAAATGAGATGTACATAAAATTGCTATCTCCAAAACATCAGGCTCTCTTTCTGGCAATAAAATGTGCTGAGTGGCCTGAACTACATTAATCAATTGTTTTTTCTTCTTCTTATCAGCGTCCTGTTCGTTGTTTGAATAGCGCTGCTGAATCTCCTTCAGGAGTTCTTTAAAGCAGTTAAGAAGATAAAAGGTGCAAGTAAGGGAAAATGGTACCGAAGACCAGGCTCGGGAAGCGTTCCCCACTGGGCACCCTGGTGTGTGGTTCCTCAGCGGATGCCCTGACAGAAACAGGGTCCCATGGATGCCCTGAAAGTGGTCTTCACAGAAGCAAGCTTTACCCCGGACAGAAGGTAAGCATGAATGTCTTTGTTATTGTAGAGTAAATCAAAATATGACTGGCATTCTCAGTGGTATTTTCCTGATGCGTTTCAGGTGTATGTGCACTGCGGAGGACAAGAATGCGGAGGTGTGGTTGAACAGCATAACCACGTGGACAATGAGGTGTCTATCTTCCTGCCCCAGCTCAACCAGCACGTTCATCGCAAGCTAGAAGACGTATGGACGAGCCCCACGTCCAGTCCTACCTCCTCAGTCTCCTCGTCCATTGATGTGCCAAGAAGGTATGGCTTGTTATAGATGTCAGAATGAAGACTTTTTGAATGAGAGGCACTCTCTTATAACTCTACTTCAACACCGCAGGAATCCAGAGACAGTGGACATGGATGAGATTATGGCTGCAATGGTGCTTACAAGTCTGTCGTGCAGTCCAGTTATCCAACACGCAGCTCAAGGGAGCGTAACTCCAGGTTAGTTGAACCTTACACGTACATAAATCCTTAACCAAGCGATGGTACAGTGTAAAAATCTGGCATAAACCAGCTGAGATTACTCAACGCTTGTTGAGATAGGCGTTAGTCACCAAGAAGAAGTCCCTAACAATTGCATGTACAGTTTTCACTAGTGAAAAAATCTTACAGGAACTAGTACAGGATTGTAGATCATAATTGAAGGATTAAATAAGACTTTACTGCCTGAACTGAGACTTCTGGGAATAATGTTATGTAATATGCTTTTGAATGTAGTGTATTTTAGAATCATCCAGGTTATATAGGATTCCAAGTCTACTTACAGACATTTTAAACAATGAAATGTGTTTTCCTTTAATTTGTCACCCTTCTGTAGAATGCTATAACAAATGCTATCATGTTTTTTTTAATGGCACAATAACCTCTGACTTAATGTGATGAAGAAATATGTAATTTACCACAGTTGTAGGGTGATATGTCAAAAGCTTAAATTGCTTGAATTTGACTTTGGAAAACGAGTAAGAACCCTGTAGAACTCATCATTTACATTTTATGATGAAGAATATTTTCTCAGTCACCTCTATTTTGTTTGTATTAGCTTTGTGTGGAATGGAAAATGGTGCTGCCGAACTCTCTGATGGTGGATATTGGAGCTGCGACCATGGAAACGGAAGCCCTGCCCCATCCCCACCCATCGCAGAGATGGACAAGAGCGCCCCTCTGGTTGATGATGGCCTGGACATGGAGTTGGACCAAATGCTGTTTAATGAGCCAACGCCAAGAAAACGCAAGGTACATTGTAAACTATATTTAGAATATATGAGGTGTTCGTTGTATGGAGTATGTAGATTAATTATTTTGTGTTTTTCATCCTGTAGAACTCAGTAAAAGTAGCATATCGGTGCTTGTGGCCAAATTGTGGAAAAATACTGACCACGGTAGTAGGCATCAAACGTCACATCCGAAATTCTCACCTTGGGTAAGCATCACAATCGCCATACATCTCGCAGCAGTGTCTAGCGAATGAAAGCAGCAATGTGGGACGTTTAGATTCTAAACATACTGTTTTCTGCAGACAAAGTGATGAGCACTCCCAAAGAGAAGAAGACTTCTACTACACTGAAGTCTATCAGGACTTGGAGCAGTCAGCTCTCCCTGGTGGCCACCGACCCACCTGCGCTTCCCCGTCCAGTCCCAGCCGGCACACGCCACCTTCTCCCTCCACCCCGGAGATAGTCCAGCCCAGCCTGCTCAGCCAGTCTGCCCCGGGCAGCTTCTGGCAGGTCCATTCTGAGCACTCTTACCAGGTGAGATGCTTTACATTGTTGTGATGTAATTAAACCCCATGTTTCCCTTGAGGGCTTTTCAGATCTGATTGGTCGTGTCACATGTCGCTGTTTGCATGTTGTCCTAAATGAACAAACATGGATGATTGTTAATATGTTAATGTTGATTCTTTAGGCTCCTCCACCCGTTCAGGTTGTGACTCCGTGTAAACCAGTTTCTGTTCCTGTGTCCTGTCATTGGACCCCATCACTCACAGTTCACCAGAGCAAACAGGTGGGCTTTTTCTTTACAAAAGAGGCTATATTGTGCCCTTTTACAAAGTCTTGATTTTGTTTTTGGGGTCTAGAATCTAGAATCGTTTCTCATGCTTGAATGTTAAAAAATGCATTACATTGCACCTCTCCTCCCAGTCTGTCAGTAACGCTCTGGGGTGCATTTCCCGTACAACGATATAACTGACTAACTTCCATAGTACGAGCTGGAGAAACAAACCAACTAGTCACGAGTCACAACTTTTCCCGAAACCTGTTATTTAAACTACATTAGGTTCAACAAAATATTACTGTCGTTAATGACATCATGCGCAGGTGGAGTAATAACTTCTGCTAATGAATATTTCGAGATCTCCAAGACGCTGCTGTAACGAACATGACACCTAATGACTACTTCACTGATTTTGTTTTATGTCAGTTTGCTTTATTTGATGTTTGATTCATCCTGGGTTCCCTCATACGTCATCGGAGTTCTTCAAAAACGGGGCCGATTGTTGACACGCTAAAATATATTGATTAAACTGTGTCTATATTTAAATAGAATGAAAGAGATAGAACTGAATGTTAGGCTGCTTATTGTGCCCAAAAGCATGATTTATTTAAGTCATTACATGTAATTTAACAGAAAAAATATGATTCTAACCGCAGCTCCAGAGCTGTAGTTCCGTTGCTGGTAAACTATGCTGTTAACGTGCGACCATGGTTGGCTAACAATGTTTTCGGGAAACGCACCCCTGTTTAGGTCCGATCTAAATGAAGCCCATCCTTTCCAAAAAGCGCAATGTGCTCTTATTGGTCGGTGTTGTGATTGGTCAAACACTTCCAGTGTGTTTTGGAAATGTCATGTCCCTTACAATAATCACAAGTTTCAACACATGAACTAAACCAGGCTTTGGCGCTTTTTTGGCATGAATTATTTAAATGAGTAATATCGGCCCTGTTTACACCTGGTATTAAGATGCGTTTTGGTCGATCAGATCACAAATAGACACATTTTCGTTTACATCTGGTGTTTTAATCTGTCTCTTTTGTCCACTTTCAACCACTTCTGTCCTGATTTCTTCATCTATGTGTGGTTAAATTGTGGGTTTTTTCAGATCTTTCGATCTCATGGACAAAAGAAGCTCACGCAATTTACATATGAACACGAAAAGAGACAATGTAAAACATACGGAGAGCAGCAGCTTTTGTGGCTGTTCAAACATATTCGATCATGAGCGTCTTCACTACGAAATCAATCCGGTCGAATTAATTTTTGACTACCTCTGGAAGTGGTCGAAAGTGGACAAGCTTAAAACGTTTGGACTGTGTTTACACCTGTATTTTGCACCGTCCACTTGTGATCCGCTCTACCAAAACGCATCTTAATAGCAGGTGTAAACAGGGCCATTGTGACTTGTAGACAACCACAATCGAGGCGTTTCAGGGAGTTAAGAAACAGTGTGCACTGATATGGAGAATAACTCCCTTTGCAGTGACTTTGTGCTTTGTAACATTGCAGACCTTTTTCAGGCTCAGACAGCAACATTACACACTCTTTAACTAATTCCATTATCATTTATAACAGGGGTGTCCAATCCTGCTCCTGGAGGACCACTGTCCTGCAGAGTTTAGCTCCAACCCCGATGAAACACAGCTGAACGAGCTAATCAAGGTCTTACTAGTCATTCTATAAACTTCCAGCAGGTGTGTTGAGGCAAGCTGGAACTAAACTCTGTTTGGACAGCCCTGATCTAGAAGGTAGAATAAATCACAGATGTCTTTGAGGCCTTTTCGCTGTGAATATGTATAGGTAATGGATTGATTATGCAATGTTTTCTCTGAGGCGTTTAGAATATACAAAGCTCCACATGGTCTCAAATACATTGTGTTTGCTCACTTGAAATGGGAGTGACAGGCCCATGTTGTTTTTGTGTCCTTTGTTTCGCCCACAAGAGGTGCTTGATGGGAATGCAGTGCCATCTAGTGGAGTTGAGGCCACTGTGTTCTCTTTGTCTAAAAGCATACTTGACATTAGGTTGAAAAAGCATGTAAAATATTGTGATCTGCATATTTTGAACAACAGTTTTTCTTTGAAATTAATAATTTCTTACTGTATATTTTTTCACAGTTATACTGCACTGATCCATTCTTTGTACCGCAGAGTAGTCTTTGTAGCTATAATATAACCTGCAGTGCGTCATTCTGGGACTAATGGTGGTCTCTCTCTCTTTGCTCGTCCCCAGGGCTCACCATTCCGCCGTCGTTCAGTTAGTGTTGGTGAACAGTGGCTCCAGAATAGCAACGCCACCTTCAGGCCACATCCTGCCAGTGTTTCACCTCCAAGAAACCATTGCACTTCCAGGTGAGATTAAATTGTTTTTAATAATTACTTGGTCTCTTTTAGTCAGTCTTCATTTATAAAGTTTGTTTAATCAAAAATATGTTGAGATTGAAATCAGAAACTGATAAGCTTTATTGGCCAATTATAGCAAAGTTAGCTAAAGAAAAAAGGCTAATAAAAAGGCTATAACACTTTAGTTTAGGGTCCAATTGCTTATTACTAGGATATTGGCTGTTTATTAGTACTTATAAAGCACATATTAATGCCTTGTTCTGCATGAAGATATTCTACATCCCTTAAAGGAACTGTATGTAAGAAATGTATTTCAATTAATCATAAAAGGGCCCTGATATGTCACTAGACATTAAGAAATCATGTTAATTTCAAATACTTATATCACTGACAACAGTAGTCCGGCCAGGATATTGTCATTTTAAAAGTGAAGTTGCAGCCCTCAACTGATGTTGATGTTGACATGTTGTGTTTTGGCCTGAAGCGCCACCCTCCACCTATCTAACAATCACAAAGTCAGTAGTGTTTGGGCATCCGGGTTGCCAGCTCTGCTCTAGTTACCACAGCTGCAGCTACACACTTTTTGGATAAAAAATGTCTAACTTTACGAAATCTAAAATACCTCTCATGAAGCATAGACATAATTATCAGAAAGAAAACCCCAAATTACTGTGTAGGACTAGTCACTTGCCATTGGAAGCTCCTTGTAGCAGCCTACGTTCCAGCTGGATCCTGGAGCCTATCTGGCAACCTCGAGTCAGGGGGGAGGGGGAGAGGGGATACACCTCTACAGTAATTTGAAAGTGTTTGCAGTACTGGTTTTGGCCACAATCCTACATACAGGTCCTTTAATCCTACCCAATACCTAAACTTAACATCTACCATACTAACGATTAATAAGTTGTACTTAGTTTGAGGTAAAAGTCATTGTTAATAGTTAGATATGTGAGATTTGGACCCTAAACTAAAGTGTGACCAAAAAGGCTAATTACATAATTTTCTCCTCAAAATGTGCTACATTTCTCCACCCGTAATGACTTTTCTGTTGATGTAACCAAGGTTGGGTGGGCAGGGGTTTAAAATAAATAGTAACCAGTAATATCTTAGTATTATAATATAAAACTTTTGCATTACATTGAAATCCTGTTGGATTAAATTTACCCACTCTACATTATTTTTCAGCTACATATTAATTAAACACACTATTTTAGTTTAGGGAGGGTAAGATTTTATGTTTTGGAAATTATCTTGTGCTCAAAGCTGCTTTTATTTGATTAAAATAATACTGCAACAGTATAATTTTTTCTTTGTCAAAGTCATTTTATTCTTTGATCAGAAAGTTTGAAATAACAGCATTTATTTGACAAAATATTAAAATAACGTCAACGATTAAAATGAATTCCATTTAATGCATCTTTGCTGAAAAAAAAAAAAATGTAATAAAAGAAAAAATGACTGACCCTAATCTTAAACAGTAGTATGTATTACATAGTTCACCTTAAAACGTGTTGTGAATAACATTTTGTTGCATTTATAATAGATGTCAAATCTAACTCTGAATTTATTTTCTTTTGCAACAGGAGGATTCGGGGCGAAGCCAAGAAATGCCGAAAGGTGTACGGTATTGAACACAGAGACCAGTGGTGCACCGCCTGCCGTTGGAAAAAGGCCTGTCAGCGATTCCTTGACTGAATCCTTCTTGAGATTGATGGAAACAGAACAGTAACCTTACAGAGATCCACAAGAGGGGAACTTATCTGGAACTATGGTTGGAGGAAACCAAAACAGCACCTTTTGAGACTGAACTTTTTCTACTTTTTATCACGATTACATCTTTTGTGTTTTATTAAATGTACTATGGAACCATGTTGGTGCTGGAAAAATGATAAAGCGAAAAGGACAGCCTCTGCCTCACAACTGCTGCAGTCTTCCTGCGTCTCAGAACTGATGACGTGTGGCCTTCCTTTTAAATGCAGTAAGCAGCCATATACTTAAAGTATATGTATATCGTTTAATATGGTTTAAACATTGTTGTCATCAGACTTGGATGGAAAGTTTATTTATCATTCCAACTTAATTGCTGAAATGAGACTGGAGAGAGGTTTTTACTGCGGCCCATTGCTTTCAGGGCAAAATTGGCAGCTTATGGTTAATTAACAAGAAAGTAGAGTAAATGTTTCAATATCATATATAATGTTTATGTTCATGTATGCCATGTTTACCTGCTAAGCATTTTTTTCCCTTCAATTTCCAGTGCAAAATTTTGTAAAACAAACTTGAAAAAAGGAAAAGAAAACAGTTTGTATTACGATTTTGATATCGGCAATGTGTTAAATCTCATGTCATTTTCAGTGTATATGTCACAGGTTATACTTCTGTGGAATATGATGATTCACTTTTGTCATGTCAATATTAAGGAAGTATTCGTGTAAACATGCATGATCTTATACAATTTATTCATTTACTTTTGTGCTTCTCACCCCAGTCTGCTCACTTGCTGTTCGTTTGTTTTGTCTGTGTTCTTGCCAAAGAATATCTCAGCAAGATAATGCATCGTATACATGTCTGCAAAAATAATGTGAAATGTATCTGTTGACCATTTATGAGAATTGTAACCAACTGTTTCATTGGTTCATATTCTTAATACTGGGTCCAAATATTTTCAAATAACACATCAGTATGTCATCCTTTTTGTTTTTATATGTAGCTCAAAGCTTTATGCTTTGACATCATTAAAACTGAATGTACCTTTTCCTGAAGATCTCCGGAAGTCTTTATGCATTTCCAACAGTCCGTTTCATAGCTGTGTAAGAACATCCTAATCTGAGAGACATTCAATGAACCTCATTGAGAACAATATTTTTGTACATTTTTGTAAAGTAATTTGAAAGTATTTCCTTTTATGAAAAGTTTTGAACTGTCTAGTATAGTCGAAAAAAGTACAATTTCTTTTCATGAAACTTATGCTTCATGCCTTTTTTTAAATAAACTTTTGTGCAAACAATGACCAATCGCAAGTTTAATATTTGTCCTTTTGACAACGAAGAGGTGGGGTGCTTTCTGTGTGAACAGGTAGAAAATCTTACATTGTAACTGTGACTGAAATTAATGGTGAACAAAATACTTCAGGACACAAACATTTGCTGCATGACAAGCCACAGAAAATAGTAAACTATTTTATTGACAGTTCAGTTTTACTATGTACAGTTTATTTAGTGAGCATTATGATTTTTATCATTGGAATAAAGGGGAAAGCATGACTCAGCAATGTTTGCATAAATACATCATTTCATATGCACAAAGTCAAATCAACTTTGATATCTTCAAAAAATAAAATGAAAGCTTTTGGTTTCCCACTCGTTGATGAGGAAGTAAACTATGTGCATGACAGAATTTGTTGTGTTTGTATTGGCATATTACAGTGATGAGTCTTTGCTGGAATGATTTATGTGAAATCTGTCTTTATTTATTTTGTGGGGAGACAGTAAACACAGATTAACTTAATCCCCTACGATTCCTTAATCCCTTTAGAGAGATAGTTTACCCAAAAATGAAAATTATATCATTCATGCTATCGTTCAGAACCGATTTATTTTCTTTTTTCCTTAAAACACTAAAGGAGATACAAAGCCGATTGTTCAAGCTGCTCTTTTCCCAATACAATCTCATGGTAATTCACAACTATTTTACGTTTTGGCAAATGGGTGGCTAGTTGAAAAAAGTAGTCCATATGACTTCTGAAATCATATAACATTTAAGTGAAGATAGACAATTAATCTGTTATCCCATCTCAAACATAATTTGTTTGTGCTTGTCACATGACCAAATTGCAGCGTCGCAAATTTGATTTGAGATTTGAAAGCAAAAAATTGTTTTTATGGCACGTGATAATTAAAAACGTACTTTAAAAAAAATGATGTTTCTCATTGGTTCACTACACTTTGATGTTGATTTTGGAGCTCAAAACGACATAATGGTGAGTCATTGCTTCTTCTTTTTTTCATTTTTTGTTAACTAATACTTTTATCATTCTATTTTGTGTCTAGTAATTACCTGCCTCAATTTGGAGTTTTCATTAAGGGAATTCTCATTGACCAATAGGTGGCAGTGTTGCAGAGGAGATGGATATGAATCTGGTAAAGCTTTCAAATGGTCTTTGTACAATGTATAATTAAACTACAGGGGCCTTCATATAGAATACCAATTATGTGCAATCTATAGATGTATAGCATTGAATCTGAAGAGTTTTCTTCCAATTTCAAGCTAATAGAACTTATTATTAGCTTTGTTTGACACAGATTAGATGCTTCGAGCAAATACACATCTGTGGCACTATATGAGAGCTTTTTGTGTTTGAGGAGAACAGTGCATGATATCTTTCAAATGAGCATAACAAATGGTTTGCTGGGTAAGTTTATTCGTTTCAAAGGTCAAAGCTTACTCATTCTGTTGGGTGACATCAGCAGACATACTATTGAACTCGCTAGCTCGAGTACTCATGCCCAAATACTGCTTGAGGAACTCACTAAAACGCTTCTGGTTGTTCCATTTTCGAGCCGATTTGCGGACGCCTATGAAACCCCCATATCTCTTTTGCAAAGACCTGCCAGGATCCATGAACTTCCTGTAGCCGTACTTGTTTTTGAGGAAGCCTCCAAAGCGTTTGATTAGGTGGATGGCAGCTTCTTCCTCGTCGCCTTCCACCTCATTGCCTCCATCTCGCTCTTCATCAGATTCCTGTGCTGACTGTACTTGCAGGAACTTGTATTTTTTACTGAGCTGCAGATCTCGGTCCTGATCATCCATTTCCAAAGCCCGTGTTATGTGGTTAAACCTCTGGAGGGTTTCAGAAAACTGCCCATCATCCTGGTCTAGAGGCAGAGAGGTGTCTGCCTCCTCATCTGCTCTTTTCAACATGGCACCTCCAACCGATAATGTGGCTTTTGGTTTCTGCTCCACAATGGTCCTGCGACACATCTCCCAGGTGTTGCCTGGAGAAAGTTTACCATGACACTCTACCAGACACATCTGTATGAAGAGACACACAAACACGTTTCAACATCAACCTGTCCAGATACACTCAGAAGCATAAAGAGCATAAATTTATTTAAGATTGTAACCCAGTCAGCTAAAAGGGTTTTCGGGTGGTTTTAGCTGGTCTGCCAGCCTAACCAGTTTAAAACCACAGTCACAGAGAAAAAGGTAAATTGGGGTCAATTTATGCCAAAAAGGTTCTAAGGAAAAAAAGAACCCTTTTTGTTACAAAAGAGTTATTTGGGCTAAACAGTGCTTTATGTAGCCTATGTATTTACATTGTTTGAAATTATTTCACTATTGTACCTTATATTTGTGTTTTAACTTTAATTTTACTTTGGCACACCTTTCCTTCTTAAGAAAATAAACAATGTAGCAACTTTTAGTTGTACACTTTCATGTTGAATAGCTTTATTATAAAATAATGATTGGTGCATGATCCTGCACTGAACAACAATGGTAGCCTAACATATTTAAGTCTAAAATATTATTAAATATCAATGAACCAACCTAAATACATTGGGCTACCAATCAAAACTCCGGTAGGCCTATAAATTGTTAAGAATTGTGTACTAGCTAGCTAGCAGCACTGGCAAGTCGACAGGTTTATCTGCTGATCGCAATTTCTTCAGTTGTCATGTCGCATGGAGTTTCATTTAGATTCTGAAAGTCTATTCTTATAACTCAACCATCCAAACAGATGCATAAAATGATCTTGGACATAAACGGGAAAAAAACGTAACTTATAGGTGTATTTATTCGCTGTGAAGACTACTTATCCGTCCCTTATGCAAAGTGCCGAATTTCAGAGATATCTCGCGCGAGTGATCACAAAGCGCGAGACAAGACCGCAGCCGCATTTTAAACTTCAACCGTTACGGAAGTTCGTTTAAGCTCAGCCCTAGAGAGAACGTCGATTACATCGGTAATTTAAGTGAAAATTAATTAACTAATCTTATCTTATTTTAATTAACTTACTTCTGCAACTTTTACTTTCGTTTCTTTCAAGAAAATAAAAAAGAAAGGAGACGAAAGGTTTACTGTGTTGTCCAGGCCTGCGCTATTCTTCGCCATGAGGTTTGTCAGTTAACGTGAATCCCAAAAATCTCCGGATAAAAACTATTGTGGATAGATAATGCTGGCAAGAGTTCATGTTTCTGCCTAATATTCCTTTCTTTTTTAGCTACTGGAGATTGTCAAATCACAGCCAGACTGCACTAAACACGAATTCAGAGGAAACATGAAAAACAGAGAGTTGATGGAGATGTTTCCATTTCTTTTGTGGATAACAGTGAGTAACGTTACATGTTGTTTGCAGTTATAGTAAACAAAAATATAATTATTTGTTTTGCTGAACGAATTGTATGTCTTGTCCATACCAGCAGTCACAGTGGAAACACAAATATGTGAACTGTGCTGTCAAAATGAGTGCAATGAGCACATTTTCAAAAATGAGTTGTTATTTTCACATTCTCTATTCAAAACCTTCATAATGATGTATGATTATGTTTTAATTGAACAATGTATGAAGAGACACACAATTACTGAGCTACACCTGTTTGAAGTTGATATAGAGTCAGCAAAGTTAATTTTGAGGGAAAAGTTTTCTCAAGGTTCCAAAATCACCTAGCCATGCCTTAAAGTCCCTGATAATAAGACCAACTTTGGCACACACCAACTTTTTTCATGATACCACAATTGTTTGATCAACATTAATGAAACAAACAGCCTAGATTTTAAGACCTACTGTAGGCCTACCTCACAAACCTTACATACAGATTTTTTTCACTTAATACATAACACATAATGTTTGCGTGTATGTGTGTATATTGGGACCATACGCTGTCTAGGCGTCTTTGTGTGCACACGTCGGATCTGTCAGTCAGTGTGAATAAGATTGTTTTTCATGAACAAAGGAAAGATACTCCTTCCAGAAAAAGTACAAATTAAGATACTTTTAGATGTTTAATTGCTATTTGGAGCATTGGGATGGCTGGACGAGGGCTTAATGAACACATTTTTGTGAAAACCTCAAAATCAACCAAAATGTAAATTTTCAATTGTTTTGCCTGTAGTTCGAAATGATCCTGTGCGTATTCTGACTCCTTTTGCCAGCATGGGTCACATATTCATTTATTTATTTAGAAACTTCATGTAGAAAATAGAAAAACAGATGTCAGTAACTTCAGACTAGATTGTCCACTAATGTAGTCCCATTGAAGGAGTACATTAAAACGAGCACGTGAATTCGAACACTAATTATTTAGTTATCTGGTTGTGTAGGCTAATTAATTAATGTCCTACACCAATCGCGCAGTGCCGCTTCAAGTCGAACAAACCTATGATTCGATCAAGAAGGAAACGTAATGAGAACTTAACGTAAAAGCAAGGAACTGAAGTCATAAGTCACGACCCTCACACATTAAAGTGGGAAGAATGCAAGCTCTTTTTCATGTAATTCGGTGCAATCAATTAACCCATTTGAATTAAAAGTCAGGTTTCGAGGGAGTTGGATAGTGACGAGAAAGGGGGGAGAAACAGAGGGAAGAATACATCTGGTCATTCATGCTGAAAATTGATAAAAACACCTCAGGGAGAGCCTACAATGCTATGGAGGGCTACTCAGGCCAATCAGTTTCCGTAAGCAGCCTTGCCAAATTATGTTATTGTGTTTCTACTTAATTAGCCTACACAACAAGATAACTGAATCACCCCAGCTGTTTTGAGTCAAAAGGCCATCTTTAACCAAATTAGCACTTCTGCCCCCACAAATGCGTCTTATTGACATGAATCAGAGTATGTTCTCCTCTCCTCCGAGCTATAATCAGCTGCAGTGGCAGTGCACAACCACATTCCGCTGTTATGATCATTATAATTATGTCAGCTAATGACGAGTCTCAGGGAAATTCGATACAGTTGAGGCCAGGCCTTGAACAGTACATACATTTAAAGATTGAAACGAAACTGCAACAAATAAAACTAGACATTTACATTTTCTGAAGAATTTTTCTTGGGTGTCCCTAACGTGCTTTAGTATGTTACTATGTAGTTGCTATGACGTTTTGAGTGGTTTCTATGTGGTTGCCATGTCAATAGAACATAAGCTGCGTCCGAAATCGAATACTTCTCTACTATATAGTATGCGAAAAATAGTACGCCAACAGAGTAGTATGTCCGAAATCATAGTATTCGAAAAACAGTAGGTGAAAAGTACCCGGATTACCTACTACTTCCGGCGAGATTCTGAAGTGCGCATACGATGGACACTTTACTATCCCATGAGGGAGACGATTTATGAATGGAGGTGAAGGGACGTAACTATAGTAACTGACACTGGTAGGTCACATGATAACAACAACATGGCAGATGTAGTATGTCCGGATTACATTCATACTACATTCATTCATACTATATAGAACATACTTTTTAACGGTCGCGAAGTTCGTTTAAATTAAAATGTAGTACGCGATTTCGGACGCAGCCATAGTGTCTGACATTCCAGTTTCTAAATATGGCTTGGATGAATCATTTAATATAGGGCTCCAGACTGCGACCAGACTGCCGGTTGCCTAAATGTTGTTAGAGGTCGCACTGGTGCAACCACCACATTGCACAACTGATGAGAGCTGCCATTTCTGTTGAAATGAAATTCACGCATTTTTCAAGGACTTGATTTTTCACACTTTTTACAGCACTTCCAAAGCTCTAATTATTATCTAGTTTAAATGTTATTTTTTAATGTGATAAACCAAAAACATTATTTGTTTATCTTGCAAAGATTGTCCCCATTGGTAAAAATAAAAGTTTCCATTTGTAGGAAAACTAACACATGGCAAACAAATGTTTTTTTTTTTTAATAAAAAAGATATTAAATTACCAGTATAACCAGTTGATGAAGTAGCACTTATTAGCTTATTAGCCATTTCAACTCCCTAATAGTTTTTTCCCCACACATTTTGCTTTTAAAGTTATCTTATCCTATCCTTATTATAAAATATAAAATCATCAAGAAATAAATTGTTGTCAAAGTTTGACACTTAAAAGTTTGTAGAACTTAGTGGCACCGGTACTACTGCTCTCAAATGTTAGTCTGAAGCTCTTTAATGTATGATTTTTTTTTCATGTGTTATATTGCCTTACAAAGCCATACAAATTAATGTGGATGCTGGGTGGTGTAGCCAGTATATTTAGATTTGGAATAATTTAATAAGAATACAATTTGAGCTCATATTAAATCTTGATGTTTGTATGTGAGCACAATCTGTGACATTGAGGTCTCTTCTGAAACTCTAGACATATGTGAGATCATTGAGGTATTTTTTTCCCAGAATAATTTTCCCAGAATAAGTGGGAATCTCATTGCTGTCTAGAAGAGATTTTTAAGAGATCTCATTTGTGACATTATTTCCTATGGGAAGTGATGGCCAACTGTAAGGAATTACCAAATTGTTGAAGGCATATTCATTAGGCAGTTTTTGGCTGCAGAAGAGGCAATCCTTCTGGCAGTCACACCATGCTGGGTTACACAGTCCAAGCAACAGTAGTGTCCACAGTGGAGTCTTCATCGCGGAGTGTGTTAACAGCTGAAGTGCAGTCTGTAGAGACATGATGGTGCGAGAGAGAAAATAGGTTACAGTTCCAGGAAGTAAAACATGGCACAATATGTGTTAGTTCAACTTGTTAAAAGACTTTCCTGGTATACTTCAGATTGGTCAAGCACAGTATCATTAGCACTATCTTTGTGACTCAAATCTTATAAACTCAAAATCAAAAATCAACTTCGTAATATGGCCGGAATGACTTCAGAATGATGTATATAATATATAACATTCAGTGTTGGATAGGGATTGTTTAGTTTCGCTGCTAGCTTAGCTTAGCATATGAATGGAATCCTATGTTGCCAGCTAGCATGTATCGAGTAAAAGTGATCCAAAAAAAAACAAAAAAAACAACCTAATTACTTCTTGTGGCCTGCATATTCACAACGAGTACAAATAGTGATGCAGATTAAGACTAGGCGATTTCCTAGGCAGATATTAACTTGGGACTATATTATGGGGAAGCACAGGCGAAGCACTGCTACTTGGGCGCAGAGATATCATGCAACACATGGAATCCCCAAACATCCGTCAACATACCGCATGTGTTGCGTGATATCTCTGCCCCCAAGTAGTCTTAATCTGCATTGCTATTTGTACTCGTTGTGAATACGCAGGGCACAAGTAGTAATTAGGTGTTTATTTTTTGTTTGTTTTTTTATCACTTTTACTCGGGACATGCTAGCTGGCAACATAGGATTCCATTCATTATGCTAAGCTAAGCTAGCGGCGACCCTGCCAAACTAAAACAATGCATGCACTGAGACAAAAAGCATTTGCCCACATATCTAAATGTAGGAAAGAAGTTGAATAAGCCCTATTTCTAAAAACGGTGGAGTGTTCCTTTAATGTTTTTGAAAGTTAAAATTAAGTTAAAACAGTAATATTGTGAAATATTATTACAATTTAAAGTACTGTTAATATGGTTACTATTTCAATAGTAATTTATTCCTGCGATGACAAAGCTGAATTCAGTGTCACCTTATCCTTCAGAAATCATTCTAATATGCTCAAGAAACATCTTTTTTTATTATTAGCAATGTTAAAAACAGTTGTTCTTCCTAATAAATTTGATGAAACCTTGAAACATTTTTTTCAGGATTATTTGATGAATAGAAAGTTCAAAAGAGCAGCATTTATTTGAAATGAAAATTTCAAAAGAATATGAAGTATTCACTGTCGGTTGAATTTTGCATAATTAATTGTTATTTTCCTGTTTATTACTGAGAATCTGTATTGTATAAAGCACTAATGAATTGACTGCATCCTTGCTGAATAAAAGTATTAATTTCTCAACAAAAAACAAAACAAAGCAACTTAGTTTGAATATTGTTGATGAGCAAAACCCTTTGATATCTGGTTAGAAGCCAAGAGTCCCCAGTTAGAAAATGAAAGCATTGTTTTAGAAGGACTAAGACTCACTGAACTTAGAGAGAGAACTTAAAAAAAGAGACATTAGAGCTAAATATAGTCAATTTAAAAATGAACTTGATTGCAGATTTAACATAATTTATTTAATAATGTTATTATATTGTTGCAGTGTTTGGTTGGTTGCTGGGCGACTTGTTTAATAAGTTGTAATGGCCTGTTTTTCTTTGGGAAAGCTTTAGATAAATTAATTTAATAAAATAATTTCCACTCCGTTCAATATTTAATGATCAGTTTATTTGTTTATTTGGCAAGTAGCCATGTAATGAGCAGAATAATGTACAGTCAGGAGGTCATTGCAAAAATCCTCCTTCGCAGTGAGATTATTTGTCTGAAATGTACTTTATCCCTCACATAATCTAAACTAGATTTGTAAAAAAATGATCATATCTGTGATGTTAACAAACTATATTTACAGGTACTTTTTATTGTATTAGAGACCAATTTAGCATTTGCATGTACTTCATTAGCAAAACTCATCATCTGTAGTAATTGAAGCTAGAATTAGTGCTTGTGGCATAATGAGAGCAGAATGGAGAAGAGGAGGAGGATTTGAGCCGCTGTGATGCATGCTGGTTAAGCAGTCTTAGTCACCACATTATTCCAAACAATAGAAAGGACTACAAAGCTTCAGCATTTAAGCGCTTTAAGAATAATAACCTTATTCTGCGGGTTCCTTGTCAAGCAAATAAAGCACAGATGAGAATGTACGTTTCAGTATTGACGTGTGGCCTGACACGCTGCCCACAAAACCATCAGTTGTTTAGTTGCTTCAAAAGCAACTTTAAGATAAATCAATTTCACCTGCATTACACTTGTACTGAAGGTGTCACCAGGAACAAAAGCAAAGGTGTAAGTCACAGAAAATCGATAGGCACCCCTCCAGTGAGTTTTATTGAATTCGGTCACTGTACGATCAACAGACAGGGAAAGACATAATTATAAGTGTGTGAGTGAATTACACACAACTTTATGCAGTGGGAACAAACTGGATATTGATTTTCGCCACCACCTTAGTTAATTTACTTTTTTTTTTCTCCTCTCGGGAACTACAAGATGGCACACAAATGGATTCTGGCCAGGGTGCAGCATTGTTTAGAGGTGATATTTCAAGTGAAGATTGTTTGTTACAAATGCAGTTTTTCTCTTCAGCAGCTATTTTTTCTTGTTGAAGTTTCTCATTTGAATTTAGATTACCAGTTCAAGTTTTCTGTGCACCTCAGGTGCCCCAGAAGTTCTTTATCTCACTGCAGTTTGTACAGACCTATACATACATGTGGGATGCGGAACTTGGCAGGCCTTCAAAATGTAATTAACTAACTCAATTATGTAATAAAAAAGACTTAACCAAGATAGACACAGTGATTTAACTCCTGACCTTTGGAATTATCTCATATACCCAAAGGAAAGAACAATCTCTCGTTGACTAAGTGGGAGGAAATTGGTGGAGTTTGAGAAACTGTGTATTTTATATCATTAGAAAGCTTTTCTGTTTTGAAAAGGAAAGCATCAGTGCTCCATTTACAGAACGTCAGCGTTTCATATCTTTTACTGCTGTAGCAGTGTATATGGTGATTTGTGACATTGTCTAATGCTATCTTTACCCTGCATCTGAAGTGGCACGTATACCACAATAAGATTAATTTACACAAACTGTTTAATGCTGCACATAAATGGCAGCATAAATTAATTTAGGGAATCATCAGGCACCTCACGATCTGATTCAGATTCTGGGATTCCAAAACAATTCTTAATCTACTTTTTTTTATTAATCAACTAGTTTTACTGATTTAAATCTTAAATCTTTTTTTATTTAATTACATATGTAATTATAAGCAAAAATTATTAAAACAATCGTATGTTAAGAATTTTAAACAAACTAATTTAGCTTCAAAATATAAAAGCAAGTAGTAATAAAGTGGAACAAATAAACATTACAAGCAATAAACAGAGTGCTTTCAGTATTTAAGAGCATCTGAACATTTTCCATTCAAAAGCGTGATTTTCTCAGCTTTTTCTAAAGCTATCTCAGCTTTACTGTTGTTTGATTATTAATGACACCATAGACAGTGGGAGATTTAACAAGCTGCATTCAAACTAATGCACAGATCTCTTTTGAAATATAAGATGGGGTTTGTTCTGTCTGTTTTATCCTTTGAGACGTAACTGACTGTTTACATTAAATTCTTGGCCAAAAAGCTTTTTGAGAAAGATGCAAGTACATTTAACCACTTACACGGAGTCGTGCACAGCCGCATGCGTGAGTGCTCTTCACAAGTGCACGTCAGCATTTGAAATTCAAAGCAGCTTTCTCTCAGAGTGAGTTTCATATTTTTAATAGATAAGCCCACTGTTTTCCAAACTACATAAATGATGCCTTCGTAGAGCATTTGTAAGGAAAATACAGGTGGGCGAGACCGCACACTGCAAACGTAACATCAAGCAAAGCGGGCGTTTCTCACAGCACATATGCTTCAACCTTTCCAAACTTTATGAAAGATTTTTTTATGGGTGGTTTGAGTGGTGTGTGTCCGTGAGGAATTGGAAGCAAGCAGAATATGGATGTTTCTAAAGCACACGCTTCATCATCGCACATCTTCAGTTAAAAACTAAACTCAGAATTGTTCCAGAATCATTGGAGAGAGAATCACGATGCATCAATTTTTTTATTTTTTTATTTTCCCTACTCAGAAATTACACTTGTATAAATAAACTTAGGAAATTAATGTTTTCTTGAAGCATTGGATGAACCACAGGAACTGTGGATACCTTTATTGATAATTATGTCCTGTTATTTTGTGTCTTATATGTCGCTATTCCTTGAGAGCTGCTAAACAGTCTTTTGTTGTGTAAGCAATGACAATAAAGAATCTATTCTAATCTAATAAATTAATCTTAAATGTGAAACATACAAAAGCCTGTTTGTGTCTTAAAGTTAAAAAAAATTAAAAGTTAATTATGAGACTATATTTCTCATAATTGCCGGTTTTTCACAGTTCAGACTTTATATCTCAGTCACAGTGTAATTTTATATAATATAATTGTGCTTTTATTTCTTGTAATTGTGACTTGATTTTTCAAAGAAAATCATATTCATCATCCTAAAAATGTAATTGTCAAAACACCTCTCAAAATGCTTGCTACGTATTCGAAAAACCCAATCCCAATTTTTTTATGACAAACAAAAGTTTTTAGGCAGTGTGTAAACGTAATTGACACAATGTGATGTCGTATTTATTTTCTAATGTGTAATAATGTGCAAATACCTATTCTGTGCTTTCACACCACCGCCAAAGAGAGCATCAAAATTTGCATCAAAAATTGCTCCGCCAACAACGAAAGAAAGATTTGCGGATGCTCTGACGTAGATCGAATACTTGATCGAAAACATGCAAACAAGCATGATGATCAGTATATGTGTAGACTGACCACAGAAGGGTACAAGTTAACCTTGTGAAATCTTTAAAATGTGAAAGAAAGAAATTGATAGATGGAAAGAACTTAACAATTACACGACTTACAAAGTTTACACGACTGCGTTCTCTGGAATCCTCTCAAGCGGAGGACTTCTACATTCTGATTGGTTACAGACGAACCACGTCATTGCTCATTACCATAAAGTTGACCTGACTTCATACCATAAAGTTGACCTGACCCTGTAGCCCAAGACTGGTTTCCCACTGAAGCTAAGCAGGGGTGAGCCTGGTTAGTACCTGGATGGGAGACCAACTGGGAAAACTAGGTAGCTGCTGGTAGAGGTGTTAGTGAGGCCAGCAGGGGGTGCTCACCCTGTGGTCTGTGTGGGTCCTAACGCCCCAGTATACTGAGGTTCTGACTCTCTGTGGTCATTAAAATCACAGGATGTCCTTTGATAAAGAGTAGGGGTGTAACCCCGGCATCTTGGCCAAATTTGCCAATTGGCCTCTGTCCATCATGGCCTCCTAATCATCCCTATATATATATATATATATATATATATATATATATATACATACATATATATATATATATATATATATATATATATATATATATATATATATATATGTATGTATACACAATTGGCTTCATCACTCTCTCTGCTCTCCACCAATCAGCTGGTGTGTGGTGGGCGTTCTGGTGCAATATGGCTGCCGTCGCATCATCCAGGTGGATGCTGCACATTGGTGGTGGTTGAGGAGATTTCTATCTTCTATATGTAAAGCACTTTGAGTGCCTTGAAAAGCGCTATATAAATGTAACAAATTATTATTATTGAAGATGAATGACTTCCAGCCACTTTGATGCTCTCGTTGGCGGCGGTGTGAACCCACAGTAAGACCTCAATTTTGAAACAATATTGTGTGTTTTTAAGTGTTAAAGATAATAACTATCTTGTTACTCTGGTATCGCCACCTGCAGCGCACTTGACACTTGCCTTGTGAAATCCATTTTGAGATTGAGATGAGAGAGAGAGAGAGAGAGAGAGAGAGAGAGAGAGAGAGAGAGAGAGAGAGAGAGAGAGAGAGAGAGAGAGAGAGAGAGAGAGAGAGAGAGAGAGAGAGAGAGAGAGAGAGAGAGAGAGAGAGAGAGAGAATCACTGAATGACTCTAGCTGTGAAATTGCACAGAAAGTGTGTCTCACAGAAAGTTTTAAAATTTGACTGATTTGACTTTATAATCTCTGTAGATTAATTCAAGCCCTGTTGCTATATGACTTTATATCTCAGTGTTGCTTCATTCTGAAATGATGAATGAAAATAAAAAATAAAAATGTGTAAGTATAATTAAATATATACTCTGGCATTAAAACAGCAAAGTTTTTAGTGTTCTGCTGCTGCATTTGATTTCAATTTACAGAAAAAAAGTATGAGATCTGCCTCCTCCAAGCAACTTTATCTCAGCTGTGTGAACAACCCTAAATGTTAATTTAGCCCATAAGCTTTAATGTGTTCTCTCCTTATATTTTAATACACCTTCTATTATGTCAGCTTCTTTTCCATATTCTGATTAGATAAAAAGTAGACACTATGAATTAATGGATTCTAATGAGTACACTGCAGCATTTCTCTAGAAATATCAGACATTGTCCAGTAAGCAAAGCAAGTGGAAAGAATTCCATGTTCTGCTTCATTTCCCATCTCCATCACCAGTTGCTACTCCCGTGGAGATATTGTCCATCATTTCAGACGTGTTGCCTCGTGAGATTTTGAATGTATTGGTTAAAGACACTCACTGGCTCAATTAATCTCCAGAAGAAAATGGGGTTAGTTTCGCACAGCCCATTTCTCAATCAAACATGTCATATTCAAAGCTAAATACGAGAGGGGTTTCTTAGTGGCGGAGATGCGAGGTTCACTGCTGTGTCTATTTAGACCAGAATTGTGCAACTGCAGATGGATAGCTGGAAAGAAACTGCTGCAAGGGGTCTGTGAACTGACAAACACGTAATTGCGATTGATCACATATAGAGGTTACATTATGTTTGTATGACACAAAATTAACATCATAACCTAAGGAAATAAATGTTGCTATATGATCATAATGGGCTGGCCGTTGGAGTGGAGACTATATGACGCTAGCAGCTGTACCTGGTGTGAATTAATGACGTGCTTTCCTTCAAACATGACGCATTAGATCAGTTACAAAAAGAAGAAATCAATGCCCATTATTACTAATCTAGTATTAACCCAGGAGCCTTTAGTGTCCAATAGTTGATGTGTACAAGTGTCATTATTATTGGCTGTAAACATAATGAATGTCAATGCATTGACCAGTGATGCAGCAACACCCCTGAGGAACATTTTATTGCGAATATGTTGCTCTTAACATAGCTCAGGAGACTTAATGTTGAGTCTCAGTTAGGCTTCACTTAATGATTCACGAGTTCACACTTACATATCATTTATGGAGAGTAAATTTAAATGCGTATTTGGCGGGCTATCCGGGGGGAGGGTTTCGAGCTCGGAATTTGGACCGAACCCAGAGTACCCACCGTTCATGTAAGTGGTTAGAACTAAAAGAGAAGAAGTGGAGAAGGGGTGGTGGAGGGATGCTGATAGACTGTCTATGAACGGAGGTAGGACTGCCTGCTGCGTATATATATACCTCTTATTGTTGATTAGCTGAGTGCTCTCCACTTGTGTCAATTATCTGAACGTGCTTCTCCCGAACCTTGTTAATAAAACATAATTTATTTATGTTTCTCCCTAAATTCCTTAGGAGAGATTAAAAAAAGACAATTGTTTATGTACAGTGAGAGTGTAGAGCTATAAAATGAAGGTGAATGACAGTACAGACAGATAAAATTTGGTTTTAGAAGAATCTGATGAGAGTTGTTTGGGTTTATATTGCAATCTCTGATGTTTGATTGCAGGTAAGATAAAAGGAAATGAGAGGGAAAAGAATAGTGTAGTGCACTTTGGTCACCTGTATGTCTCAGCAGGCCGCTGCAGCCCATGAAGGTCAAAGACAAACATTTGTGTGGACACACACACACACACCTACAAACTCACAAGCAGATCAACGCAGGCACAAATTGAATGCAAAATTGCCTCAATAACCACAGCTGAAATGAAAAAATATATATATATATATATATATATATATATATATATATAATCAGGGAGCTGCAATGGAAGGACCATACTTAAACAGCAGTCAGGATGGACTTTGCTTTGACACCCATGGTATAAAGATAGATGATCTAATAAAAAAAGGTAACGGTTGTTTTCATGCTTGTGATGCAAAAGTAATTCATCTGCAGTATTGAATGCAGTTGTTAAACTCAAATTAAGGGCATAGAAACTCCTTGATAAAATATCATGCTGCAGTCCCTCACACAAGTTAATTTCATAGTCTAGCATCAAACAAACATGTTAGTCTAGATCAGGGGTCCTGGAATGCCACTGTCCTGCTAAGGTGTCATTCACACAGAATGCATTTTCCATTCCACTGCACTACTTTTTCAAACGCACTAGACAAACGTTGCACTCGCGTGTTACGTCTTGACACGACTTTCTAACAACGCGATGTTCAAATTAAAATAAATTCCACTTTTAAAAGATGCGTCTCGAGACCGTGTGGTTGAGAAACTTGTGTTTTTAAATGCAAAAACGCAGTCTGTGTAAACCAGCCCTTAGTGATCCTGAAGAAATTGATTAGCTAGTTCAGGTGTGTTTGATTAGGGTTGGAACAAAACTCTGCAGGACAGCGGCAATCCAGGACAGACGCTGCCTATCCTTGGTCTAGATGGTATATAAACTACTTGTAAAAAAATTTATTTGTGATTGTACTTACAAGTTTGTACTCTTACTATAACCATTACCTCCTGTTTTCATGATTGTACTGTAAGAATGACGTGTTAATCTCACATCACATCACGATGCTGTACTGCACTGCACATATCCTTCATAGCTACTATTAACTGGCTGAACACTATTATATATATATAAAACTAGATAGATAGATAGATAGATTTTTACTCTTTAATTGTGATTGTGCTTATATATTTTATTTTATGGTTATATGATTATGCTTTTTTACATCAGGATATTTAAAGCTCCACCAGGACATCTATTCAGGAGTCAATAAAAAAAAAAAAAAAAATTTGCATCCTGAGGAATAATCTGACTTTTATTAAATTCTGCAAATCATCATAGCAGCACTTACCCTCAATGATTGTTCAACACTCTCAGAAAAAAAGTACAACAGCTGTCACTGGGATGGTACTATTTTACTATTTAGGTACTAATATGTACATGTACTTTGATGTATTAATGTGCATCTTTAAAAGTTTGTACTTTTTTTCTGAGAATGTATCATACTTATGAAAATGTGTTCTTTTTTTAAAGAGGCACTGAGATGATTGGCAATATTATTCTCTTAAATTACAACATTAAGAATTGCAATCAATAGCACTCAATCTTTTTCAAAACTCGAGTTGTAACTCAGCCAGTGTATATATAAACCGAATGACCACTTTTTTCATTTTATCTATGATGATAGCCACAATTCTTGCAAACATAGCTCTGATCTTTTAGTGACACTCTGTGGTTTAGAACAAGTTAGGTATGAAATGATCCAGTGCAGCATCAGAAAGTTGCATTTTGAATCATCCAAGGCAGAATTACATCCAACGCACCACATACTTTAAAGGCTAAATCATTATGACCTCATGTGAAATCAAATCCCCATACAATTTGTCACTCTTCATTTTTGTAACCTGAGCACTAAATCCAAACTAAATGCAGCAGATAAGACATTTATAGGCACTGACCACAGATAGGAGAAAATTGCATGGTAATGGCCCATGAACAGAGCAGGTGCTGGGCATTTTGCTGCACCAAAAGTCAGCTCGTTTGCAAAAATATTTCACAATAATGCCGATATTTCCTCTCAGCTGAATCGAACACCTCAGAGTACAGTAAATTTCTCCCTAAAGTTAAATGAGGTGTAAAGTAGCCTGGATTATGCCCTGTAAAGAGATGCATTGATTCTACTATGTATCAATCGATGACAATTATGAGAGTAAAGTGAAAAATGTCCCTGTCATTCACAAGACAGAATACAGAAGACATATAACTGCCGTAAACCATATTTTGTATGCATCATTTGATGCTTTATATCAGTAAATTATTGGGGAATTTTTTTTTAATTACCTGCACATGGTTAACTATGATTTTACTTAAATTCTACGTAAAGTATAGCCGTTAAAAGTTATTCTGTATACACTTGCAATAAACTACTGATCTGAAGGGATAGTTCACCCAGAAAGCAAAAATAATTGTCTATTACATCCCCATGTTGTTTAAAACCTGTATGACTTCCTTTCAGAAGAAGATATTATACATTGGGAAAGAAAGTAAAGAGGTTTGGAATAACATGAGGTTGAGTAAATGAGTGAACTATCCCTTTAAGATCCAAGTTTAACAAAGATTTTTTTTTACTCGAATTGCACAGTCTCAAAATTCTAAATAATCAGCAATCAGATCATGTAAAGTGGACTGAGTAAATTGATGTGAATCTAAAGTGTTTTCCCCCCTCTGTCAGCCTACCTGAGCTGTGTGCGGTTCAGGCACCTGTCCTGAGCAGATCTGCTGAAACTGAAGGCGGATATATTCTCCTATTGCTTGCTTCTGTTTGTTTCCTAAGAGGATGCTGTTGCTCAGTCGTCTTATAGAGACACACCCCTCCCTGTGGTCCAACCCCTAACCCCCTTTTACAAGTGTGTGTGTGCGTGTGAGAGAGACAGAGAGAGAGAGAGAGAGAGAGACAAGAGAAGACTTATTACGTATTGGGATGGGTGGACGTCAAGACTTATCTTCTACGTCAAGGATTGCAGTCTCTCAGAAAAAGCTAGAAAACTAAAAATACAAGCAAAACATTTCCCCAGAATACTCGCACACTCATTCACAGTGTGTCCTCTGACTATTCATCCTCTGTGCTGCTCTGATAAAGTGATGCTTCAAGACAATGATGCTTTGGGAGCTGTGCATAAAGCATAACCATTGGCATTAAAATGGATTAAACTTCAATCTGCGCTGTTTTCAATATCTCATTTGCAGTCTTAAAGTTAAAATGAGTATTGATAAAGCAATAAACACTTTAAACTATGAATTTGAGGGTAACCCATTGAAATTAAACCAAACAGACCCAAAGACTTGTTTTCATAGAATAGAGAGGTCTTAATAAAATAAGATTTATATTAATAGTAGATAAAGTAGTTCAGATTGTTTGGCCTTCAAAGAATATGATAAGAAATATTTGGGATTGAACTGAAATGTCTCTTGTCTAAACACAGTTTGAGACATGAAACTCTAGAAGAGACAGGCTACATGAGATTACTGTTTTTTTTTGTTTTTTTTTAAAGGCATAAGCATTTGTTTTTCATTTAATCATATTTTTTGTATAGGGAAAACCGTTGAGATGTTAAAGATATCTCATTCATCATGAGTTTCTTTTTAATTATGATTTTGCTTTCTGCAACGTGTTTTTATCTTATATAGACAAAAAAGGACCACTATCACATCACCCAGAATTGGTTGACAGAAAGTGAAATAAAATGTAATTTACAGTTAGAAAAAAATCACATCCAATGTTTTTATATTCTTTATATTTATTCTCATTTGAGAATTGATCATATCACAACGTCCCCTGAACATGTTTTTAAAAAATCAATCCTTATTTAAGACATCTCCAATAAGGAGCACTGACTGTCACACCGGTGAGATGCGAAATTCACAGCACTCTGAAGATAGGTGTGTGTTTTACATGAAATAGCCTGTAGATAAATGTGCCCGACGGATAGTGAAAGCTCCTTTGCATAGTCTCACAATGAATGGCAGTTTCAAAATAAAACCATTTCATGGTGAAACCACAAAATCCAACATACAATATAAGGACTTGAAAGTGTTGAGATTGCTTTTCTAGCAGTGAGTCGCTTGTGAATTGAAACCCAGTCTTGTCTGGCAAGTCCAAAACAGCCAAATCAGAACAGGCCAGAACTCTGTCCACAGGTGAAGGGACCAGAAAATTGGCCCTCCCAGCTGTGGCCTCCACAGTTGCTTAAGCCAGATCTTATAAAGTGAGTTTAAACAGTCATGTGTTTGTCCTTGGGCGGGTATATAGAGAACAGCCTCTTGCTGAGATGACCATCTCGTGATGCTAAGAAGGGCTTCTGGCCCAAATGATGTATCATTGTAGCTCTCAGTTGGATAGCATGGAGGGGGAGATCTGATAAGTGTATTACAGGATGAGTTGTGTTCGCTGATCTGGCTTTAGCATGTCACCATGCTGAGGAAATGGAGCCAGAGACGAAACTCATGCTGAGAGAGCAGAAAGCATTTTGTGAGATATTCTGTGGATCAGCTCAAGGGTGAGTCTGCGATGGGCAGAACTGTTGGTTTGCATCCGCACTGGTTGCTGATTATTGTGTTCTGGACACAGGCCATGATGCATGGAAGATAAAATGTGCATATTAAAGAAGTCCAAGTCCCACACAATGCAGTGAAAAACAAAGAAAAGGCTTAAAAAAAATCCCTCAGCAAAATATCCAACCAGATTTAGTGTTTTTTTCCCCCTGTGAAATGATAATTGGTGTCATCACATGGCACCTTCTATGAATTAGTGCTTGAAAAGTAACATCAAACATAAACTAAATATTTTTTTTAAAGTGCCATAATGGGTAGCAGAGTTGGAAGTCTATATCAATTTATCTCAGTGGCACCAACCAGTTTGCAACAGAATGATGGGCTGCAGGTATTGATACATTTTTTTAGACTTTATTTGTTTAATACAGACATAGGCCCAAATTATTATTAATAAGGGACATTTAATGTGTTTAAAACTAGTTATTTTTTAGCTAGATTAATTTTACTTTTGTAGATATTAGTTAATCAAATATATCTAATAGGTCTTATGTAAAAAATAATTACTTTTTTCTTTAAAAAAGTAATGAGACATCAAAGTGCAGCATATTCACGGAACATGCCCCAACGTAACAGATTCCCTTGTTGATGATGGCACTGTACTTTGTTAGATGTGTCAGTTTCATAATGATAGTACAAAGTTGTGTCTGGAGACTCAGTCAGCCTTTTTGTTAATTCAACACTGGCAGAACTGCAATTTCAGAAACCCTCCCAAAGGTCCATGTACAGCTGTATTTCCTTCCTGGCATCATCAGCTTGATTGTTAAGTAAACATTCCCAAGTTGTTTCAACCAAAATCAGAGTCATTGATAAAAATGAATGCAATCAATCAAGGGCCCAAGAAATCCCCAGTATCGTTAAAACACGTGAGAGAACAGAGATGTATCATATGCAATCAGTTTGATTAATAGAGCTGCACTGCTAGGATCCCACGGGATTAATCCTATGACGTTAACAGATAACTTTATATTTTTCTACTTCTGAGATGAGATACAGATGCACTAAACTTTTTTTCGCTCTTTAAAGCAAATAAAGCAAAGGTAAACCAGAACAGAACAAGGCTGTAAATTCACACAATAACAAACCTAAATTACTTGTGCTCAGAATCATGAAAACTGTTATCAAATAAGCTCTTTAAAATGCCTGAGGTAGTGAGTGGGATTTAAATTACATATTTTCTTAACAATTACTCTGATATCTAACAATGAACATTCAGAGTTTACCAGATTTATACGCCTTTGCAGTAATTTATTCCTTTGTTCAGTTCTTTTGTTAATTCGTAGAAAATTATTGTAACTTCAGATACAAATGAATCATCTTACTCATCTTACTAATCATCTTAATTATAAAAAAAATGTTCTGGCCATTCATTTTTACCAAATGATTCCTAAATACCTCTGAAGAACGTTATCAATTTCAGTGTTCTTCAAAGGTTAAACTGTTCCTGTAACTGGTAGAGAACAGTCCTAGCAATGTCATTGTCATGGGTTTGATTCCCAGACACACATACTGTAAAAATGTGCAGCTTGAAAACATGTTGCTTTGTGTGAAAGCATCTTGCAAGTGTATAAAAGTAAATGGCTAAAACGTTTAGTTTTCTTAAAGGGATAGTTCACCTTAAAATTAAGTCATAATTTACTCTCCCTGGGGTTGTTCTAATGCCCTCCTTTCTTTTATGGACCACAAATGAGAATCTGTAGAAAATGTCCTGCTCACATTTTCCCATAAAATGACAGTGAATAGTGATCAGCATCAAGCTTTGTAAAAGATGCAAAAGTATCACAGAATGATCCCATGTCATATATTCCAAGTGTTCTGGGGGTGGGAAGTGTTTCTTCTTTGAGGTTAATATATCCATTGTGTTTGTCGTAAAAATAAGTCACCGCGTTTAAGTCACTCAACTGTCATCAGACAAAGGGAGTTGCGGTCCGGAGATATTACTCAGTGAAGAAAGTACACGGATACTCTTTTTGGGGGATTTCTAGGCGTTGTATTTGCTGTCGTGTTTTTGTTAATCTTGAGTGAACTGCGGCACTAACAGAGTCAATGTCGCATAGTCGTGCACTGAAGATCAACGGCCAAGGTCGGGTTTTTAGTTAAATAATACATTACATTTTATATTGTGTACACCACGGAACACTTAGAATATACGACACATGTCGCATTTTTGTCAAAAAGAGTGATGCTGGTTGCTATTCGCTACCATTTAATGGACAAACACAAGGGGGACATTTAAAAAACAAACAAAAAACAACAATCTCCTTTTGTGTTCCATAAAAGAAAGAATAGCATACAGACCAACACCAAGGTGAGTAATATATGACTTAATTTTCATTTTAGCGTGAACTATCACTTTAAATTCCATGATTGTGATTGTTTCATATTTGGATGATGTTATTTGTGGAATCAGACAAGTTTGAGTGTCTAGACTAGCTATTTTTAGGATGCATGAATGTGAAACTATTAGAAAGTTCAAGACAGCTCCAATTTGCCCTTGTCACTTAGCATAGCCAGAGTATAACAACGTCATATCAATTTCTATCGCCAAGGGCGAACTGCAGAAGAGTAAAATGGTTTTGGAGTGGTTGTCAATCAAAGAGTATGAGCTTCATGTTGAAACTTAATTGAAAAATTCATCTCATGATATTTATATAGGGTGTCATTGCCAAAGGGCATTTGCAGCATCTTAAAGAAGCCAACAAATTAAAAACATTGTTTAGGTATTCATTGTCGCATAGTTCCTCAATTAAGAAAAATAGTATCTATTATGCTTTCCACAGCTCAAGCGTTTTTGCTATTTAACAGGATGTCAAAAACATGTTTTCCAACCTGAGAGTAAATAGCTGGACTATACTGTGGTCAAACATTAAATCCTCTTTCTCATGGTCATATGATGTCCATACATATGGGTTTCTGGACACTCTGACCAAATCAACCATTGTACATTTACACAGGAAAGTGGCCATGTTGATGTTTAATGACCATGCTTAGTGCTTTAGAAACAGAGAGACAGTGAGAGCTTGAGATCGGGGCAACAGCATGTGCACTAAATCCGGCTCCAGATGGAAGGCTAACATTGGTTGACTTGCGCTTTGCACTAAACAGGCAGCCACCAGCAGGCATTAGACAGCTACTCGCAGTGATTCACCACAACAAACTTCATCTCAATACATTACCAGCTGATTATTTCATCACTGCTCAATAAACAGATTGGGTTACAGTATATTTGGACTACATGGTCTAAGGATGATTAATCACACTGACTAATAAGTCCCTTTTGTACAGGAATTTCATTGCATACACAGAGGAATTGTTCAAAGACATTTTACAATATAAAAACCCTGCATCAAATAGTACAGTATACGAAACTTGTCGGTTTGCATCTGCTTTGGATGTCGTACAGTTCCAGTTATTTTCAACTTGAGTTTCGGGTTCGCACAGCAGGAATACAAACCATTCTCGGTCCTGAATTCTGAACCGTGAACCTTGCTGGTAGAATGTGCGTAGTGACTTTGCCACTCAGAATTGTCTGTCAGTTTGTCTGTAGCTATCCAAGCTTGCTATTTAAGCCAATGTAAAGTTAACTCTTTCCCCACCTAATTTATGATAAAATGCTTTCCCACCATTGACAGCATTTTCACTGTTACACATCTTCTGAAAGAGTACAGAATCTCTGCATCAAAAGACATGGAAAAGAAGCAGAAACAAGTGATAGCATATGTAAGCAGATGCATATGTAAAATAACGCACTCATCAATGCAATCATAAATCAAAATTGGCTAACATTAGGCTACTGAATGAAATGTCAACCCAGGACGAGCTACAGGTCTATTTGGGGGTGTTGATGGACTATATATATCATGCAACGTCAACTGGCGGCCCGCCAGAGATTTCCATCCGGCCCCCAGAATAACACTGAATTCAGGAATAGAAAAGTTTAGGGCAGGTCTGAATACCATTTTTTGAGCTTCGAAACTTCTATAGTCATGAAGATCAACTATTGGAAGCTTCGGAGAAAGGGGCTGAACATATTTTTCTCACAAATAAAGGCAGGAATCTGTGTCTGTATGTCCGTTTGCATTATTATTATTTTGAGAAACGTTCATCCAATCGACTTCACAAGGGAGTGCAGTGTCGCATTTGGTGCAATAGGACCTATAGATGGACACGCGAGATGCGACACATTCAGAATTAATAAACTTTTAGTAAACTACAGTCAGAACAGCACGAGCGGGAAGCGGCGCACCTCACGCGGGCAATGCTCCGAGAACGGACACTGCACTAGTGATATAAAACGCACACACACAGGTCTGTTAAATTAAGCAATACTTTTAATCTAGTCTAATAATTTTCTGACTAACAAATTGGCACATTAAGGGTAGATTTAAATATAGAAAAAAAACGAAATTTAAATAAAGAAAAAATGAAATTTAATTAAAGAAAAAACGAAATTTAAATAAAGAAAAAACTAAAAAAATGAAATTTAAATAAAGAAAAACAAAATTAAGTTAAATTAAAAAACAAGATTAATTTAGATTGATAATAACGGGTAAAAATGCTAATATATTTTGTTTCTATTATTCTTTTTTTCCACAATGTCAAAGCAACAAAACACAAGCTCAGACATGCACTTCGGTCCATACAAACTCCGCTGTTCTGCACTCTAGCCAGAGAACACTCCCGTTGCTGGAACACGCGTTGGTTCAATTTCTAGCATGCACGCGTTTTCCGTGTGTCTCAGTGTGCAAACTCCAACCTGTTAAATATGGGAGCCGAAATAAAAACAGACACGCCACGCAGCTGAGACGCTCACGCAGCCAGTGTGTCGCCGGCCTTATTCAAGCGGGAATCAGAACCGTTTTGCGGGGGTCAATACACAATAAAGAAAATACACAATAGTCGTTTGGATATTTCATCCCTTTTTATTGAATCATATAATTATTTTATTTCTTATTTTCCATATTTTTTTGTATAAAATAAACCCCATTGTTAACTTCTTTAAACTTACTTTTTGCCTTGCTTGAGGTAATTCAGGGCTGGGTTCATTTTCACACTGTTTAGCAGGGGGCGCTACATACAATTCGAATTTCATTTTATATTATGAGTATCTGGCCCTTACAGTGTCTGTAGAGAAAAATTCTGGCCCTTGGACAAATATAGTTGATGACCCCTGATATATATAATAGAGTGCTGTCGATTGATTAAAATTATTAATCACGATTAATCACACACTTATTGTAAAATTAAGCATACGCCATTCATCTCATTAAACATTTCAGAAACAATCAGAAAACTGTATTTTCTGCAAGCTTCAAGAATTATTGGAGACTCCAAAAGGACACCAAATATAAGGAGTCCATATAATTTATATAATAAATGTATACACTCCTAAGCACTCCAAAAAAAAACATTACAGACAAAACGTTACAGAATTCACAGTGTATAGTATGTGTAGAGAGCAACAACGAGACTTTTTTCATTTCATTTTAGATGAGTCAAGCTGCTATACCAAACATGACCACACGGAGACGGCAAAAATCTACCGCTTTGACTGCGTAAACCTACGATTACTAAACATCCTTCCCGAGTGTGTGTGGAAGCAACGCAAATGTACTGTGTGTCTGTACATGAATGCAGTGTGCGACCAGTGATCTAACAGACTGTCACACACTTACTGTACGACACTCAAATTGCGCTCTTCAGAAACAATCGAAGAATACGACAGAGCTCGTGTTTTAAAGTAAAGCACACATTGGAATTAATAATTCACTAAAAACGCAATGTGAGTCTCTATTCTTTCTGATACGTGTGATGTAATCAGCCTGGCCTTCTGTACATTAGCGCTTTTTGGACTGTTTGAATGAATTTGATTAGCCTACTGGATTACTGAAAACTTTCCCAGAGTTTAATGGCTTAAAATGGCCTGTTCACAAACAGAGAAGCAGAATCGGTAGATTCAAGCAGGTGCTTGTAGATTAGGTTGGCCATTTCCATAACACCAAAAAGCTTTGCAGCATTTAGTGAGGCAAGAGTAATTGCAGAGGACTCTTGCAGTGTGTATTACAATCGCAACTACAATACAATTTTTTCCATCATATCGATGGTATCATGATACAGTGATTCTGAAATAGCCTACTCTATTAATTTCTAGACAATTTGATCTACGATATATCTTGATGTAGACCTATGTATAACAGAAGAGGCAGAAAAGTGTTTGTTCAAAGTATTTGTATTTATTCAAGACATTGTGATGTCTGTTTCAAAAACTGACCATCATTATTTGTTTATTTATGTATTTATTTTATACAGTATGACTGATGATGCTTGACTGCATGATTATGATAGACTTTACAAAGCTCTGCAGCGGAGATTTTGTCATCCTGAGGTGATGTTGCTTCTCTGAAAAAGTACCTAAGGGAAGACGTACCTCCGGCTCGTCAGGTACTTATATTTTTCCGTGCTGGCATGTCGGGTCAACGGCGGCTTTACCTTGACTACTTACGTTCACTTCATAGCGACACAGTGTGCTTTTTGATATAAATTTGTGCTCTTTTGTCAATTCCGGATTAAATTATGTCTGACGTTCCAGCATGTTAACGTAATGATATGACGTAGTTAGCACATCGTGGAGACTTGTTTACGTCTTTAATCAATGATATGTCAGATATTTGTTTGACCAGAGCTCTTACGGCATTAGATGCTATACTTCTGCGTCCCAATAAAGATTCTAGAGCGGGTTTTTTAGGCCGATTCAGCGCAACTCCAAAAAGGAGGACAAGTGAGTGTACGGCTTGAGGCTGCGCCGGACGGCGGACAGGGGGCTTAAAATCCGGACTGTCCAGACTGTCCAAAATCCAGACACATGGCCAAACTATTGTAAATGCTCAGCTGTTTCCATCGACCTATTTTTGTACGCATTTTGGGAAATCGCATCAAAAAATGCTGAATGGAAACGGCAAGATGTGCATAAAAAACGTAATCTCTCGTTTGAGTCGGATACAAAATACTATTTTGTATCCGACTCAAACGATACTATTCGATACAAAAACATGCGCATAAACTAAGATGGAAACAGCATAACTGTACTAACCAGTGGAAAAATCTTGTTTGCAAAGCATCTGAAATGCTGTTTTGGTCATTCAGAAGTCTGTTATCAAATATGCTCAGTATATTTCCCTCATAGAACTGTCTTACATGACTGCGTTCCCAAACAGCAGCATCTGCCTCTGAAAGAAAGCTGAAAGCAAGCTTTCTCTGAGAAGCAAATAATTTATTATATATGAAAATGATTATGTATGGTGGCTTCTCCTATGTTTCTTAGTTATTTGTATCGGTAGTTTATCAGGAAGTGACAATTATGTTCTCTTCGACTCACTGGATGGAAACTCAAATGTATTCTGTTTTATGCGATATTGCAATTTTGCGCATAAATTACATTCGCATATTTGGATGGAAACATAGCTACTGTGTTTGTGATAAAATTACTTTAATGACGTAGATTTACGTACTTCTGCAACACTTCTGAACATACATCAACTCGATGCAACCTGGACACATCATCAGTGATGTTACCTGGGGTCACAAAGTGTTTTGGGTCTTTCGAGCATCATATACTCTCACCCAGGCGACCCAGCTTGTGTCCAGGTAGCCCTACCCCACCAGGTAGCTCTCCTCTCCTTATCCACAGCAACCTTGAGGCCACTTCTGCTGACTCCGTGACCTCCTTGATGGCCCTTCGCTTACTGGCTCCTTTGATGCCCAGGATGTTGTAGGCCCTGCAGAGAGACTGGCCAGCAAACCCTCTGCATCCCACCTCAATGGGCTCACACCGTGCTCGCCACCCATTGTTCCGGCACTCCTCCACTAGCTCAGCATATTTTGCCCTCTTCCTCTCATTGGCCTCCTTGATACGGTCCTCCCAGGGTACGGTGAGTTCCAGGAGAGCTATCTGCTTGGAGGTCTCTGAGATGAGTAACTTGTCAGGCCGCAGTGTTGAGGTGGCAACAGCTTCTGGGAATTTCAGTTGCTTCCCCAGGTCAACTTTCAACTCCCAGTCTCGTGCTGTTGCTAGCAGGCCAGATGAGGTGGCCCTGGCAGCTAATGGTGGCTTCTCCCCAGCCCGGATGAAAGCAATGGTGTTCTTCACTGGGCGGAGGAGCTTACAGTGACCAATTCCACAGCTGATGGTATTCGCTATGACCTTCAGGACTTGGTCATGACACCAACGGTAGCTCCCCTTGTCCAGGGCCTTCGGACAGCAGCTGAGGATGTGCTCCAGGGTCCCCCTCTTTAGGCAGAGGCTGCAGGCTGGTGACTCCACCAATCCCCAGCTGAAAAGGTTGGACGGGCTCGGAGCAGGTGGAGCAAATTAAACAATAATGGATCCCTTTGGACCCTAATGTTTATTGCATATATATCCTGGTAATGGTTCTGTTAATGCAAATATACGGAAGCTTATAGATTTTAGCTTATTACGTGCAAATATACGGAGGCTTATAGATTTTAGCTTATAGATCATGGCTTGTCAGGTGTTCCTGCCCCTCTTGTTTGTTATTTTCACTCTGTATTTATTGATTTTTTTTGTTAAACCCCCATGAACAATTCAGCAGAATATAAAATTATACAGTTACAGGATACACTTCAAAAAACACCTACTGAACATTTATAAACATATATATATATATACACATACAAACCTGTATGTACACATACATACATTTTTTCTTTTACATATGTGGATAGAAGTTGTTAAAAAAAAAAGATTTCAAAACAACAGTCATAACATTTCACTTTATCTACCTGTTAACAAATTGTATAAAAGGGGACCATATCTTTTTAAAAACTTTTGCTTTACCTCTAGTTGCATATGCTCATCTTTCAAAAGCAAGATTATAAGACATCTCTGTTGTCCACTGTGAGAGAACAGGTCTTTTAATGTATTTCCACCCTAATGCAATTACACTTTTGGCCTGTAATAAGCTAAAATCTATAAGCTTCCGTATATTTGCATTAACATAACCATTACCAGGATATATATGCATTATTGTTTAATTTGCTCCACCTGTCCTCCCTCATTACCTGCTTTATTTGTTCCCTATTTAGTCTCCTTGTGTTTGCCGTACTGTGCTGAATTGTTGTCTTCTGTTCCCTGCCTTGCTTCATGTCTCCTGGGTCCTTGTGTGTGGTATGTTTTGGTTTTCCCCCTTGTGGGTAGTTGTGTTTTTTTATTTTATTATTTAATAAAACCTAATTTTTTCCTGCACTTGTCACATGCCTGTCCTGTCTTGCGTGCACATGTGGGTTTTGTTAGTGTGGCCATGTGCCTCTGTCATTGTCAGATCCCACCCCCTTGTTATCTCGTTATTGGTTTAATTTGCCCCACCTGTGTTTGCCTCACTCCCTGCTTGATTTCTCCCCTTTATAAGCTCCTGTGTGTTTGCAGTCCTTGTCAGATCGTTGTATTGTCTACGTCTCCCAGTTCCCCGTGATCGATGTTGGTTTGTGTGAGGTGTGTTTTGTTATTTCATATTATGTGTTTTTCCCCCTCGTGGGTTTTTGTTTTGTGTTATGTTTTATTTTGTAAATAAATCCCCTTTCACTGCACTTGAGTCCTCGCACTATTTTCCTTTGTAAAACGTGACAGAACGATCCCACCCTTGAGGACTCAGCAGAGGATGGGTACCTTCCTTTTTCCATCTCCCCCAACCAAACTCTCAGACCATCTACCACTGGCCCAATATGTGTGCTCACGATACATCCGTCAGCAGGGAACTGACGTGAGGGACTTCGCCTGCAAGTTCCTCATTGAGGTGGACCATATGGACTACACTGAGACAGGTATCAAGGAGGTATTTAATATCTGTTTAGATATGCCTCTCAGCCCAGGGGAAATGGAGAAGCTGGGGCTTCTGGGATTCTGGGACTTTGTCTATCACCTCTACCAGCTTGGTGAGCCAGAACATCTACGGCCAACAGAATCCCAGTCCACTGACTGTTCCCTTCCATCTACAGTCAGTTGAGGCCCCAATCCTCCGATGACCCAGAAACGGAGAAAGAGGAGGAAGAACAGGACCACTTCAATGGACCCCTCCGCTGAGGAGGATCCGTCTTCAGGAGGAGGAGGTCGGGTGGTTCCCGTTCCGGTGGTCCCTGTCCCGGGGGTCTCAGTCCCGGTGGATCATGTTCCGGTGGTCCCAGTCCCGGTGGATCGTGTTCCGGTGGTCCCTGTTCCAGTGGATCGAGTTCCGGTGGATCGTGTTCCGGTGGTCCCAGTCCCGGTGGATCGTGTTCCGGTGGTCCCAGTCCCGGTGGATCGTGTTCCGGTGGTCCCAGTTCCACTGAATCGTGTTCCGGTGGTCCCAGTTTCGATGGATCGTGTTCCGGTGGTCCCAGTGCCGGTGGATCGTGTTCCGGTGGTCCCAGTGCCGGTGGATTGTGTACCGGTGGTCCCTGTGCCGGTGGATCGGGTTCCGGTGGTCCCTGTGCCGGTGGATCGGGTTCCGGTGGTCCCAGTTCCGTTGGATTGTGTTCCGGTGGATCGTGTTCTGGGGATTCCTGATCCGGTGGTCCCGAGTCCGGACATGGCCTGGAGAGCGGTGACAGGATACCTTTATGGTGGCCTTCTGGAGGGCTTGGGAGAAGCACAGGACTTTCTCCGAGCCCCCAGAGGCAGTCCCGGTGGACTGTGTTCCGGTGGTTCCTAATCCGGTGGTCCCAGTTCCGGCGGACCCTGAGCCGGCGGACCCTGAGCCGGCGGACCCTGAGCCGGCGGTCCCGTTTCCGGCGGACTCTGTGCTGGATGTGCCGCCCCGGCCACCTGAACCCTGTTGGCCGCCCCGGCCGCCTGAACCCTGTTGGTCGCCTGAACTCTGCGGGCCACTCCGGCCCCCCTGGCCGCCTGAACTCTTTGTGTTCCCTGTCCCTCCCTTGGTTTCCCCTTCCTTATCTGTTTCTCCCTTGTTTTCCCCTTCCTTATTTGTTTCTCCCAGATCTGTCCCTCACGTGCCGCCCTGGTCTGTCCCTCACGTGCCGCCCTGGTCTGTCCCTCCCGTGCCGCCCTGGTCTGTCCCTCCCGTGCCGCCCTGGTCTGTCCCTCCCGTGCCCCCCTGGTCTGTCCCTCCCGTCCCTAGTGGAGGGTCTGGTAGCCGCTCCTTAAGGAGGGGGTAATGTCACATGCCTGTCCTGTCTTGTGTGCACATGTGGGTTTTGTTAGTGTGGCCATGTGCCTCTGTCATTGTCAGATCCCACCCCCTTGTTATCTCGTTATTGGTTTAATTTGCCCCACCTGTGTTTGCCTCATTCCCTGCTTGATTTCTCCCCTTTATAAGTTCCTGTGTGTTTGCAGTCCTTGTCGGATCGTTGTATTGTCTACGTCTCCCAGTTCCCCGTGATCGATGTTGGTTTGTGTGAGTTGTGTTTTGTTATTTCATATTATGTGTTTTTCCCCCTCGTGGGTTTTTGTTTTGTGTTATGTTTTATTTTGTAAATAAATCCCCTTTCACTGCACTTGAGTCCTCGCACTATTTTCCTTTGTAAAACGTGACAGCACTTGAGTCTTCGCTCCTTTTCACCTATACCCACCCTGACATATATATATTGTGTGTGTGTGTGTGTGTATATGTATATGTATATGTGTATATATGGTCTGTTCTTTCTCTTGACATATTCACTGATATATGTTCAGATATTCATGCAACAAAATATTCTGTGGGCCATGAAAATTAGCAAAAATGCTGGCGTGCTGGCTGGCAACTTAAAAAAAAAATGCTGGCAGGCGGTAGTAATAGAATAAAAAGAAACATCTGATCATCCTCCATAACGTGGCTATTTACATCTCATGTTGTAAACCCTTGCGTAACGCAATGACTGACGTGCGGATGCAATTTTTAATATATTTATTTTGTATACATCTGATCAATCTCATGTAGGATGCGTTTCTTTAAACGAAATAACGCACTGACAAAGAGCTTCAGTGTACCGGTGTTCATTCAGCGCTTTAGTGCGTGCAAACAGTAATGCACAATTAATTATAACTATGATTGGGACTGTCATATTACATAACATTAATGAGAGCACTATTTTAATAAACCTTTGTGAATTCTTTGGGTTTAGTTGCTGTGTTAAGCACGTTGTTCCAGGAAGAGCGCATCCACACATTCTGAATAACAGATCTTAGTTGGTGACACATTGTATATTAGAGGTTATATTTGGTTATTAAATAAGTAATTTAATTAAATGATCAATCACATCAGCTCATTTTTACAGTCTTTGTTACAAAATTTTTTTTTTTTTTTTAATCTAAATAAATTCTCATTTATTTGGTGAGGAACATGCCGTTTTGAGCTGCATTTGCACACCGTGTCATGCTGTTGACTATAATCCACTGCCGCAGACGCATACTGCAGTATTGAGGCTAACGATTAATCGATTAATTGATTGTTAATTTAAGCGATGATCGATCATGGGAATTTGTGTAAATTGATATCCTTAGTACTAATGTTGTCAAACGAAACATTTATAATATTATTGCTGTGCTCACAGTAAGGTACTCAAGTAAATAATCATACGTCACAGCAGACTGTTGTCACCAATGATACATCATGGAAGGCAGCCACTCACTGAACAAAATCTCCTTGAAATTGAATCACCATTGTGCAACAAAACCACACATTTATTTAGTCAGAGAGCTTTTCTGCCAAATGTGACTCTGCCTATGATGTTCAGTATTCTGCCTGTAGGAGCCAAAACAGATGCTGCCATACATGTGAGGAGAACTTGATGTTTGGTTAGACCACGTTTTTTGAGATCATTTGATCTTTAAATCTGTTTGCGATTTCCATACTGAACATTCCTAAGATAAAGTTTTAATTGCATTTGATCATATTATTTATTATTTATTTAGTATTCATTTTTTAATTGATAAATTTACAGCATTTTCAAGACAATTTTATTTTGTTTAAATGTTTGCATACCCTTAGTTCTTAATATTGTAATAATGTTATTTTCATGTTTGCAGCCATTTATGAAAGTTGCTCTTGATAAAAATGTATCCGGTCCTTTAAGTTCTTTTGTTTCTCAGAAGGCTTTCCACAAATTTGTGGTTTAATTTTTGACCTTCTAGAAGCACATTTGTGAGGTCAGGCACTGATGTTGGACAAGAAGACCTGCCTCGCAGTCTCTGCTTTAATTCATCCCAAAGGTGTTTTATCGTGTTGAGGTCAGGACTCTGTGCAGGCCAATCAAGTTCCTTCACACCAAACTCACGTATCCATGTCTTTATGGACCTTGCTTTGTACACTGGTGTGCTGTCATGTTGGAACAGGAAAGGTTCATCCCCAAACTGTTCGACACAAAGCATGAAATTGTCCAAAATATCTTGGTATTCTGAAGCATTAACAGTTCCTTTCCTTGGAACTAAGAGGCCAAGCACAATCCCTGAAAAACAACCTCACACCATAATCCCCCCTCCACCAAACTTTACACTTGGCACAATGCAGTCGGGCAAGTACCGTTCTACCAGACTCGTCCATTGGATTTCCAGATAGAGAAGCATGATTCGTCACCATTGCATTCCATGAAGCTCTCAGCACACTGTTCTTGAGCTAGTCTGAAGGCCACACAAAGTTTGGAGGTCTGTAGCTATTGACTCTGCAGAAAGTTGCCTCAGCATGCGCTGACCCCACTCTGTGATTTTTATGTGTCCTACCGCTTCGTGGTTGAGTTGCAGTTGTTCACAATTGCTTTCACTTTGTTATAATACCACTAACATTTGACTGTGGAATATTTAGTTGTGAGGAAATTTCAAAATTTAACTTATTGCACAGGTGGCAACCTATCACGGTACCACGCTTGAATTCACTGAGCTCCTGAGAGCAACCCATTCTTTCACAAATGTTTGTAGAAGCGTCTGCATGCCTAGGTGCTTGATTTTATATACCTGTGGCCATGGAAGTGATTTAAACACCTGAATTCAATAATTTGGAGGGGTGTCCTAATACTTTTGGCAGTAATATGTGTTATGCAGTTTACAGTGCAGTAAAACATTTTACTTTTATTTTCTTAAAAAAAAATTTAATGTATCTTATAGATTCTGCCAGCAGTATGTAAACTTATAAACATTGTAGAATGTTGCAAGTTAATGCATTCATTTGACGGTCAAGCCATGAAAAATCCCTTTCATTATTTCAGTCATTTTAGCCGCTAATTAAATAGTCATTAGGAGTTGCAGCTTATTTATGATTACCCTTAGGAGAAATGACAGAGAGACTTTTCGAAGGGGCACACTTTGCTGCCTCCAGGCTATATTTAAAGAAAACTGCAATAACTAAGCCAGTGATTTCCTTTTTTTCCAGTTTAGTGCACACTGAAACAAACTAAAATATATCAACAAGAATCTCATCTTTGCTTTAGTTCATCTGACAATTTTGATTTGCATTTAATAATGCTGTGACTATAAGAAAACACTTTGCAAAGCTGTGCGATGCTGTAATTATGACAGTAAATGAGCAATTATATTTTTTTATGTTTCCCCATAATCCAGTGTGAAAGGATGCGGAAACACTGGGGTTTGGAACATTGCGAAGATAAGTAGCTTATCTCTCTTTCTGCAGGTGTTTGAGACTGTGATCCAATCAGGGAATTTCAGAAAGAATTAATTGACTCTTGAACTCATGTAGATCTAGGATGTTTGTGAAAAAAATAAAAGTCATTTATTCTTTTTTGGATTCAATAATATCCCAAACTATTATTGGCAGGTGTATAGAATGTAACTCAGCACTTCTGAGAGACGTATTTGCTAAAAGAATTGACCTATATACATATGCTTATTTTTTGAAATGATTATCTAAATAATTAATTCATTGTATAGTTGGTATGTGACTATATTCTGAATTAAATTGTATTTACTTAATGAATACTGTGCAGTATACACTTGTCAGGGCTATGTTTGATCTGTTTAATGTTGAGTTGGTTTTGCAGTTTTCTGTCCCTGTTTCCTTTGTTCCCGCTTCTAGTCTTCGAAGTTACTTATTGTGTAATTAATCTTGTTTGTTGATTAGTTCACTGTGTATTTAAAGGTGCTCTAAGTCTAAGCGATCCTGGGTGGAGTAACTTCTTGTTGACATTTGAAGTGTTGTCAAACAAAACAGAGGCTAGCTAGACCCTCCCTCCCCCTCCCCTCCGTCCTTCCTGAAACATTCATGAACAGTCCGCCGAAGTTCTCAACACCTTTCGAAGGCTTTTCCGATGTAAATTCAGGACTTTGTATGTTCCTTCTCCTTTTCCCTTTTTGTTGAAAGTTGTTCATCAGAACATCGTCTCTTTGGTTGTGTGTTGGCCATATCAAAATCATATTCAAATTCAAACTTCCCTCTTTATGCTTCTCTCTTCTACACACCCCCCTTCATGTGCACGCGCACTAATCCCAAACCTCCACCCCCAAATCATTCTTGTCGGTTATTGGCTGGAGCACTGTTTTTGATGTTTCGTTGTCCAGATTGCCCAAGTTTGTTTTTTTTGCTGTTTGTGGAGCTTGTGCTGACTACAGAGGCCATGTTTTTTTTTACACTGTGTTCAGGGGACAGTCAGCTAGTGGATTGTGAGGAAATGTTTGCTGTATGTGACAAAAAATATTTTGGCCTAAAATTCGTGTGACATCACTTATAGCATCTTTAAGCCCTGTGTTTGGTTCAGTTCAGTTGTCTGTTATTGTTGCGCTAAGCTTGGCTGTTCTGTTCCTGCCTAAGAGTTTGTTCATGAGTATTTTTGTTTCCTTTGAGTTCTTGTTAATACAATAAGGGTGCGTTCACAGTTGTAGTTCGGTTCGTATGGTCTGGACCAAAAAACAAAACATATAATATAGCCCTGGTCTGCTTAGCGTTCACACTGGCATTTTTAACAGCGAACCTAAACTTACCAAAGCAAAGGCATAGGGAAACAGTCACAACCTGATTGGTCATATATTTCGCGACGGAGCTTGCTTACCGAACATTCAAAACAATGCTGTGTGCAATATGGTTATATTTTTACCAGCTGAGAACTCACGAAGAGCTCATAAAATGTTCAAAACATTCAAAACAGCACCAGGATTTGTTGTATGCAGAAACGAAGATCTGCTGCAAAGAGATGGCAGTTCCGTCATCTGTACCGACAAATGAGAAACACAGATCCTTTGATGAGAAGAACCAGGTATGCTTGTAGCGCCACATCTTGTGACATCACGTCCTGTTTTTGGTTAATTTACATGTCTTTGGTCCGTGTTAAATTCATATATCAATCGAACCGCACCAGAGTTCTTTTGGAAGCGGACTGAAACCCATCCTTTTAGCGGCCTCGGTCTGCTTGTTTGGTGCCACCAGGGTTGGGATGGCAGCTTTCTAATATTTTCAAATGAACCGCACTAACCAAGCAATCGCACCAGGGTTCGTTTTAATCAAACCAAACATGACAAGTGTGAACGCACTCTTAAACTGCAGCTAGATCATCTTTTTTTCTCGTTAACACTACTTATGTAAAAATGCTTTAACTTTTGGCAGTCCAGTCGAGCAACGAATCAAGAAATGGATTTTAAAAATCGTGAGTGATATATAAATGTGTGTGTATATGTGTGTGAGTGTAGGAGTATATTTTACATGTATTGAAATTAAAAAACATTTTAACTATCACCAATATATAAGCTTTTCACACTTAATTAACCCTGAGTCATTCTAAGTCCTATGTTATCCTGCTTCACGTTTCATACTGCTCATCATTTACCCAGGGTTAACAGTTAATTATGGGTATTCAAAAACTGTTGTTTCACACTATACATTCCTAAAGTCGTGTCAGTGGACAAACGCAGCACGTGACCTGTTTACATAAAGGCTCTGTCTAGTACCTCATATTACACTGCTGACTGTAAATAGGGATGCAACAGTATGAAAATTTAGTATCACGATTATAGTGACCCACATTATCATGATTATCAATATTATCACGGTTTTTGATCAAATGAGATGAAAGAGTTCAAAAAGAACAGATGCACACACTGAAAACATTTCAACAAGTTTTATAGTTGAAAATCAGCAAACAAATAAAACAAGCAGCTGTGTGAAATTTTTAAACAAGATTCTATTCTGTGGGATTTCCTTTCTTATAATGGCCGTCGTCATTAGCAACACATTATAACAAAGCGCACATCCACGCATCACAACGGACGCATATTCTCGTTTCATTCAAATGTAACTTTCCATCTTGAGTCTCTGTTTTTTATTGTATCGAAAATGAAATCAGAGAACTTTACTATTAATACTACTATAATTACTATAACTTCTTGTGATCGTCTTGTCTGAATGATTGTTTTGTATGTTGTATAAGATGGATTTATAAACAGGTAAGATTTAAAACATTATTCTCAATTCATTAGGTCCCCATAATTATTTATGTGGTAAAGAAAATCTATTGCCCGACTAAAATGTGTGAAATCAACGGAAACATGTTGAAATGTGAAATAGGTAGGCAACATTTCAATGCTAAATAAAGATACATGTACGACATGGGGATATTTTTATGCTCTATAATAATAAACACAGCATGGTATAAAAGTAGGGTTGCCAACTATCCCGTATTAGCCGAGACGTCCTGTTTATAGAGCCTAAATGCCCCATACATGACTGTCCCGTTTATTGACTGCTACGCTGATATAACCATGCACTGTCATATGTTCACATGTTGTCTTTCGAACGCTAAAATCCGTTATTTTAAATGTAGACGCGTGACAATCTCACTCAAATAGAGAGACTAACTAGTTTTCATTCATCTTGCACTGTCCCTGTTTTTATACACTACTGTTGAAAAGTTTTAGATTTTCTAATGTTTTCAAAAAAATTTAATCAGTAATATAAATGAAACAGAATAGAACATGGATGAATTAAGCAAACAAACAAAAAACTATCAGTATTGTTTTTTTCCCAGTAACTAGTTCCATAAAGCAACGATTGGTACCAATATTTCGGGTCCCCTTACAGTGAAATCAACATTTTGCGGCGTCATGTTTCTACAGTATCCCTAAACGGACAAACTTCTCTACAAAGCGCTAGTCACTCTCTGCTCTCTCCGATGACGACATGTCAGCCCCCGTAGCTTCTCTATGTGCTACGAAAGGTAGGGGTGTGCATTGGAGCCGCTAGATGCCCCTAAAAAGATTTACACACTGCACCTTTAAGAGACCTTTGAAAAAATCTATACTTTTATACACATTGATGCCTTGTATTGATCAAAACACACAGTAAAGACATTTATAATGTTACAAAATCCTTTTTTTTTCAGATAAATGTTAATCTTTTCAACTTTCCGTTCCCTCTGGGTTAAAACTTTGATTTATTAAAGAATCCTGAAGAACTGTTTTCAACATTCAGAAATGTTTGTTGAGCATATATATCAAATCATCATATGTGACACTGAAGATTTTAGGAAGGATTAATGATTATAATTTTTTTGATCACAGGAATAAATTACACTTCACCATATATTTACATAGAAAACATTTATTTTAAATTGTAAAAATATTTCACTATACTGTATTACTGTTTTTACTATTTTGGATAAAATAAATCCAGCCTTGGTGACCAGAAGAGACTCTTTTTTTTAAACATACAGATCTAAAACTTTTGAAAGGTACTGTAGGTCTAAAGTCTTGTATAGTCAGATTACTTATTTTAAATTAAACGTGATTTTGAGAATAAGCTAGAAACAATACATTCAATCATTAAGTCTCCTCATTTATTATAGTTCCCTCTGTCACATTCCTCATTGATATTCAGGGTGGGAGTCGTTGACGCCTCAGGTGTTAGTGTCAGCATTGTTCATGATTATCCACACACCCCCCGCATATAGCCAATCTGACAATAAGTGTCTTGCAAAAGTTAAATTACTATATTGTTTTGTTATGAGTGATTAAAATGGTTCTCACATTGTTTTGAAGAAAAAAACTCTAGGCAACAACATCCAGTTCTGAAAAGCCTTGTGAACAAATGTTTAAAGTGTGTTAGATGGCCTGCTTTCAGTGATTTAACATTTTTATTTTTTCAAAAACTATGCATAAACATTATTTTCTCAAAACTACAAACTTTTATGTACATGTTGCTCACATATTACTGTAGCCCTGTTTGTGCTGAATACAATGTAATCAGACTTTAGCCATTATTATGCTTTAAATCAACTGAAAAACCCCCACAAATTTCAGAGCATAATGCAAATTCCCGTAGTGAGCTCATGTTTACATTTAAAGGGATAGTTCACCCAGAAATGAAAATAAAGCCATCTTTTACTCAACCTGCTGTTGATTAAATGACCTATGTCCTTCTATCCCTTTTGGACCTCAAAAGCAGAAATTTTAAAAATAGTCCTGCACGCGCTCCTTCCTATAATGGCAGTGGATAGTGATCAGGTTAAAACATTTCAAAAATTATACAAAAGTATCACGCAATAACACAGTGAGACGCGCGCCAGATATGGAAAGTGTACAGGAGGCATACTATAAGGTTTTGCGAGAAATAAACCGTATTATTCAGTCAAAACACTGAGCTCGGCCGTTATTCTGTGCATGCACGCTCATGCTTACAAACTGTTGTCATGACAACTGGTACACAATATTCAGGAGGTTTTATTAGTAGTATTCTATTATTTTTTATCATACACCTTATAGAAAAGACAAGTCGCGTTTGTTTCTATTGAGCCTGTTTTCTCAAAATGTTGGATTTTGAGTGCCATGACAACAGTGCAAGTTCTAGTAAGCATGAGCGTCACACCTGCTGACAGCTCGTACTAGTCATTACAGGAAGCGCGCACAGAGAAATGGCTGAGTATGCCTCCTGTACAATTTCCATATTGTGTGCGTCTCACTGTATCATTGCGTGATACTTTTGTATAATTTTTTTTAATGTTTTAGCCTGGTCGCTATCCACTGCCATTATAGAAAGGAGCGCATGCGGGACTATTTTTATCATTTCTGCTTTTGAGGTCCAAAAGGGATAGAGAGACATAGGGCATTGAATCAGCAGCAGGGTGAGTAAAAGATGGTTTTAATTTCATTTCAGGGTGAACTATCCCTTTAAAAGAAGTTTCTGTCTTGGTCTGAGTATTTAATGAATGTTGCAGGAGGGTCAGGGTGCAATCCTTTACTCAGGTCAGCCCGTAATGCTGAGTGTCTTCTAGACACTCAATGTTATGTAATTGTCAAGTATCCATCTTTTACTCTTTTACTACTAACACATTGGCATTAGTTACGTATACTAAGACTGTATGTTCAGATCACCAAGCATGTCACAAAAGATGTTGTTAATGAAGGATAGAAATATGAAAGCAAGCCTGAAGAACATAACCAAATATTCAGTGCCTATTGCTGGTAGAAAAGGCCGTTTTCCACTCAACACCTTCCCTGATGCGAATGAGATTATAGGCATTGCAGAGGTCGAGTTTAGAAAAATATTTGGCCTTGCAAAGTTGTTCTAGGGCAGCTGGTACCAGAGGCAATGGATATCGAAACTTGACGGGATGTCATTGAGACCGCAGTAGTCGATGCAAGAACTTAGACCCCTGTCCTTTTTCTTAACAAAGAAGAAGCCAGGGGATGCAGGTGATGTAGATGCGCTGTTAAACCGCTTAGAAAGTTCCTCCTCAATGTAGTTCCTCAAGGTTTCAGATTCAGGTTGTGATAGGGTAAAAAAAAATTAGACCCTTAGGTGGTGCTGCACCTGGCAACAGTTCAATAGAGTCGCTTGAGCGGTGAGGAGGAGGACGTTTCAATGCCCTGGTCTTGCTAAAAGCCTCTGCGAGGTTTAAGTATTTAATGGAAAAAGTAGGAAGTAGAGCAAGTTCGTCCTTTAGCTTTACGGTCTGAACAGAGAGTGAAGGGCTGCCAGTTAAACAATAGGAGGGACAGGACAAGTCCCATTTTGATAAATCATCTGACCATCCTTCGCTGAAATGAAGGGATTATATTGGCGTAACCAGGGGAGTCCAATAAATACCAGGTGATGTGATGTAGAAACGAATGATCTCGTTGTGAAGAGTCCTGGTCTGCAGTTGAAGGACCCTTCCTTTACAGAGAGGGTATCCATCTAGCGCCTCCACTGCCAAATGAGAGTTGCAGGAGATAAGTGGGAGTTGATGTTGTTGAGCAAACTCACGAGACAAAGTTCCAAGATGCACCTGGGTCTAATAGAGCTGATATGGATATTCTATCACCCTCTAATGACAGGATTACCGGTACTTACAAGAACTTGAGTGATGTGCCTGAATACATGGACTCACCATAGAGGAACTACGAGGAGGTGGTCTTGTGGGAAGCCGTCAGATGGCCGCTTGACCACAGTAGAGGCAGAGATGCTGACATATGCTGTGTTATCGTTTGTCAGGGCTCACATTAGGGCTGTAAAATAAAAATTAGAATTTTGAATATTCGTTGAAAAAAAAATTTTATTTGAAAAAAGAAACATGGGCTGACTGCATATACAGTCAGACGCAGTAGTGTAGAAGAAGGCATCAGGGCTTTGGAGCATGAGATGGATATAAATGAAAGAGAAAATATGCTACTTGCTGATGGAAATCTTCTCAGTTGTTGGCAAAAATCATACGATATGTATCCACATTTTGCGCAGCTGGCAAAGACATACTTGAGCATACCTCAGCAAAAAACGCTCAGCACTCGCTGCAGGTCAAGTTGACTGTTTCGTGTTTTTGACGAACAATATGTATATGGTGTGGTGGAGTGAGTGGAATTGGATTGTTTCTGATTGTCAGTTTGCTATTTTGTGTTCACACATTATGTTGTCTGTTGAAGTGTTTTTTCTCAGGTTACTGGTGCATGTGCAGTTTTATACACTTTTGTTACCTAATTTTCCTTACATGCTCATTAATAACAATTGTTTGAAAAGTAAATGCACTTTAAAAAGACGCAATGCTTGATTTGGTTTACATTTGCTTATTGCGCTCGCTTACGCCCTCTTGTGGGCACAGGAGACAATACAGTACTTTTTACTCTAACATTAAGTATTGCCTTTAGAATACAATATTATTCGAATTTTGCTAATATTTAAGAAAGAAATTCAAATTTAGTGTTTCAGCCATTTTGACAGCTCTAGTCAGGAGTCACGATTATATCCGAGCTGCATGGGTTCAGTTTGAGAAGAGGTGACTGGATATTGTGCTGGCTGGTACAGTTCTGATTGGACGACGTGAATGAATCAGATTGTCGATCTGAATGGTTAGCTTGATGAATTGGTTCAGTGATCTTCCTTCATCCTGGCATGCTAGTTCAGATTGCAAATGCTGAGTCCCTTGCAAAAGAGCAGTTTAAGCGTGCTCTCCACCTAGTCGGTTTGCGCTGCCAGAGTGCGAAATGTCAATGCATATTCTGCTGCGGTCTCTTGCCCTGGCATAATGCCAGCAGTTGATCATCAGCGCTCATACCTCCCTCCAGACAATCAAATATTTCCCGGAAACATTGAAGAAAGATATCAAAAGATGGGAAAGCAGTGCCATCCTCTCTCTAAACAGTAGTCACCCACTCTAAAGCCCTGGTAGAAAGAAGTGAGCATACCAGGGAGATCTTGCAGTATCGGTGGAATACATTGCTGGTTGTTGATTAACAAAAAATGAACATTGCAGTCGAGACCCCTTACATTTAGTTGAGCTACTAATGAACTTATCAGGAAGAGCCAGATGGAGGTGAACTGTTAGTGAAGGAGAGAAGGTGGAGAAGCGTCTACACTCAAGTTTGTTTGAGAGGGAACTAGATTTGGAGGTGCCAATTGCAAACTCTGCAGCATCTTGACAAGCTCCTCCGCGACTGTAGTTAAATGGGACAGCTGGAGTTGATGAATGGCGAGTTGATTAACTTGAGTGGAAAGCTCCGTGGACATTTAAACCAGAGCTGCTGGATCATGTGATGGCGAAGTTTTATGTAACAAGGCTTCAGCAAAGTGAGGATCCATTTGCAGCTTTAAATGGAATCTTGGTCGTACAATCAGGGTTAATCACCAGCAAAAACAACAGAAGAGACAAAGCAACTCATAATCCGAAAACAGGCATAAGGTCAGGGTAGGCAGCAAACTTACATAAATCAGTCCATAGAAAACAGTCCAGAGCAGGCAGCAAGGAATCACAAAGAGAGTAAACAGTCCAAGAGTAAACCACCGGAAGACAAAAACACAGGAAGAGACGCTCAGAGATGTTCACCAGGACAAAACAAAACTTCGCAATGAGGTAGAGTCTGAGAGCAACTTAAAAAGTCCACTGATGAAAGTCAGGTACAAGGGTAATCAGTGTCAGGGATCCCTCTGGTGGCGAGCAGAAGGAACCGCGGAGTCTCGTTTGTGACATCACTCCAATTTGGCATTTTCCATCACCATTTTTCCTATCATACGACTCTTTATATACATTGCGCAGTGTTTCCGTAACTGCACAAATAACGTGCGGGAGTATAAGACCTCTAGCTGTAACATTCTAACATCACATCGTTGCACACTTTAGAAGTTTGGCACCGCTATGCGGAGATAACACAGCAGAAAGAGTGCTAACCCTAAAACAAACATCAAAATCAACCCAAAAATGTGTCATGAAAACAAAATGAAACCTCTGCCATGGTCTGACCTGAACCCTATAGAAATTGAGTGGGGTGAACTGAAGAGAAGAAACACCAACATGGAGCTGGAAATCTGAAAGATCTGTAGAGATTCTGTATGGAGGAATGGTCTCTGATCTCTTGTCAGGTGTTCTTCAAACGCATCAGGCGTTATAGAACAAGACTCAGAGCTGGTATCTTGGCAAAAGGGGGTTGCAAAAAGTATTTAATAAAAGGGTGCCAATATTTGTGGCCAACATGTTTTGGAAAAAAGTTTATTTCATAATTTACCCCCCACTTTCAATTCTTCAGATTTTTAGATTAGATAAAGGTTAAAGGTAGCCTGGATGCCAGCCGAATGTAGCCCCGCCCACAAAATTTTTTGCTCGAGCAATTCGGTCTGAAATCGCTCCATAGAGGAGTTATTATGCCCAAACAGAAACTGTTCGGACCAATGAAATTGTCAGGGCGGGCTTTAGACGATGATGGACAGATGATCAACAGTGACGCAATCATCCACGTCATCAAAGGCGCTTTGGGTTGAATTTGCTCTTATCCTAAACGGAGAACTTGTTCGTATATGCATTCACCTTCAATATTTCTCTCAGAAACGATGATCATGTTGGTAAGTACTTTGTGTATCCTTAAATTCTTTTATTACAATACTGGCAAAGATCGTTTACACTCATCTTTTTCTTGTGACGTTACTTAATCCAGCGCGCGTGCAGACAGGGTTGCCACGATTTTTTGCAATGTCGCGCAATTGCTACTCAAAACTATAGCCCAAAACAATAACTTTCCGGGGGGTTCTCCGGAAAAAAATGGCGTTTGATTGGCAAAATATGTTATTTTGGCAAGGTTGCCTGCTAAAATTTGCATTCCTGGGTTTATATAATCACATAATTGGGGTCGCTTCAACCCGCGGACATGGAGAACAACACGGACTTGGCAACACAGTGTAGTTGAGTTCTGTTGACATTTGACAACTAACGTTACGCGTCGCTCCGTTGCTCTGATTGGTTGTGGGTTTATCCAATTGAGGTGTTTCCTGGCTCGTTGAAACACGCCCCATAATCAAAGCCCAATGGAACGGTACAAGACTCATATTCTGACTAGAATTGAGTATGGCCACGCCAGGCTAGGTTAAAGGTGTGATTTAAATAACCATTGCAAATGTATTTTTACAGCCATCTTTGATATTTACCAGGTAGGGGTGCCAATAATTCTGACCACAACTGTATCTGGCCCGCGCCTGCACCCAGATTATTTTGAAAGCGGCTGGTTCTGAAATAGATCTGTCTTGACAGCAACAATTACTCACAACCACATTGTCTTTAGTTATTTTTTACTTAAAAATGAAAGTATGAGAACACTTTTGCAGCAATGTTTTCAGGGCATGTGAGCGATGCAGAGCACTTTGACATCAATCGCTCATGGCCCAAGCAAATGCTCCACTCATGAACCGCTCACGCCACAGGTAAATCGGCATTCGCTTAAATCCTGCTCCGATGTGAAATTTCTCTGTATTGCACACAATACTTGCCACCATTTAAAAAAGGATTTTGTTTGTATTTATTTTTAAATATTATATATTTTTTGATTCTATGTTGATTATGAAAAGTGAACAGCACGAGTAAAATAGGACACATCATATGATGCGCAATATGTCGGAAGACATGGGGTGGGTCAGAAATGATTTTGACCACTTCTTTAAGTTTTGTTTTGTAGAAAGCCTTTCTTTAAAGGTAATTTCGTTTTAATCAATGTTTCATCAACCAATTGCCTGGATTTAATAATAAGCAAATATAGCAGACAATTTAATCATGACATGATTAATGGCAACACGCTTTTCATGTAGCGCCATCACTTGCACTTGTGACGTAATTGACATAATTGAAACTGACACTGACACAGAAAACACTAGTTTATTAATAAACAATTAAAATGTCTCCTTGCTATTTTTGACACATTCATAATAACTGCTTTTGCCGGTTCTTTTTGGCAAGCTTTATGTGTGCACATTAGTGCGCAATAGTAAAGTGCCTATATAACTTAAATGCTCATTATGGTTTAGAAAAGTACACTGAAGTATATATTTAAAATAAATTAGTAATTAAATTAATATAAATGTGTGCTTAGTTGACTAATGGCTTAAATGATCAGCTACTACTCAAGTAGAAAAAACGTTCTAGGAAGTCCTACTTATTTCACATATTTTCGAACCAGCATGTCACAAAGTGCCTTCTGTGTTGAGCGAGTGGCACTGAGCGGAATCTTCAGAAGTACACTATATACTCTGAACAATAACAAAGCAAATTCAGCTTTCCTTTATCAAAAAAATGTACAAGACAATCAACAAAAAAGATGCCATTCTTCGTCTTGTGGTGTTGTCTAATATTATATTCTTTGCAGACAGCGACAACTTCATTGCAGATAAGATACACCGGCTTTGCATTCACAGAACTAGGTAGGATGAACGCATAGTCGTCTTTCCATTCTTCTTTGTCTTTGTATGCCCTATTTTCGCTGTCACCTTTTCTCTCAAGACTCTTTGATAGTGCCATTTTCTCTCACCAGCTAGCTTAAATGTTAATATCACTCTGCACACGACATACTAGCATACTCCAGCATATACGCTAGCTGTGCTCCAGCACACAAACAATAAAAATAATGCAGTTTAGTACATGAGGATGCAAAAGAAATAATTTAAGTATCAAGTTATGTCAAGGCTAAGTTAGGCTCCATTGTATATTTAATTATAAGCTAATTCAAATGATACACATTTATTATTTACAATATGGAAATTTATTTTTCATCAATTCATTTCTTAAATTAACCTAACAATGTTCTGCCTCACCATCTGTTGGTGAATAATTTTTTTTTTTTTGAGCCAGATGCCAAACTTACTTGCTGACCCCTGTCTTTAAGGAACAGCAGCGATTAATGATGTCTGTCATTATTGATAATCAAAGAACAAAGGTAAGAGAGAAAATTGTAGCTGTAATAAGGAGTATTCTATTTATTTATGCAGTGCAGACAGTTTGATAACTTAAATTGTTTAATCACGAAAATTTTGCGATTTAATTAGTTAATTCTTTTAATCAATTGACAGCACTAATTTATAGCAGAAATAGTAAGAGTAATGTTCTTGGCGGTTTATAGCAGAAATAGTAAGAGTTGTGTTCTTGGCGGTTTAACAATATTCAAAGGCTTCAGTGTTTCACAAACCATAATCCATAATGTATACCATAATCATTAGAGAACAAAAGAGCAGGGTTAAACCGTGATAGGTAAGTGTATTATTTTAACTATAATAAATCGTAATCATTATACGTAGGAAAGAAATGTAATCAGCTTTCTTTTAGAACACTTTTGAGACACCGAAATTTACAGAGCAATGTAATATGAAAATCCCAAAAGAGTTATTTATGTATTTATTTTTTTAACTGTGAAGGACCAGGAACTGTGTGCGTGTTTTATGCTGCTAGGCCAACTGTGAAATTTTCTCTGTACATTCTTGATAAAGTCCACTTTAAGACGCCTGTCTTTCTTATTTAAGGTGATACAAGGAAATCCTCCATGTCGGATATGAGGTCCTTGGGTGTTATCTAGCCAGAAAGCCGAGAGCAATTTGGGTGTAATTCCTAAAACAGCAATCTCTGTAAGTGCAACAGAGCGAGGAATTATGGAAGTATGGCTCATCCGTATGCTTGGTGCATGGACATTAAAAATGATTAAATAATTAACTGCTCAGAGACGACTCTTCAAAAAGAACCAATGAACATTAGAATCCTCAAATGGGACAATGACGATGATAAGAATGTTGGTAATTGCATTTAGAGAATTTTCTATTCACTATTCAAAAAGCTATTGAGTCTTTCTGTGAAACTGAAGCTAACCTTTTGAACAGGAAGTTTCACTAGTGTCGGACTTCAGATTAAACCCAACATTACAGTTCGATTAAAAAAAATTGCGCATTGATGCCACATCTGGCAAGGGCACGGTGAGGCTAGAAAGGATGACTCTAAGGTGCTTAGAGGAAAGAGGCAGTGTTTTCAGTTGGACCATGCTGCAAGGAAAAGGGCAACCCTCTCAGCAGAATCCGCACTACAGATGCCATTCATTTAAGAGCTGCTCGAGTGTGTCATCTCATTCCAATAAAAAGCCCAAAGGTTACTGTCCCAGCCCCCTCCTGTCTCTCTAAAACACTCCCCATCTATATTTTTTTTCTTTTCACAACCACCCTCTGTCCATTAAGTTAATGGACCCATCGTGATGTAGCACACATTTCCAGTTCTCCAGTGTTGACAGATATTCTGGGTGACGATGGAAGTGTTTGATTGTGCATCTAAAGTGTACAACTCAATAATTTCGCACTCACAAACCCCTTTCAGTGCTCCACTTCTTCTAAAGTAAAGTTCTTAACAAGATAAGCCAGTAAAGAATAATGAAGGAAATCACAATAGGCTTAGATGGGGATTCCCTCCTTAAAGAGAAAAAAGCATTTTTGAACACGACTTCTTAATCAGTTCGTTCCGCCGCTGATTCAGAATCTTAAAAGGAAAAGCCTTTTAAGGATTGCGACATAATTACTTTTTTTAATACTCCCTTTAAATGCAGATGTTGGCCGCTAACAGCGCTGCAGCATCAGAGGCGGAAGAAATCTATGATTCACGTAGGAATGAATTCAGATGAGGAAAGCTCCATTAGACTTGGGCATAATTGATAATTACCCTGTGTATGCGTAAATACATCTCGCGGGCCAGCCTGGCTATAAAATATCTGCCTTTCCATAATGCCTCCCAGAGGAACTACTCCATGCAAGTTTTTGAAGAAAAAAAATAGATAATGCCACCCTCTATGGACACAGTTGCTGTGATTTTGCCAAGTAAGACATTCCTGGATCAAGATATTTTGTTGATCCTGGAACAGCGTTCCTATCCGAAAATTCAATCCTAAACCTATCCCTACCCCTTAACCTAATCCTACCCATAAATTACCCCTAAAATAATAGGGAAATGATAGGTGATAAACTGTTAACTTGCCCCTCAAATCTGATTGGTTGATTGGATTGTTGTTTAGGAACAACAAGATGTTGATCCAGGAACACACTTGGTAAAACCACGTTCGCCCTATGGACACACTGAAGCTCGAGACCATTGGTTAGTAAAGTTTTTAAAAAAATATTGCAAATGTAAAAATTCTAAATATGATATAAACATAGCACAAATAAACACAACAGAACAAAGATATAAATTAAATAAACAGTGATTTTAGGTAGATCTAACTGTAGTTAGATACCTTAGATTAGGCACAGAAATTAAATACAGTAATAAAATGTACAATAACACTGCATAGTCTTTTGTATAAATTAAATACTGATAAATCGTTATTAAAGTTATAAAAGTTATTCAGTCAAATTTGTAGTTTTATTAACATTAAAAAGACTTCAAGACAATGCACAGATCCAATATACTGATGTTGTTACACATGCGTTGTCTTTCATTTTTGACTGTTTACATTTAGTTACGACATAACTGACTATGTTTGGATATTTGCCAAGACGTGCTTTTTGAAATAATTTTATGTGAAATTGTCCATTCAAGCGCAAGAAGACGTAAAAGAGTATTCTCTTGTGTGGCTTTTTGGGCACACACTTTGAATGTAAGCACACAAAACTTCTCGCACAATGAGCAAGTACCGAATTTAGTTCTCTTAATCTCTTTACGTGGGATGTGAGCATGTGTCACACATGCGGTAGATTCTAACCAAAATTAGCCATATTTACTTAATACTAGGGATGGGCAACAGTGGTCGAGTACTCAAGTACTCAAATGTGAACGAAAAACGATTATCGCCCTTACTTTAAAAAATATATTTGTCTGTTTTTCTGATTGGTTATTGCAGCATTTTGGCCGGTAACTGAGGTCTGATTGTTTAGCGTTAGACAGCATGCCTTCCAGACCTTCATGTGGGCATCCGCGTCCTTTTCTGCAGATGTAAATTGTAAGATGACTTTTATGTTGTCTATATCTGATTAATCTCATATAGGATGTATTTAGTTGAGTTTAAAGGGGGATGCTGTGAAATGCTGTTTTATGCATACTGAGTTTTTTACACTGTTAAAGACTTGGATCCACATTCTAAACATGGACAAAGTTTCCAAAAATAAGTTGGACGTTTGAGTTTCGGAAAGATTTTTTTGATTATGGGTCTGTGTGACATCAAATGGGGCAGTCCCAACGATAAAATTTCACAGTCGTGCATTGGAAGCAGGCGCTGAGTAAAACTGCTTCAAATATCTGTGTTGTTGGCTATTGTTGCGTAAGTACACATCAGTAAACAACATGATCGTGTAAAGTTAGTTAATTTATCAATGGAGCATGCGATGTATGGTGTGTTCAATTTCAGCCTCCAGATCAGATTCTGGATCATATATGTCTAACAGGGTTTAAATAATGTTAGTTAAATTTATGCACAAATTGGAAAAACTGGCTATTGGCTGTTGCATCATTTGTATTCGTGTACGTTATATCGAGGGGCGGTGCTACGTATTCGACAGCAGTTTCACGATTCTCCGCTGCTGGTAAGCCACTTTGATAAACGTTCTTAATAACTAAGTTTAGACTGTTTTAAAGTGCAAAGCTCAACTTTTATTCTACATACAAGTTTACTGCTTTTGTCTGTCATCTCCTAGCTCTGTCATTTGATATGTGTTATTTGTGATGATAAAATGAGGATGAGTGTATTGGCATTCTTGTGAACTCCGAAGCCTTTTGGCCGTGTGTTTTTCCCAGGTATGTGTTTTTGCAACACAGTCTCACTCCCAACTCGTCACATATTGCCGCTTGGTCAGGACCCCCTCGGCGTCACTTTTTAACGCACAGGGTACCCCTTAAGCGTCATTTTTTGACGTTCAGGGGCACTCCACTGATTCCAATGAGAAGCCTAGGGCGTCATATACAGACGTGTTGGGCACGTGAATGTTATCATCGTGATGAAATTATTTATTGGGTTATTATTTTCTATTATGACATGTTGGAGTGTGATTCTCAACGTAATAAGCCAGCACACTTTTATTTAAATTTATTTATTTTTATTTACGCTATTCAGACACGTTTTAAACAGCCCAACCCAACCCAACCCCGCACTAAACCTGCCCATTTGCGTATTATATGATATAAAACACAGAATATAACAGACAACAGACACACTTTATTGAAAAAGTCCTGCTATTGCAACTGTTTCGAGGCCAAACGATTGATTTGTGTGAAGAAAAGACCCAAAAGCAATCACCGTCTCCACGGTACCCCTCGGCCACGATATGGACGAAATGGGAACTCCGTTGCTTTCAATGGGAATCCTTTGGCGCCAACAGAAGTGAAGTCTCATTCAGAACGCATCGCGATGTTTGGCATCAGTTCACGTGGTACGTGCCACATGTGGGTGAGTAGTCAAATATTATGTCCTAAAGTATTCGCTCGATCAGATTATTTTCAGTCACTGCATTATATCTGTCATCTCCACTGAGGATTTGAATTGCTTTGCTTTCTAAATCAACACATCTTGCTAATAGGTAATTGCACACTGTCACGTGACATACTATAGACCTTTAAACAGTTGTTCATATTTAATAATAACTACCCGTGTAGTTTCAACGTGGAATTTGTAGTAGAAGCACAATAAAAACAACACTTGCCACACTTTTACCACAGTAACCTTAGTTTTAATGTGATAGGTGCAGTAAAAGGACAGCAACCTCGAATCTTACCATGCTTTTACCACAGTAACCTTAATTTTAATGTGATAGGTGCAGTAAAAGGACAGCAACCTCAAATCTTACCATGCTTTTACCACAGTAACCTTAGTTTTAATGTGATGTTTGTTGTAAATAGACAGTAACCACAACAATTACCATGCTTTAAATGCATTTTATGTAAATCCAAATATTTTAATGTAAATAGTACTTTTCCTGTATATAATGCAATATATTATATATTATGACTTTTTCTCTTTCTTTTTTTACCTGAAAAGACCAAAAGGGCCTTCCGGACTCAGTCAGCCCATTCTTGTTTGTGGAGAAGTAACGGAAAAGACCAAAAGCTGCAACAGCAAATATTTGCAAGGGTATGTATGTGTTGGTTTGAACCCTTTATCAAACATTTTATTCAGCATTTGTTGTTACTTAAACTTATTCTTACAAATCCCATGGCTCAATCAGTAAGAACATATTCTCAAAGTCTCAATAATTCACAAGATTTAACAAGTAGTCAAATTCATATGATACTCGTCCATATTTGTATATACTTGTACATAATCCTGCAGCTTTTACTATGACTCCTGCCATTGGCTACTGCCTCAATTCCTGTACATATGTATTGTTGTGCCCTTTCTTGGAAAGTAGTCAGATGTCCCACACACTGTCAGAAAGTTTATATTAAGTCCATTGTATTCTTTAAAATGATTTCAAATTGGGCTCTGTCTGTTCATGTAATGTTACATGTCTCTTCACACCTCATAACCTACCGCTGTTTGCAAGAGTGAAAATTCTCACATGACATCAGATATTCGATTATTTTGTCATACTCAGATCAGTTGCACTGTTGATAACGTCAACAAAAAATCAAATGAATTATCAACATTTATAAACACATTCATATGATCTAGCTTGCTATTAAAGATATACTTTTAATAATGGGAATGCACACATATCAGTGAACTTATTACATAAATGTATTTAACATTTAATTATGCAATGCTTTTTACAGAAAGAAATCCTGCAGTTATGTATAAACTGACAACATCATCATCATGTCCTGCCCTGGGCACATTGGGCAACATGTGTCCTCCAACATATTCGATCTGTGGCCACGTTCTTCACATCTTCTCATTGAACACCGGCATTCAGGTCTTCATGAAACATCTGTCTCATATCTTCCTTGGTCTTCCCTGTTTCCTGCGTCCTCCTGGTGGTGTCCACTTCACAAGTGTTTTTGGGTGTTGTTGTTCGGCATGCATAGGATATGTCCAGTGAAGTGCACCCTTTGTTCTGACACAGTTTCTCAATGTCTTCATGTGGAGTCTTATGATCTCTTCAATTTATGCAGAACCAATATTCATAAACTGTACTTGATGTCTGCCTATGCCTTTATCAAAAAAAGCATTAGTTCTCATCAGGAGTTTTAGTGAAGGACATATCTATTGCCATCCACTAGTTCTATCCATGCAGCGACTTCATGATGCTATAGTCCAATGTATATTGCTGCATTTGTTGTTTGTTCGAACAAATGAAGTGAGAGTGAATACCTTTTGAAATCAATATTTATTCATTAAACCTTTCAATACAGTGGTCACTATAATACATGTCCACCATATCTACCTCCATGGTATCATTAATAACTACATCTATGGTATCATTATCACTACCTTTTTAATGTAACTGTTACATGAATGTATTATATTGAAGCATTTTCTAACTAAAAATGGTTGACATTTATAATAATTTAATTGGACTTTCATTTAGTTACAATAATCACAAATATATAGTATTAAAGTTGAGAATGTAAAATGTTCTTCAGTTTTTGCCTATTTATTTTTTAATGGGAAGAAATATATTTTCAGATAACAAAATTGCACCTCATCTCTTGGTTTGTACTTCATCATGGTAATATTTTTAAAAGTTATGTTTCACGTGTGTGTGTGTGTGTGTGTGTGTGTGTGTGTGTGTGTGTGTGTGTGTGTGTGTGTGTGTGTGTGTGTGTGTGAGAGAGAGAGAGAGAGAGAGAGAGAGAGAGAGAGAGAGAGAGAGAGGGGATTGATCTTTATACTGGTGTGCATGTCTTTGAAATGTTTGACATTAAATATTGGAATATGCTTACAAAATTGTGTGCATTCTTAATGCTTTTGTTACATTTATTTTAATTCCAATAGTTCAGATGGTCAAGGGTGGCATAAAGAAGTTTAAAATGTATACCTATATTTATAAACATACCTAAATATATATACAACATAAACACAAACTATAAATGTTACAAAAGCTGCAAAACTACCAGTGCTGTTGTAGCTTGTAGGCCATTGCATAGAAAAAGAGGTTTCTCTTTCAAATATATTTATGCATCAGTTTAACCACACACATGAGTCTTTCGTTTTAAAATGTTAGTTTTATTATTTAATTAGAATAAATAAATATTTAGCTGCCTAAATATTAAATATTTAAGGAATCCTTCAGTTGGAACCGGATGAGATCTGTCATCATTTACCATAAATGGACAGGTAAGTGTGACGCCTCTGTTCAGCTGGATTGTCATTGGCTGTGACTTCATCGTAGGACTCGGTGTGATTGGACTATCTTTTAACCCATATAAAACGGCGTTTCATGTTATAAAGTATGTATTGGTGTTAATATTACGTTAGATATACGTTAACTAAGCTATAAAGTGTCGGTATGTTGTGAGAAATTACTCCTTTACCGAGAACACAACCCTAACTCTAAGCATTGCTGCACACTTCAATGAACTACAGCGCCATATTTACCATTGCATTGATACAATGACAAAGATATATGGGTAATGTAGTTTAAAACGTTTAATAATGAAACAATAAATATGAAGTAAATTACATCTTTAATGGACAACTGGATATCTAAATATGTGCATTGTACAAACCTTTATGACATTATGAGGGGCAGGCGAAAAATTTAATATTTTACTGTGAGCATTTTGAGAAAACCTTTATGCCAGCTTTCCATATATGTCTGAAAACTGTGCCAAACATTATTTAGTAAACATAGCATAAGCAGTTGTCCTGCCTATTTCCTCTGTGATACGCTAACCAGACTTTGAGTTACAGCCATTTGAAATAGGTTTTGTTTTGCTCTTCCAGGGGCCCCTACTGGGTCCCTGGAGGTGGAAGGGCAGAACAACTTACACAAATCTATTCTCCTCATCATGGACAACAAATTTTGAGTCACATTTAAATATCAGAGTATTTTGTCTTTTCTATTCTAACATCATGCTTGCATTAGTTCTTGATGGGTATTGTGAGACCATCTGATGAAATACAGAAATATTTGAAAGAGATGTTGTAAAATAAAAATTATTAATATTTATTTCGTTTTATGGATAGACATCAATAAATATAATGGATGAACCTGCAATAACTTGCCATTATCCAGTTTCCAGTGTAAACAAAAACTATTTATGTATTTACACTTCACTATTACTATTAAATATAGGTCAATGCACCGTTAAGTAAAATAACAAGAGACATTTCATCTTCACCCTGTCTCCACGTTCCTGAAATCGGTAATGTGCTTTCTTTAATTTTTATTGCAGTAGTAGATGTACCAGAATTATCAATATGGATCATTTTCAGTTAAGCTTGAAGTGTTTGTAATCCTTCCCTTTATTTCACTGAAAACTAAAAGTACATCAAACTTTTTGGTGCATTATTGTACTAAATATAATATAACCAGACAAAAAATGTTTACGTCTTAAGTAAAATAATCAGATCACCTAAATAAACTTGTAAAATGTGTATTTACTGTACCAAACACCATACACAATATTCACCATACTTTATCACTCAACACTTTATTGGAGGATACAGTATACAGTTGATAAAGTAGCATAAAGTCAAATGAGATTCAAGATAAATAAAAATGCGTCTTCAAAAATACATTAACATCATATTAATCCATTCACAGCTGCTGAAGCCACACAAATGAGTGCCACCTAATCCCATCCAGTGATACAGAAAACAGATTTGATATTGTGTTGGAAAATAATGATTCATTATCACAGCTAGACTGGTTTCTGGCTCTTTCCGGAAGAACATTCCAGGTCCATCATGTTCTTCTTCTTCTAAACCTCTTTGCCCATTTGTACCCTACAGTATAACTGATGAACAGATGATGTGGTCACTGATGTTGTGTAGCTTTTTCTCAACCAGAGGAAGAAGAACATTCCAGTGTCAGGCGTTCTCCAGTCCTGGTCTAAAAGTAAAACAAAAACAATTCAAATTAAGTTTAATGTACAGTCAGGTTAGCATATGTTCTGCATGATTTAAGCAGTGGTGGGTGACTCTGGCCCTCAGCATCCACTGTCCTGCATATTTAGCTCCAACCTCAAACCCACCTGTCTATAACTGTCTATAAGTAAACCTGAAGACTTTGGTTAAAAATTTCAGGTGTGCTCGATTAGGCTTGGAGGTAAACTCTCCACCTGCCCATTCTGATTTAAATTTACCAAGCAGCAGTCAGTACATTATATAATATACACATTGAAGCATTATATATATAATATTGCAGCACATAATATTAGCCAAGTAGTGGACAAAAACTATTTTACCCTTATCGACAGAAACATTTTAAACAGCATATCTTTTAGAAAGGCATGGTCTCTTCTCTTCTGAGCTTTTATAATTGATGCTAGATTTCTTTAGTCACTTTCAAGAGCATCACTTGTGATAGCCTTAGCAATGTAACAATTGTTAAAATACTGCAATACAAATGTCATGGTAAGAATTAAGAAATATGTACCGAGGCACCAGACTTACCATGCTTATGAAGCACCCATGGCCATGGAGAGTTCTCAGAGAGTGGAGTTTTTGCCTCTTGTATTCCTCCTTGGCAGCATATTAGTCTTTTTCCTGTAGAATCTTCTGAAGTTTGTGCCTTCTCTTGCTATCCATCTTAAAACACAAATAAAATGTGTTTTATTCAGTGGAGTATAAAGTCTTGTTTCAAGCCAAAGAACTAACCAGATATTTCACATAATTCAAAGAACATTTACTATTTGATTCCTAATATATGCCACAACTCATTATCTTCCAAAGCTACCCAGAACCAGCCATGGTCTAAAAACAATAGAGAAATAGCTGGAGTTTATAACAACTACATGTCTGCTTTTATCTAAGACAAACAAATGGTGATAAGAACTGAAGGCCAAAAGTGTTTCAGCCTTTATGCTAAAAGGCAGTAATTGTAATAATAATTGTATCAAAAAGGGAAGATTTTTTTTTTTTCTAATGTTAGATAAATCCAAGAAACAGAACCTCATTTGCTCATTTTAGGAATTATAAAAAGATTTAGACATGAATAATGGTGTGTATTTTATCAGAATAGAAAGAATGATCGCTGCTGAAATGAATAGTTCTTTTTAGAGATCAACATCAAATTCTTAACTACATATTACAGCATTGCTTCAATACAAGACATACCAGTGGACTTGCACACTTTTCTGTCTTCTTCAAGCACAAGATGGCCATGTTCCTTCCTCACCCAAAACAAAGGACTTATTCGATTAGCTTGCTTCGATATAAGGTCTGGTCTTTCTTCTCTGCTGTAAAACAAGAAAGTCTCACTTACTCTATGTGCAAATACCGTACTTTTGTTTTTGAAACATAAAAATTAAGACAGTTACAATAAAGTTAATTTACCATATGATTCAGGAGAGCATTTGATTAAATACTGATATACTAAAAATACTTTAGAAATTTTACCTGTGAAGGGCTGATTACGGCAAGATCGCTGCGACTCACTAGTAGCTCATGTGAGGGTTGACTCTTAAAAGTGCTGATGAATTTGATATTATAGAGATCTAAAAAAAAAAATACAAATATAAAAGTAATCTGCAAGTAATCCTGCAAGACAGAAAGAAAAGACATTTAATTACATTGCATGCAAGTTGTCAGTTTATACATAACTGCAGGATTTCTTTCTGTAAAAGCGTTGCATAATTAAATGTTAAATACATTTATGTAATAAGTTCACTGATATGTGTGCATTCCCATTATTAAAAGTATATCTTTAATAGCAAGCTAGATCATATGAATGTGTTTATAAATGTTGATAATTCATTTGATTTTTTGTTGACGTTATCAACAGTGCAACTGATCTGAGTATGACAAAATAATCGAATATCTGATGTCATGTGAGAATTTTCACTCTTGCAAACAGCGGTAGGTTATGAGGTGTGAAGAGACATGTAACATTACATGAACAGACAGAGCCCAATTTGAAATCATTTTAAAGAATACAATGGACTTAATATAAACTTTCTGACAGTGTGTGGGACATCTGACTACTTTCCAAGAAAGGGCACAACAATACATATGTACAGGAATTGAGGCAGTAGCCAATGGCAGGAGTCATAGTAAAAGCTGCAGGATTATGTACGAGTATATACAAATATGGACGAGTATCATATGAATTTGACTACTTGTTAAATCTTGTGAATTATTGAGACTTTGAGAATATGTTCTTACTGATTGAGCCATGGATTTGTAAGAATAAGTTTAAGTAACAACAAATGCTGAATAAAATGTTTGATAAAGGGTTCAAACCAACACATACATACCCTTGCAAATATTTGCTGTTGCAGCTTTTGGTCTTTTTTCTCCACAAACAAGAATGGGCTGACTGAGTCCGAAGGCCCTTTGGTCTTTTCAGGTAAAAAAAGAAAGAGAAAAAAAGTCATAATATATAATATATTGCATTATATACAGGAAAAAGTACTATTTACATTAAAATATTTGGATTTACATAAAATGCATTTAAAGCATGGTAATTGTTGTGGTTACTGTCTATTTACAACAAACATCACATTAAAACTAAGGTTACTGTGGTAAAAGCATGGTAAGATTTGAGGTTGCTGTCCTTTACTGCACCTATCACATTAAAATTAAGGTTACTGTGGTAAAAGCATGGTAAGATTCGAGGTTGCTGTCCTTTTACTGCACCTATCACATTAAAACTAAGGTTACTGTGGTAAAAGTGTGGCAAGTGTTGTTTTTATTGTGCTTCTACTACAAATTCCACGTTGAAACTACACGGGTAGTTATTATTAAATATGAACAACTGTTTAAAGGTCTATAGTATGTCACGTGACAGTGTGCAATTACCCTATTAGCAAGATGTGTTGATTTAGAAAGCAAAGCAATTCAAATCCTCAGTGGAGATGACAGATATAATGCAGTGACTGAAAATAATCTGATCGATAGCGAATACTTTAGGACATAATATTTGACTACTCACCCACATGTGGCACGTACACGTGAACTGATGCCAAACATCGCGATGCGTTCTGAATGAGACTTCACTTCTGTTGACGCCAAAGGATTCCCATTGAAAGCAACGGAGTTCCCATTTCGTCCATATCGTGACGCCGAGGGGTACCGTGGAGACGGTGATTGCTTTTGGGTCTTTTCTTCACACAAATCAATCGTTTGGCCTCGAAACAGTTGCAATAGCAGGACTTTTTCAATAAAGTGTGTCTGTTGTCTGTTATATTCTGTGTTTTATATCATATAATACGCAAATGGGCAGGTTTAGTGCGGGGTTGGGTTGGGTTGGGCTGTTTAAAACGTGTCTGAATAGCGTAAATAAAAATAAATAAATTTAAATAAAAGTGTGCTGGCTTATTACGTTGAGAATCACACTCCAACATGTCATAATAGAAAATAATAACCCAATAAATAATTTCATCACGATGATAACATTCACGTGCCCAACACGTCTGTATATGACGCCCTAGGCTTCTCATTGGAATCAGTGGAGTGCCCCTGAACGTCAAAAAATGACGCTTAAGGGGTACCCTGTGCGTTAAAAAGTGACGCCGAGGGGTCCTGACCAAGCGGCAATATGTGACGAGTTGGGAGTGAGACTGTGTTGGTTTTTGTCATGTTCAGTGAATGAATTGTTGACCGAATTGAGTGCAATTGCCACACGTTCTGTATGCTTTCGCACGTGCTGAGCGTGTATCTGTGCCATTTTAGATATGTGCGTTCTTCCCTTTCTGTATAATTTATACAAAAATATTTGTCACTTGAGTTTACAGTTTACTTACATTAATGTAATGATTATTGAGACGAAAAGATGCTGTTTTATTTTTTATTTTCTTTACTGTATGTTTATTCAGAATTTTGTCCACTATATGTTCACGATCACTGTGAGAAATTGTATATTGGGCAGTTTCACAATGCTCTGCTGCTGATTGTACATGCAACGTTGATGCAGTGCCTTAACCAGCCTTTTGGCCGTTTGTTTTTCCCAGAATAATCCAGGCCAATAAAGAAGCCTTGAGTGACCATCCACCTGATTCTCTGCTTGATTCATACATCAACATCAACACAGTCACATATGTATAGTTTAATAGTTGAATCTGTTTGATAGCCATGGTTTTTTAGGAGAATGTTTTCTTTTCCACATGTAATGATGTCACAATTTCAGACACTCTCAACGCTATGGACCCTTTTCACAGACTGTGATGACGCGTTTTAACGGTCATTAATATCGTAAATTCTGCAACTTTTTTTGTATTTACATTTTTTTTTTAAATGTATGTAGGCTACATTTATAACACTACTATGCTTGTATTATATTACTTTTGCATCAAATAAAAAAAAAACAACTTATCTGCTGTGTGGGTGTTTCTAATACAGCGTCTATGGGAGTGATGGTAAAAAATAACATATTTCTGTCTTTTCCCTGCCGTTATCAATCTCTTTTTTCCCTCTTTTTAAAAGTTGTGAAATCACTATTGTTGCGTTTTTCTTTTGCTATTTGAACAAATCGAGACACAAAAAAATATTTAATGTATTCTCTCATTCACCACTAAGTTAACCCAACTATGACGACTTCCTCTCTGAGAAACCCAGAAATGTGAAAAGGGTCTATAGCTGCGTGCGCTTGTGGCTCTTTAGCTCCGCCCACATGATAAGCCTCCATCCGCTTGGTTTAATTCGGAAAGACTCTGTACAACGTATCTTTATTTTAAAAATATAATACAACTAAAGACTTTTCTGAGATATGAAGGATGCAATACTACTCTATAGGTACTCAAGATTGACTGAAACTGAGTGTTTCACCCCCCTTTAATAACCAGCTAGCAAAGCGCTGCCTTTATATCGGCTGGTGTTCGTTCTCTTCAGATCAAAATACTACTCTGGGTTATTAGAGACGGTCATATTCTTATTAGATAGACTATTTCTTTTTCAAAATCATTGATGATATTAATAATGCAGCAGTGGTATTTAGTTTTTTAATAGCAGACCTAATCTCACCTAAAGGATCATTAGGAACACCATACTAATACTGTGTTTGACCCCCTTTCGCCTTCAGAACTGCCTTAATTCTACGTGGCATTGATTCAACAAGGTGCTGAAAGCATTCTTTAGAAATGTTGGCCCATATTGATAGGATAGCATCTTGCAGTTGATGGAGATTTGTGGGATGCAAATCCAGGGCACGAAGCTCCCGTTCCACCACATCCCAAAGATGCTCTATTGGGTTGAGATCTGGTGACTGTGGGGGCCATTTTAGTAGAGTGAACTCATTGTCATGTTCAAGAAACCAATTTGAAATGATTCAAGCTTTGTGACATGGTGCATTATCCTGCTGGAAGTAGCCATCAGAGGATGGGTACATGGTGGTCATAAAGGGATGGACATGGTCAGAAACAATGCTCAGGTAGGCCGTGGTATTTAAACGATGCCCAATTGGCACTAAGGGCCTAAAGTGTGCCAAGAAAACATCCCCCACACCATTACACCACCACCAGCCTGCACAGTGGTAACAAGGCATGATGGATCCATGTTCTCATTCTGTTTACGCCAAATTCTGACTCTACCATCTGAATATCTCAACAGAAATCAAGACTCATCAGACCAGGCAACATTTTTCCAGTCTTCAACTGTCCATTTTTGGTGTGCTTGTGCAAATTGTAGCCTCTTTTTCCTATTTGTAGTGGAGATGAGTGGTACCTGGTGGGGTCTTCTGCTGTTGTAGCCCATCCGCCTCAAGGTTGTGCGTGTTGTGGCTTCACAAATGCTTTGCTGCATACCTCGGTTGTAACGAGTGGTTATTTCAGTCCCATTCTCCTCTGACCTCTAGCATCAACAAGGCATTTTCGCCCACAGGACTGCCTCATACTGGATGTTTTCCCTTTTCACACCATTCTTTGTAAACCCTAGAAATGGTTGTGCGTGAAAATCCCAGTAACTGAGCAGATTGTGAAATACTCATACCGGCCCGTCTGGCACCAACAACCATGCCACGCTCATAATTCTTTCCCATTCTGACATTCAGTTTGGAGTTCAGGAGATTGTCTTGACCAGGACCACACCCTTAAATTCATTGAAGCAACTGCCATGGTTGATTAGATAATTGCATTAATGAGAAATTGAACAGGTGTTCCTAATAATCCAGGTGAGTGTATGTTTTATTTAAAGTTGTTTCTCATTATGGATTTGAATACCCGCAGTGGTGTCTGTAATCACTTTGATCATGAAAAATAAAATAATGTGCAGCGCCAATCTGTCATGTAGGGCCTACATAGCATTAGAATGAGAACACGATTGTAATAGTGTTGTAAATTCTCAGTGCTTTAGTTTGTGTATCAACGTTATTGTTAAGGGAAGAGCGCATTCAAAATGAGTTTCCCTTTCAAACCATAGCCTGTAAAATACTAGCATGGCTAAGTTCATGTGCGCATTTGCGTCCTTTTGGGCAGATGTAAATTGTAATAGGCATATATCTGATTAATCTCTTATAGGATGTTTGATTTAGTTTATTAATTCGCTAGCAAAGCTCTGCAGGGTAGTGTATTCACAGTTTCAGCTCAAATACAATGCCCGATATTATTGACTGGGTTATTTGAGACGGTTATTTTGTTTTTAGATGTTTCTTTTTCAAAGACATTTATGCATCATAATCTAGCAGTTATTTTTTTATAGTAATATGTTCATGTTTTCATAGACATGTCATGTTTGTATGTCAACATTAATTTTCGTAACAGTCTTAAATAGTTTAATATTGCCATGATAAAGACGCCCCGCCCACGAGTACTCAAGTACTCATTTTTTGAGACCAATCGATGATCGAAATGAGAAATTGACAAATATTCCCATCCCTACTTAATACTGAATGCATAAAGGGGGCAAATTGACCCAGTGTTTTTTTGTTTTGTTTTTTTATTAAATATTTTTAGTTAAATTATTTCATTATTCATGTATCTTAAAAATGCACAAATCTTGTGAGTTTCAGCAATGTCAGTTATTTGTTAGCCAAAGGATCACACAAAAAATACTTTTTTTATCCCTACCCCAAGTCTTTGTAAAATATGCAATTTTATGGAATTTTGACAGGCTTTGTCAATTTATTAATTTTTTATGTATCTACTTATTGTTTATATTCAAATATTTTACATTTTTATTTGTAAAAGGCTCATTTACTTTACTTCTAATGTTTTTCCTAATTAGTTTCTTTTTTAATAATAATTTGTCTTCTATAGAACACAATTTTTATTTTTTCTCCTCTGAAAAAAATTCAAGGGTGAGTAAATGATGACAGAATTTTCTGGGTGAACTATCCCTTTAAGACATTCCATTTTAGAATGGCTCTGAACATCATTGGCTTGGGAATTTGTATTACAAATAACCTCTGTGACCCTGAGAGATGAATATGAACATGCATTGATCCTTCATCACCATTATCTTCTCAAAGAGTCCTGCAGACATATTGAATAGATATTGAAGACTATCTTGGTTTTATTGCAAATCATATTTCAGATGGCTAATCATTTATGGCTTTTATCTTCAAGAGCTGTATGTCATATTGTTTGCTAAATGTGGTGCCACAAAACCAGTAATGGAAGCATAATTGGTTATTAAAAAAACAAAGAAAATATGAGATGAGAAATAACAATGGGAAATGAATCACTGCATGTATCCTGCCTATAAACAGCTAGAGAGAAATGGCCTTTGGATACTGGAAGGATTTGGGTCGGCAAACTGTCTCTGAAATGATTACATATAGATTAAGAAGGCTAGTGCTTCAGAGACTTTACAGTTGAAAAATTCTATTCGGTATGTGTAACTGCATTGATCAGATGATATCAATGTTGCGATGAAATTGAACAAAAAGCTTTGTTTAAACTTGTTCCCCTTGACTGAATCTTCCATTTGAGATGTAATGTGGGCCATTCTCTCACTGAGGCAATCATCAGCTCACTGAACCAAGCGGACACACTAGTTCTCTTTCCATCCTGGCCGGGAGACATGGACGTCTTCCGATGACAGAGCTCTGTGGACGCTTGTCCTGAACACTCTGACGTGTTGATAGGCTTTCTAAAAATAGAAAGCACCCCATGATAAATACTCCCAATTGACTGAACTCAGCAGCTGACAGACCTGAAAATGCATTTAATGCATTTTACTGTTCTATTGCTGCACTGCAGAGGCTACAAGACGAGGGCTGTGAGGTGAATAAGCCCAAAGAGGAAATAAACGCTCTGTGATGTGTGAGAGAGCGAATGGGTTTAAGATAATCAGCAGAAGCTGAATTCAACATTAATTCCTAAAAGAAACCAGCAGCTTGACTTAAAGGAGTGGTAGTGATTGTGATGGTGACTATTCAATAATTAAGCAACAAAGTGCACTAATTCACTTTTTTTCTTTTTGTTTAGATATTCCACGTATCAGGGAATACCTGACTAGTTTAATCATAACAATTCTCAAAATAGTTTTAGCATGTTATTGAAGATGGCAATGTTAATGTATTTGGTCTTGGGGCGGACTAGATCTGCTACGCTGCTGCTAGCTACTGCTAATACACAAGCTGTGTCTCATTTCGAAGTCTGCGTCCTCCAGAGGTCGCATTCAAAGGCTGCATGCGTCAAGGCTGTCTCATTTCAGAAAAGTAAGTAGGACGCTCCGAATGCAACCTTCAAATGCGCCCTTCTTTCACAGGAATCCGGAGGGTGCATGAGGTTTATCCTTTGCTGCTGCAGATAACCCACAATTCTTTGCGTGGCCATTAAAGCTACACTGTGTGATATTTTCCCCCATCTAGCAGTGAAAGGGTATATGACCATCCAGCGAATATTAGTTTCTGTTCCTCTCAATTCCGATTTCGTTTTAACTCCTACGGTGGCCGATTTAGTCCAAGATTAATATGGCTTCCAGTTCGATCAAGTGATGAGGTTACTTTAGAAAACTATTATAATTTGCAGTTATTTAATTTGTCAGTTAACATGTAGGTTATGACATCTTTGTAAAATGAATAATAGTTTTACCTTTTCGTTTTTTTTTTTTTACCATTTCATTGCTAACATCAGCGATCAGGTTCCCAGACGAATGCAAGCTAATCTTAGTAAAGTAACTTTTATCGGTGCTATCGTTATTCTGTATATTGTACGACATCACTAGCGTAAGACAAAGTTTACATTGTAGGCTATATCAGTCTCAAGCAATCCCCCTCTTCACATTCGACACAGTGCCATCGAGTGTTAAAACGCGAAAGGAGAAGCTTGAATTTACGGGTATGTCCCTCTTTGGCTAATGTACTTTCAAGATGGAGGGGCAACATGGCAACGCGCATTCGAACCCCTCACCCGTATGTATTTTCAATGGCATATTATACACTTACGAGAATACTTTATTACTTGAAAGAAGTAAATATACATTAATGAGCACATATATTTTTGAAAGAACTAATTGTTTTGAGCTAAGAATAAACTAAAAAAGTTACACAGTGTTGCTTTAACAACGGTCATAATTTTTTTCTATTTGAAGAACAGCAGCGTCGGCAGATATACATGCAAGCAAAGATGTGGCGTTTAAATGTAAGTATAAATTCAAGCTTGTTTTTGTTTTTTAAGCTTACCTCAAACAGATAGTTGTGGTAAAAATGTTTAGTGATTTTTAAACATTTAAAACAGTACTTTTCATAGTCATTTTCAAGTTATAAATAATTTTCATTCATATAACCGGCGTGAGAGCGCAATGACCCTGTGATACTTCCTGTTTCCTTTTCCGCCTGTGTGTCCTACAAAGGACGTCTTGTTTCATTCTGATTGAGGGCACTCTGTATTCGCAGCCTTCGAAATTAAATGAAATGAGTCACAGTTCTGTGGGCATGTAAGATATGCTGATGCTGCTGCATAAATAGACATACATGAATTCCATAGCTAGGCAGGTGGAGCTGAGGGAGGTGGATAGTTTTAGAGGAAGTCTGATAGCTTACAGCAAACAATGAGCCAGACTAAATGCTGAGCAAGCAAAACTCATCGCCTGCTGGATCAGCAGAGGCCAATCAGCTTGTGCCATTTGGTAAGGATGTGATTTCTTGCAGATTAAGGGCGGCAGTGGCTTGGGGCGGCAGTGGCTCAGTGGTTCATGTAGATTGTCTGCAAACCGGAAGGTTGGTGGTTCGATCCCCGGTTCCACCTGTCCAAGTGTCGAGGTGTCTATGAGCAAGACACCTAACCCCAGCTGCTCCCGACGAGCTGGATGGCGCCTTGCATGGCTGACACCGCTGTCGGTGTGTGAATGAGAGAGTGAATGGGTGAATGTGAGGCAACATGTAAAGCGCTTTGGATGGCCATTGGTCTGTTAAAAGCGCTATATAAATGCATTCCATTTACCATTACATGTAAAGGACCTTTCAGTCTGTGGCCTCTAGAGTTTCATGACTGAACTAGATATTTCACCTAAAAAAGGAAAAATGGCTTGTGTTGTTTAAATTATAATAATGCTGTAACTTATTTCAGTGAAACAGAAAAGCATAGAGTGAAAAAAGGAAAAGGAAACGTTTTCGGTACAAGTTGGGTAAACATAGCTGTCAAGATCACCAAAACATACATAAATAATACATAAAAAAACTAAATAAACATCATAAAAGCAAAAAATTGTTAACTTTAAGGGATGCAAAGAATCATGTTTACATTTATTCAAACTGGGTTTAACAAGAGATTCAGTCATGCATTTCTTTTTCTGCTTACTACGTCTGCATAAGGAATTCCTCAAAAAAGTAATGAGACTGTTCAGATAAAATTCATGCGAGTGGCTGACCTGTGATCCGAGAGGCAGTCTATTAACTGGCTTACTAAACACAGTAATGATGGACAGCTGTGAGGGTCAGGGTGCTGCCTTCAATTTTAGAGAGAGCTAGATAGAAAGCAATACAAAATAACACGCTTATTATTAGTGTAAAAACAAGTGAAAATGTAGTTTTCAAATGGCCTATATATATAAATATATATATATATATATATATATATATATATATATATATATATGTATATCAGCTGATGGTGTCATTAATCTGGATTGCCCAGACTGCAGTCTCAAACAGCATTTAGATAAGTGCTGTGATAATGTTAATTGCTATTTAGTGTTTTGGTATAAAAAATTAAATCAAAGGGCATATTTAACCTTGGGGTGGTTGTACCTACTAACTAGGAAGTAAACATTTGATCTGACAGTTCAGTGTTTAAAGCTACTCACTTTCAAAACCTCAGATATAATTTTTCGTTTCTTTTCTTTTTTTTTGGTAAGAGGAGAGTAATATATTTACCAGTTGTTAACCATAGTGACTTCACGGGAGTAGTAAAAGCAAGGACCTGTCTGTGTGTGGTGGTGGAGACTGTCATTGAGGTGCTAGGCAGAGACAGGGGAGCTAATTGGGGTCAAAAACATTTCTGCTGGCGACACAGATGGCAGCCTTCTGGGGCCTGCGAGACTCAAACATCACAGTGGTTGTGGCCTTGAATTATACTTCTCTAAATAGATTCACCCTAGCAAATAGTAGCATTTTGCAAATATTTTTTACTTTTTAAATGTTATTTTAATTTGATTTATTTGTAATTACTTTATAGAGTTATTTTTCCAACAAAACACACAAAAAGGAAGCATTACCTTGCAAATGTATATTTTTTATATTCCTTAACATTGAACCTGACACAAACATTTCCAAATTTTTATTGAGACATTATTTATAATGTTTATTGAGCCATTTCCTCATGGTGACTGATTTCCACAATGTAGGTGATTTCAAGTTTAACTGTCTTAATGGGGACATTAAGTCTCAACAATGTAGGTACATTTTGTTAAATTTAAGTAATGTAATGGATGTCCACTGAAGGCAAGTTTGAGGAACCCATTTGCAGCTTTATTCAAATAAGCCTGAGCTAAATAAACAAGGACTTGGCTTGACAACTTGACATAAACATGAACATAAAACAGAAATCGCCAACCGTGGTTACAGGGAACAAAGCTAGACAAGAGGCAATGGGAACATGAGAGTTATATATACACAGATACTAATGACTAAACAAGGGACACCTCTGAACAATCAAACAATGAACCAGTGAGAAAACAGGACACATGACCAGAACAACCATTCAGAACATGACACAGACAGGGGAAGCACATGGCTGGTTCACATGATAAACAGGAAGCAAGAAACATGACAAAATTACAAATTAACATGGTGTTTTTATTAAACGAGGTTCAGGAGGAACATGTCAGATAATTGGTGGAGAGTACTCAGCTAATCAACAAAAGGAGCAAAATATCCACATTTTGCTCCTTTTTTAGTTCTAAACCACTTACATATGGGGGGTACTCTGGATCCAAACTCCAAGCTCGAAGCCCTCCCCCCTGACAGCACACCAAATACGCATTTAAATTTACTCTCTATAAATTATATGTAAGTGTGAACTCGTGAAAGACATGAAAACATAAAATTGAATTAAAACCCAAATCACAGTAACAATGTGAAAGGGTGGCTCCAGACACCCTAATAGCACTCAAAACACAAACAGAATGTCCAGGAGGGTGTAGGAGGAGGCGTACCGGGGGAGGGATGAAGGGCCAGGCCCGTGAAGGGAAGAGGACCTGGATCATAGGGCAATGGCAGGCCTGGGCCATGGAGCAGAGGGTCATGGTGCAGTGGTGAACTTGGACCTGGCAGACCATGGGGCACAGTGAGTTCATGGGCAGCCTCTTAGCAGACAGAGTTCAGGAGAAAAATACTTCAACGTATACCTTGGCTGTCTGAGTGCCATAATTTTTGTCATCAGGAGGGTTCCCGGACATCCATTCAGCCCAATTTTTGAAACCCGCGTGGATGGTGCGCAACAGTGCATATGCAAGACAGAAGAGTCACAACAATTGTACTGCGCATGTGTTGAACTCAGACATCCACGCTCATCCATGGTTGAGTATACTTTAAAGGTGGTGTAGGTAAGATTAATCTAAAACGCTTTTGTCCAAATTTGTTTAAACTTTATATGTCAATACACAATTAAAATGTAAGTCTGAAAAAGAGAGTATAAAAATCGAGTGACTCTAGACTCTTTAATCAATAAACACCGCTCATTATTTTCGTTCGGGCCGAGTCAAGTGATTGGCTTGGGCGACTGTCACTCTCTCTCGCTACCATTCCTACCACCCCTTTTGCTACAGGATCTGCCCACATGCGCGCGCCCGTTTGATTTGAAGAGTTCAGAGGCACGAAACCTAGGAAGAGCAAAATAATGGCAGAGAAAGATCATTCAAAATTCACAGTGCCGGGTTTTGCAGTTAGTGAAGGCAAACAATGCAAAAAAAGGAAGACGGTACAAGAAAAGGCAATGCACAAAAAGTCTTTGGATATACAAAGAAGCCAAACGCGAGTAAATGTCGGCGTGGCTTTCCAACGATGGCGAGAACTGAGGGACCTCAAGCGGCTAAAAAATGACTCCTTGATGGCTGTGTTTCTTCTGGACAGGTAATCTTTCATTTTGATTATACATGTATTTGGTTTGTTTTCATGAAGCATGTATCACTAGCACATGTAACTTTGCTGCCTAATAGCTAACATAACATTACTTAGCATAAAGTTACAATGTTATACACTTAGCGAGCCATTAGTAGAGATGATAAATACTCAATATGCTTAGCTCAAGTGTTGAATTTCGCAAAATTTTACTTTAGATAACAAAATGCATGTGTAAAAGCTAGTACACAGCATCCAGGAACTTTTTTTAGAACTAAGTTAGCTTTAGCTACTACCCTCTGTCTAAACTCTTTTACCATGTTCACCGGGAACTTTACCTGCACGTTTATTTCCCGCCTTTGGTTTGTTTTTATATTCTCTAGCTATGTTTACTGATGTTTTTATCTTGCATCTGTCTGTGTCGTAGACACTGTGTTGTGTGTGTTATTATTTTGTGTCTGCAATGCAGTTGTTATAAGGTGTTTTTTGAGTGTATGTTACTCTGTTTATCTGTAATCAAGACATTTTAAAAAATGTGGTGATGTAATTGTTGTGTTGATGTGTATTATTTTTGTTTAGTTATGAGACAGACATATCAACGTCAACACCATTGAAAAGTGGATTTACAAGGCCACCACCCCCTGTTTCCACTATTGTTTCGGAGTCGCTTTATAAATATAACTAGCTCATCACCAAATCAAACAAAAATATATTTAAAACTTTACCAGTAGGCCTATCGGTATTATAGCTTGATAGTGAGTACTAAAAGACATCTTATTTGTTTATATTCATACTGATAAAGTTAGATTTTTCAGTACATGTGATTCTGACACGATGTCCCTACATGCACTCCGCTCCTTCTTCTCCGCTCGTCTCTGGTAAATAATGCGTCTTCCAGCTGAGCGGTCGGCGGAGCGCGTTCATGTGTTTTGGGGGCGTGGCTTTGGAAAGAGCCCAGAAGGGAGAAGGTGGAGTGAATGGAAATAATGAGCTGTCTTTAAAACAGTCATGAGAGGTCTACAGACACTCAATTTGTATACTTTCTTTGTCAGAGTACTTACATTTTAATTATGTATTGATATATGAAGAAAGTTTAAACAAATTTGGCAAAGCTCTGGTGTTGTGTGTTCTGCGGGATTGCGGAGTCCCACATTCACGATTCCCACAGTAAATGAGGAACTGCTCAACAATAAAGCATAGTCAATATATTGAACCAGAGTCCCTGGGAAGTTGCTTTCAGGCATAAGATAACTAAGAAAATCATCAAGGCCATAATAAAAAATGTCTTTTAAAGCAGCATCACTGAGGTCATAGCTCACAAAATCTGCCACATAATGTTCAATGGGCCATTCCCCTGGCATATACGAAGCAAAGCAACTGCTGGGTCTATTGTTAGTGGTCTAACTTTCTGTAACAAATGTCCACTGAAGGCAAGTTTGAAGAACCCATGTGCAGCTTTATTCAAATAAATGTGAGCAAAATAAGGACTTGGCTTGACTCGACAACTTTTTAAATGTACTGAAAGGATTACCAATGCTTTATGTTTGATAAACATATAATAATAATGTTAATTGTATATGAGCCATGGCGGCAGGCTGTTCAGGGACCAGGGCAGGGCAGACCCTTCGGACAGCCTCTGTGGATGGGTGTTTTATAGATAATGCACTCAATAATCCAAAAAAGAGCAAAAATGGACATGCATAAATAATCATGTAATCAATTTTACACAAGATTTATTTGCTGTATTAAATGGCAAATGTCTTTAATGATCTTTGGAGATTGTTTTATTAATTTTGTATATATTTAATTATTTTGGTACCACCATTGCTCTCCAGTGGGCTAGCAGGAGAAGAAAGACACAAGACAGATCCAAAGGTTCCTGTCCCTCTGTGACGCACATGACAGGAGTCGAATCAATGAGATGAGGCTGAATCAATGAGATGTCAATGGTGTCTTATCATTGCCTGTTGCAGCTTGACGATGATCTCACAGCTGCAGGCAGAGGACGTCCTGGGTGTCTGGCTATTTTCTGCCTCTCTTTATTCTGCTATTTGAAAGAATATGTGAATATATTTTAGTTTGTTTAGAAAGAAAAAAAAATCAAAGCAACGAGTGTCTGGTGTTCCTTTCAGACTTTTTAAGGGTGAATGCAATGGGCTTTAAAGAATTCCCTGCATGTGTCCAACTATCATTCACTTCTCTCACACACACTTTGGCTTCCTTGGTGCTAAAAGTAAGATTGATGTGGTGTGCTAACTGGCAAAAGCTTAATGGGATTTCTTTATCACTGCAGTGATTCACAAGAAAGGCAGTTTGAGGTTTAAACTCGGCTGATGGAGAGAACTCTCTATTGCTCCATGCACCTGGTCAAGGGGAGATATTCTAGATAAACTGCTGAAGTAAATGTGGCACATTGGTTCCATGTCCAGGACAGAGTGAATTTCCAGAGCCACTTTCAAATGACACAACACACTTATGGGCTTTGATACTGCATCTGCATTTCGGTTATTCGCAGGAAATGGTGCCATTTGTGCTCTGTTTGTGTCCCCACAACTTATACTGATGTAATGTAGAGGACACTGAACTTAGTGAAGTTATTTAACAAATGTATTTTTATATGTATCTGTGTGTGTGTGTATATATATATATATATATATATATATATATATATATATATATATATATATATATATACTCACCTAAAGGATTATTAGGAACACCTGTTCAATTTCTCATTAATGCAATTATCTAATCAACCAATCACATGGCAGTTGCTTCAATGAATTTAAGGGTGTGGTCCTGGTCAAGACAATCCCCTGAACTCCAAACTGAATGTCAGAATGGGAAAGAATTATGAGCGTGGCATGGTTGTTGGTGCCAGACGGGCCGGTATGAGTATTTCACAATCTGCTCAGTTACTGTGATTTTCACGCACAACCATTTCTAGGGTTTACAAATAATGGTGTGAAAAGGGAAAAACATCCAGTATCCGGCAGTCCTGTGGGCGAAAATGCCTTGTTGATGCTAGAGGTCAGAGGAGAATGGGACGACTGATTCAAGCTGATAGAAGAGCAACTTTGACTGAAATAACCACTCGTTACAACTGAGGTATGCAGCAAAGCATTTGTGAAGCCACAACACACACAACCTTGAGGCGAATGGGCTACAACAGCAGAAGACCCCACCAGGTACCACTCATCTCCACTACAAATAGGAAAAAGAGGCTACAATTTGCACGAGCTCACCAAAATTGGACAGTTGAAAATTTGTTGAGTCTTGATTTCTGTTGAGACATTCAAATGGTAGAGTCAGAATTTGGCGTAAACAGAATGAGAACATGGATCCATCATGCCTTGTTACCACTGTGCAGGCTGGTGGTGTAATGGTGTGGGGATAGTGCCAATTGGGCATCGTTTAAATGCCACGGCCTACCTGAGCATTGTTTCTGACCATGTCCATCCCTTTATGACCACCATGTACCCATCCTCTGATGGCTACTTCCAGCAGGATAATGCACCATGTCACAAAGCTCGAATCATTTCAAATTGGTTTCTTGAACATGACAATGAGTTCACTCTACTAAAATGGCCCCCATAGTCACCAGATCTCAACCCAATAGAGCATCTTTGGGATGTGGTGGAACGGGAGCTTTGTGCCCTGGATGTGCATCCCACAAATCTCCATCAACTGCAAGATGCTATCCTATCAATATGGGCCAACATTTCTAAAGAATGCTTTCAGCATCTTGTTGAATCAATGCCACGTAGAATTAAGGCAGTTCTGAAGGCGAAAGGGGGTCAAACACAGTATTAGTATGGTGTTCCTAATAATCCTTTAGGTGACTGTGTGTGTATATATATATATATATATATATATATACACACACACACAATAACCTTCAAGCTTAAAACATTTAGAAGAGACTGTTAAAAAAGAAATGTCAAACAGAATAGTGCTAATAAAATTCGATGTTGTAATTATTGTTATTATTATTATTTTCAAATTCTATGAATTTCAAACTCACTGTAGCAGAGTTTAGATATTCATGGGAATGGCAAAAATATTATGTTTTTATTTGGCATTGGAATGACAAAACTTGCTGTTGACTGTACATTTGATAGACCAACACTTATAAGCCAAATATCAAATCACACTATAACCTCTCCATCACCTCATTCAATATCACCAGAGTAAGAAAAGTACCCAGAGGGCTACTTACTGATTTTAGTAGAGCTTACATCACCCACAATCTAATTTGAGTCATTTTGCGTATGGTAAAGGCCCAGATGAGGTTCTTTGTCATAGCCAATGACTCCTCCCCATAAACATGCTCAATTCATTTGACTCCCGCATAATGTGAAACAATATTCTGCCACAGGACTCATTAGAATGAGACCATAAAAACAGCGATACACCTGCACCACTGAGAGCTCTTTGTGGATGGCATCTCTTTTGGAAATTGACTAATGCAGCAGGTGTTTTAATGCATCATACACAAACCTCAGGATTGAATTGCTATTCAATAATGGAAAACTGAAAGATGACGTGATCACACTAAAGTATAGAACTGAAAACTGAATTTCTGTAGAGCTGCTTTACAGCTAAAATACTGTTAAAGAGTACATAACACACACAATTTCTGCCAATCTAATGTTAATCTTGAGTACCTATAGAGTAGTATTGCATCCTTCATATCTCCGAAGAGTCTTTAGCTTTATACAAGAGAGATACATAGAACAGATTCTTTCAGAAAATATCGAACTCGTGAAGGCATGCAGTGGGCGTGGGGCAAATTAATCTCGAGCACACACAAACTCCCTGGCTTTCGATTCACTATACATTCGTGTTGATGAGATTATATGCACTAACATGCCGATTGCCAACAAAACACAGACATTTGATGCAGTTTCATTCATTGCCTGCGGTTCTCATGGCCGGAAACAAACAAACACACTTGCAGAACTCTGTTGCTGCTTTAGAAAACAAACTGCATCCACTGTTTCCTTAATGCTTGGTTATTTGGGAAGCTTTCCCTCACCACCAGAAACATACTTCTTTAGTGACATTGTTGATTTTGTGGTCTAAAAACAAAATGACAGCGCTGCCGACGGCTCCCATATCCCGAACATGCTCTCGCTCTTGCTCTGATTGATCTGAAGGAATTCCACCCTTTATGACTTCATACAAGGCCATTCTTGGAAAAAACTTTCAGAAACTTGTTTGAATCCTGAAGGAGTGTATTTGGCACAGAAATACTCTGTCATATGTCCAACTCATTTTTTGGAATGGTAGAGCATGAGCATCCAATCCACTGTAAATAAGTTAGAATGCATGAAATGGCATTAGACCCCCCTTTAAAATACTGTTAATTAGCTAAAAAATAATTTGTTTCCTTATGTTAACACTGTTATCTTACTATTTTTATTAATGTGATGCAGCTTTGACACTGTGTTGTATAAAGCTCTATATAACAATTTTAATTTAATTAAATCTGTTGGTAAAATAAGTAATTATGTCTTTAGATTTTGCAATGAAATATGATCTAGGCATTTCTTGATGTTTTTTGTGAGATTGTTCTTCCAAATGCTGGTGGATACTCATTGTCCATCCATCCACTCATCCATCCATTCATCCTCCATCCATCCACTCATCCATCCATTCATCCACTCATCTATCTATCTATATCTATCTATCGATCCATCCATCGATCCATCCATCGATCCATCCATCTATCGATCCATCGATCCATCCATCGATCCATCCATCGATCCATCCATCGATCCATCCATCGATCCATCCATCCATCCATCCATCCATCCATCCATCATCTATCTATCTATCTATCTATCTATCTATCTATCTATCTATCTATCTATCTATCTATCTATCTATCTATCTATCTATCTATCTGTCTGTCTGTCTGTCTGTCTGTCTGTCTGTCTGTCTGTCTGTCTGTCTGTCTGTCTATCTATCTATCTATCTATCATCTATCTATCTATCTATCTATCTATCTATCTATCTATCTATCTATCTATCTATCACCTCCCTAACATTGATGTCTCTTTCGTATAGTTTGACCACACAAAATGAAGCGGGAAAAAACTTTAGAGAAGACAAAGCTGAGAAATGAAACCTAACGTCGTGCTGAGTGAGAGAAGATGGTTGCTCACCTCCGATTTTCCGGAAACCCATTTCCCATCTACTAATCCTGCTTTTGCACAGTATGAGTCATCTAACACACTGAGCAGCGGAGCTCCGTCTGCGTTCTCTACAGGCCAAGAAGGGCAGGAGACTGCATTTAATTTGGAGTTTATTCTTGAAAAACTGCTGATGTTTATTTCCGTCTTTTTACCGCTGGTTTAACCTTCTCAAGTTTATGATTCATGCTTACTGTGATTTCAGGTCTGATTTGGGCACGGCAAAAATATTTGATAAAGTGCTTCATTTATGTTTGTCGATAGTGCAAACAATCACACTGACAATCAATTATGAAAGCGTGAAAAGTAATTATACCCAAATTTGAGAACATTTGCTCTCATCTTCAGATGTTCTGCTTTAGATCTTGTCCTCTTTGTAATGTTGCCGACAGGACCATTCAAAAGACTGCACTTCTCTAAGCCTGGGGAACAGTTAATTGATTACCCATGCCACCTACCCCCTTTGAACCCTCTCTGTAAAGATAAGTGTCGTCCCTGAAATCGAACCCTCTGTCTGCCACGCTTCCGTCTGATTAGCTGCCGGAACAATTATCTTAATCGTGTCATCTTAACGAACCCCCACGATAAGCCGCCTTGGGGCCAGTAATCCAGAAGACCTTCGCCTACACAGAATACTGTCCCTTATCGCCCTTCATAATAAAGATGAATTAAGTCGAGGAGAAGACAACATAAAGTTCCCATTGTGGGTGTTTACACTTGTTTGTTATTGACAGTTGATGGTTTATCTAATTCAGAATCAAGCTATTAAGTTAAATCATCCTCATGGCCGAGCAACGTTTAATGTGTGGAAAAACAATGTTAGGAAAAACAAACTGAGTGAATAACTAGCTTGTAGTATGCAAAAACAAACAATATTTTTACATTTTCCTATGGGCTAATTAAATGTTACCACCATATTTGTCATTCTGCTGCTACTGAATGTGGTTGCTAAGCTGTTCTGAATGGTTGTTAGGACATTGCTATGCTGTTACTAGAGTGTTGTAGGTGGTTGCTATGTGGCCCATGTCAAAATAGCCCACCCTTAATTCTCTATTCTAAATAGTTTGGATCTTTTGAATTATAAGTGGGCTACCATTCAAAAGTTTTGGGTTGGTGAGATTTTTAAAGTCTCTTCTGCTCACCAAGGCTATATTTATATGATCAAAAAGAGAGTAAAAGTGTGAAATATTGATTCAATAAAAAAAAAAAACTTTTCCATTGAAATTTAACTATTTATTCCTGTGTTGGCAAAGCTGAATTTTCAGCATCAAGAGGTGGGACCAAGTCATTGTTTGGCAAGTCACAAGTAAGTCTTGAGTCTTTACAAGTCAAGAGGCAAGTCCCGAGTCAAGGTAGACAAGTCCAAGTCAAGTTGCAAGTCCTCAACTTTAAGCTTAAAGTCTTAAACAAGTCATTAGTGATTTTTGCACAAATTAGTGTTGCAATATTAATTACTATATAAATGAAATGTATACTAATCAGGAAGGCATTTAAAATAGCCTATGCTTATGATTTAGCAGTTCAATTTCATGTGAGATGAGGTATAAACAATTTTCACTAAGGGCACCCATCTATATTGGTTCAGTTTAGGGATTGGGCTTATGTGTGACAAAACAAGGGGAAAGCAGTGAGAAAAACGAATTTATTGGTAACTGATAGTAACAAAGACTAAATAATTTAATAGAAATAACTGCTATTCACTTTGAATGTGTGCGTGAGAGAGAATGTGTCTGTGTCCATTATTTGGAATCTCGAATAAACAGATTAAGAAAAAACGTTAGAAACACAGATGCATAACAAATAACTGCCACTTGACTTCTTACTGAGAGGAAACATGCAGTGCAGACATCCATGTTTTTTTCAAATGGTAAATTATTTGCTAGTACTATTTAAATGCCTGAAGAAGGAAAAAAAACGACGTGGTTGAAAACACTGTACAGTTGTGATAAACGACGAGTGCCTGGCTCAAGTGTGGAAGAAGTGTGTGATCATGCTCTGCGGAGACAATCTTACAGTGATGATTACAATTCTCTAAGTATTTAGAAGGTAGGTCAAGTCTTTCCAAGTCAGAGGGCTCAGGTCCCAGTCAAGTCGCGAGTCATTGTTGTCAAAGTCTAAGTCGAGTCACTAGTCATCTTTGATTGTGTCAAGTCGAGTTGCAAGTCATCCAATTTGCGACTCAAGTCCAAGTCAAGTGTAGACTGGGTAAACCCAGCATGATCTGCCGGCGATTTGATTTCGCCCTGCAGCTCAGTCTGGAAACCCGTACATTCATTTCTACTGCTTCTGTTACACTTTTGCTGGAACCAATCACAGACTGGTTCATCCACCTGGAGCGCTATTGGCGAGTTTAAAGCTTGGAACATACTCTGCAAGAACAAAGAAATTTGTTTGTTTTATCGAGGTGGCAAGAACAAGAACAAAGTTTGTTCTGGCCAGGACATTACATACTTCACGAGAACAGCAGGTACCGAGCATCTCCGTTAAACCCCACCCACTTTAAATCTCTGACCAATCACACAAATCTCTAGTTCTCAGACACCCACAAGATAAAAGCTCTGCTCAGACAATGTGTCGAGAACGAGCTGCGAGAACTCCCAAACCAGGGCTCTGAGAACAAAATTACGTAATTTTGTTCTTGCAGCCCTGGGAGCAAGAACTTTTTTCTCGGTTTTTGCAGAGTATGTTGCGGCCTTAACACATAAAGAAGCGATGGATCGATGCCTGTTGATCACGCCTCTTGTGGTCTGATTGGTTGAAGGACTATCCAATTGCGTACAGAGTCATTTGAATTGTGCTCGTTGATCACACCTCTTGTGCAGTAGAAAATACAGAGCAGACTCCACAGACCAATGTTCAGTCTTAAAAGATTGAGCTTGGTCTGGTGATAGCTAGACAAAGTCAAGTGACTCGAGTCCACAACCCTAATCATTACTCTGGTCTTCAGTGTCACATGATCCTTCAGAAATCTCAAGAAGCATTTCTTATTATTATCAATGATGAAAACAGTGTGGAAACCGTGAAACATTTTTTTTTCAGGATTCTTTGATGAATAGAAAGTTCAAAAGAACAGCATTTATTTGAAATGCAAATGTTTTCTAACATCAACTATTTTACTGTCATTCCTGAATATATATATATATATATATATATATATATATATATATATATATATATATATATATATATATATATATATATATATATATATATATATATATATATATGACTTCTCAATGTTAAGTGGTCTCTTATTTTTTTTCAAGAGCTCTATACATATACAGGTGCTGGATATATAATTAGAATATCATCACAGTTTTATTTCACTAATTGCATTCAAAAAGTGAAACTTGTATATTATATTCATTTATTACACACCGACTGATATATTTCAAATGTTTATTTAGTTGTGATGATTATAACTGAAAACTAAGGAAAATCCCAAATTCAGTGTCTCAGAAAATTAGAATATTGTGAAAAGGTTCAATATTGAAGATACCTGGTGCCACACTCTAATCAGCGAATTAACTCAAAACACCGGCAAAGGCCTTTAAATGGTCTCTCAATCTAGTTCTGTAGGCTACACAATCATGGGGAAGACTGCTGACTTGACAGTTGTCCAAAACACGACCATTGACACCTTGCACAAGGAGGGCAAGGCACAAAAGGTCACTGCAGAAGAGACTGGCTTCATGCTTCCTGCTGCTGACCAACTTTATGGAGATGCAGATTTCATTTTCCAACAGGACTTGGCACCTGCACACAGTGCCAAAGCAACCAGTACCTGGTTTAAGGACCATGGTATCCCTGTTCTTAATTGGCCAGCAAACTCGCCTGACCTTAACCCCATAGAAAATCTATGGGGTATTGTGAAGAGGAAGATGCGATATGCCAGACCCAACAATGCAGAAGAGCTGAAGGCCACTATCAGAGCAACCTGGGCTATCATAACACCTGAGCAGTGCCACAGACTGATCGACTCCATGCCACGCCGCATTGCTGAAGTAATCCAGACAAAAGAAGACCCAACTAAGTATTGAGTTCTGTACATGCTCATACTTTTCATGTTCATACTTTTCACTTGGCCAAGATTTCTAAAAATCCTTTCTTTGTATTGGTCTTAAGTAATATTCTAATTTTCAGAGAATTTGGGAATATATATATATATATATATATATATATATATATATATATATATATACAGTATTGTTCAAAATAATAGCAGTACAATGTGTGACTAACCAGAATAATCAAGGTTTTTAGTATATTTTTTATTGCTACGTGGCAAACAAGTTACCAGTAGGTTCAGAAGATTCTCAGAAAACAAACAAGACCCAGCATTCATGATATGCACGCTCTTAAGGCTCTGCAATTGGGGTATTAGTTGAAAGGGGTGTGTTAAAAAAAATAGCAGTGTCTACCTTTGACTGTACAAACTCAAAACTATTTTGTACAAACATTTTTTTTCTGGGATTTAGCAATCCTGTGAATCACTAAACTAATATTTAGTTGTATGACCACAGTTTTTTAAAACTGCTTGACATCTGTGTGGCATGGAGTCAACCAACTTGTGGCATCTCTCAGCTGTTATTCCACTCCATGATTCTTTAACAACATTCCACAATTCATTCACATTTCTTGGTTTTGCTTCAGAAACAGCATTTTTGATATCACCCCACAAGTTCTCAATTTGATTAAGGTCTGGAGATTGGGCTGGCCACTCCATAACATTAATTTTGTTGGTTTGGAACCAAGACTTTGCCCGTTTACTAGTGTGTTTTGGGTCATTGTCTTGTTGAAACAACCATTTCAAGGGCATGTCCTCTTCAGCATAGGGCAACATGACCTCTTCAAGTATTTTAACATATGCAAACTGATCCATGATCCCTGGTATGCGATAAATAGGCCCAACCCCATAGTAGGAGAAACATGCCCATATCATGATGCTTGCACCTCCATGCTTCACTGTCTTCACTGTGTACTGTGGCTTGAATTCAGAGTTTGGGGGTCGTCTCACAAACTGCCTGTGGCCCTTGGACCCAAAAAGAACAATTTTACTCTCATCAGTCCACAAAATGTTCCTCCATTTCTCTTTAGGCCGGTTGATGTGTTCTTTGGCAAATTGTAACCTCTTCTGCACATGCCTTTTTTAACAGAGGGACTTTATGGGGATTCTTGAAAATAGATTAGCTTCACACAGACGTCTTCTAACTGTCACAGTACTTACAGGTAACTCCAGACTGTCTTTGATCATCCTGGAGGTGATCATTGGCTGAGCCTTTGCCATTCTGGTTATTCTTCTAACCATTTTGATGGTTGTCTTCCGTTTTCTTCCACGTCTCTTTGGTTTTGCTCTCCATTTTAAGGCATTGGAGATCATTTTAGCTGAACAGCCTTTCATTTTTTGCACCTCTTTATAGGTTTTCCCCTCTCCAATCAACTTTTTAATCAAAGTACGCTGTTCTTCTGAACAATGTCTTGAACGACCCATTTTCCTCAGCTTTCAAATGCATGTTCAACAAGTGTTGGCTTCATCCTTAAATAGGGGCCACCTGATTCACACCTGTTTCTTCACAAAATTGATGACCTCAGTGATTGAATGCCACACTGCTATTTTTTTGAACACACCCCTTTCAACTAATTCAACTAATTGCCAAATTGCACAGCCTTTAGAGCATGCATATCATGAATGCTGGGTCTCATTTGTTTTCTGAGAATCTACTGAACCTACTGGTAACTTGTTTGTCACGTAGCAATAAAAAAATATACTAAAAACCTTGATTATTCTGGTTAGTCACATTGTACTGCTATTATTTTGAACAATACTGTATATAGACCAAGATTGTAGAATTTTTTTTGACTACAGTAGTCTATATATATATATATATATATATATATATATATATAGACTACTGTAGTCAAAAAAATGTCTACAATCTTGGTCTCTACCTTTTCCACTGTTTTGCCTCCCTACCCTTCCACCACGCATCCTTAGGCAAGGCAAGGCAAGGCAAGTTTATTTATATAGCACATTTCATACACAATGGCAATTCAAAGTGCTTTACATAGAAAATGAAATTAAAATAGTGATAAGAATTAAGAAGACTTAAAAATAAAAACAGGATAATTAAAACAATTGTAAAGAGAATTTTTAAAATAAGAAGACAATAGAAATATATAGTTGTACAGATATTTAAAAAGAATAAAATTATTACAGTATATATAGATAAAAAATAAAATAAAAATAAAGATGATGCATAGATTAGAATAGGTGCAATCAGTGCTCATTCAGTAAATGCACAGCTGAACAGATGTGTTTTGAGTCTGGATTTGAATGTGGCTACTGTTGGAGCACATCTGATCTCTTCTGGAAGCTGGTTCCAGCTGCGGCTGGCACAATAACTGAACGCAGACTCTCCTTGCTTTGAGTGAACTCCTCTTCTCCTTCTTGGCTTGGCTGTTGACCCTGTTTGTTTCCCTGTTGTTCTTACATTGTCAGAATTTGTAACACTGTGTTGCTTGCAAAACTTAGCTCCATGAGATGCACCTCTTTGCTATTTTAGAGAACTTGTTGATCATTTGTTTATCTAATGCTTTACGTTTCCCTTCATTAGTGAAATTCTAAATTCTCCACAGCAATTAATCAATTTAGCCATGACACATTTATAAAAATAAAAAAAGGTATAATATGTAAAGAAACTATGCTTGACAGTTTATGACAACTAGTTCAACCATTTCGTATTTAATGACTAATGCAATGAACTAATGACTAGATGTTTTGAGGGGTAAGACTACTCAACAAAGAACCAGCATAATATATTTTGATCAGCATGGCATAAGCCATTGGTAATGTAGGAAACAACAGACAATTGTACATAATGAACTGCATTAATGTACCAAAGCATTTGAAATTTGTTCAAAAAAATGAAAATTTGCTTTATGATGACAGCCTCATGTTGCAAGGATCTGTACACAATTCCTGGAAGCTGAAAACAACCCAGCTCTTGCATGGCAAGCATACTCACCGGACACCCGTTGAGCATGTTAGGGTGCTCTGGATTGGCGTATACGACATTGTGTTCGAGTTCCTGCCAATATCCAGAAACTTCGCACAGCCATTGAAGAGGAGTGGACCAACATTCAACAGGCCACAATCAACAACCTGATCAACTCTATGCGAAGGAGATGTGTTGCACTGCGTGAGGCAAATGGTGGTCACTTCAGATTCTGACTGGTTTTCGGACCCTCCCACCCCTGGAATTCAACCATTGTCATCATCATCTAAATTGGTTCGAGAAATGAGAAATTTACTGGTTTTAAAATGTTAAGGATGATTCGAGAAATGTCCCAAACTGTAATAGTGTGTGAATATTATACAGGTCCTTCTCAAAAAATGTGCATATTGTGATAAAAGTTCATTATTTTCCATAATGTAATGATAAAATTAAACTTTCATATATTTTAGATTCATTGCACACCAACTGAAATATTTCAGGTCTTTTATTGTTTTAATATTGATGATTTTGGCATACAGCTCATGAAAACCCAAAATTCCTATCTAAAAAAATTAGCATATTTCATCCGACCAATAAAAGAAAAGTGTTTTTAATAAAAAAAAAAGTCAACCTTCAAATAATTATGATCAGTTATGCACTCAATACTTGGTCGGAATCCTTTTGCAGAAATGACTGCTTCAATGCGGCGTGGCATGGAGGCAATCAGCCTGTGGCACTGCTGAGGTGTTATGGAGGCCCAGGATGCTTCGATAGCGGCCTTAAGCTCATCCAGAGTGTTGGGTCTTGCGTCTCTCAACTTTCTCTTCACAATATCCCACAGATTCTCTATGGGGTTCAGGTCAGGAGAGTTGGCAGGCCAATTGAGCAGAGTAATACCATGGTCAGTAAACCATTTACCAGTGGTTTTGGCACTGTGAGCTGGTGCCAGGTCGTGCTGAAAAACGAAATCTTCATCTCCATAAAGCTTTTCAGCAGATGGAAGCATGAAGTGCTCCAAAATCTCCTGATAGCTAGCTGCATTGACCCTGCCCTTGATAAAACACAGTGGCAGCTGACATGGCACCCCAGACCATCACTGACTGTGGGTAATTGACACTGGACTTCAGGCATTTTGGCATTTCCTTCTCCCCAGTCTTCCTCCAGACTCTGGCACCTTGATTTCGAATGACATGCAAAATGTGACGACAGTCCAGTGCTGCTTCTCTGTAGCCCAGGTCAGGCACTTCTGCCGCTGTTTCTGGTTCAAAAGTGGCTTGACCTGGGGAATGCGGCACCTGTAGCCCATTTCCTGCACACGCCTGTGCACGGTGGCTCTGAATGTTTCTACTCCAGACTCAGTCCACTGCTTCCGCAGGTCCCCCAAGGTCTGGAATCGGTCCTTCTCCACAATCTTCCTCAGGGTCTGGTCACCTCTTCTCGTTGTGCAGCGTTTTTTGCCACACTTTTTCCTTCCCACAGACTTCCCACTGAGGTGCCTTGATACAGCACTCTGGGAACAGCCTATTCGTTCAGAAATGTCTTTCTGTGTCTTACCCTCTCGCTTAAGGGTGTCAATGATGGCCTTTTGGACAGCAGTCAGGTCGGCAGTCTTACCCATGATTGCGGTTTTGAGTAATGAACCAGGCTGGGAGTTTTTAAAAGCCTCAGGAAACTTTTGCAGGTGTTTAGAGTTAATTAGTTGATTCAGATGATTAGGTTAATAGCTCGTTTAGAGAACCTTTTCATGATATGGTAATTCTTTGAGATAGGAATTTGGGGTTTTCATGAGCTGTATGCCAAAATCATCAGTATTAAAACAATAAAAGACCTGAAATATTTCAGTTGGTGTGCAATGAATCTAAAATATATGAAAGTTTAATTTTATCATTACATTATGGAAAATAATGAACTTTTATCACAATATGCACATTTTTGGAGAAGGACCTGTATGTTATTTAACACACATTTGATATTAGGGGTTTGCCTAACCTTATACAATAAACAAATATTTGCCCATAGTAATGCAATGGAACGGAGCTCATTAATATTGGTCTGAAGTGGATGTGGTTTGCTGATCTTATGTATCTTCAGGTCTGATAGGAGGAGAATAAGAATAACAGTGGGGTGTAGGCTGCCCGCATGGTGGGATTCAAAGCAGATGCCCTTTCCCCTGGAAGGCCCCTCCTCTTGTAGCCACACAGATCACAGGAGTTCCCTCTCAGGCCCCGTCAGACCCCTCACGCTCTAACATTTACACTAAATTACCAAGCTTCAAAGTGCACTGTATGTACCCAGACTGCAATGATGCTGAAAAAAACCCCATGAGGATTCAGTTTCTCTGTGGAATTTTGCGTACCTTGTGATTAATGTATGTGATTTGTTCAGTAAGCTGATCTAAATCTAATTTAGACTTTAATAGGGTCTTTGCCAATAATTGGACAATTGCAGCAACTCTAAATAAATGATACAATCAGCGAGCGTCAAATTGTATTTGCATTTCAGCTATATTAATTGTGTTGGGTTTTCTCCATGTTCTTGAGCAGACATGTTTTCACAGCAACACCAATGAATAGGCCTAAACATGCGCACACAACTTTTTTCTTTTACTTAAAGGACAGTCAAATTAAACCTTTATGTGTAGGGTTGACCATGACATTTCAGTTACAGACATGAAAGTGCAGTGGGTGTGATTGTGACTCAGCTTAAAGCAAACTTTTTGACAATATATTTCTGCTCACTTTTCAAAACATGTGCAAAATACTTTTAATATAAGTGAATAATAATTTGATAATATCAATTTAAAAATGTACTCCATTAACATGCTTGGGTATCACGAAAGTGAATTTGGTTGGTTTTATTTGAGAATGCAGCATCCTCTAGTGGGGTATAACATGTACAGGTCCTTCTCAAAAAATTTGCATATTGTGATAAAAGTTCATTATTTTCCATAATGTAATGATAAAATTAAAATTTCATAAATTTTAGATTCATTGCACACCAAATGAAATATTTCAGGTCTTTTATTGTTTTAATACTGATGATTTTGGCATACAGCTCATGAAAACCCAAAATTCCTATCTCAAAAAATGTGCATATCATGAAAAGGTTCTCTAAACGAGCTATTAACCTAATCATCTGAATCAACTAATTAACTCTAAACACCTGCAAAAGATTCCTGAGGCTTTTAAAAACTCCCAGCCTGGTTAATTCCTCAAAACCGCAATCATGGGTAAGACTGCCAACCTGACTGCTGTCCAGAAGGCCATCATTGACACCATCAAGCGAGAGGGTGAGACACAGAAAGAAATTTCTGAACAAATAGGCTGTTCCCAGAGTGCTGTATCAAGGCACCTCAGTGGGAAGTCTGTGGGAAGGAAAAACTGTGGCAAAACGCTGCACAACGAGAAGAGGTGACCGGACCCTGAGGAAGATTGTGGAGAAGGACCGATTCCAGACCTTGGAGGACCTGCGGAAGCAGTGAACTGAGTCTGGAGTAGAAACATCCAGAGCCACCGTGCACAGGCGTGTGCAGGAAATGGGCTACAGGTGCATTCCCAGGTCAAGCCACTTTTAAACCAGAAACAGCGGCAGAAGCTCCTGACCTGGGCTACAGAGAAGCAGCACTGGACTGTCGCTCAAATTTTGGGGAGAAGGAAATGCCAAAATGCCTGAAGTCCAGTGTCAAGTACCCACAGTCAGTGATGGTCTGGGGTGCCATGTCAGCTGCTGGTGTTGGTCCACTGTGTTTTATCAAGGGCAGGGTCAATGCAGCTAGCTATCAGGAGATTTTGGAGCACTTCATGCTTCCATCTGCTGAAAAGCGTTATGGAGATGAAGATTTCGTTTTTCAGCACGACCTGGCACCTGCTCACAGTGCCAAAACCACTGGTAAATGGTTTACTGACCATGGTATTACTGTGCTCAATTGGCCTGCCAACTCTCCTGACCTGAACTCCATAGAGAATATGTGGGATATTGTGAAGAGAAAGTTGAGAGACGCAAGACCCAACACTCTGGATGAGCTTAAGGCCGCTATCGAAGCATCCTGGGCCTCCATAACACCTCAGCAGTGCCACAGGCTGATTGCCTCCATGCCACGCCGCATTGAAGCAGTCATTTCTGCAAAAGGATTCCCGACCAAGTATTGAGTGCATAACTGAACATAATTATCTGAAGGTTGACTTTTTTTGTATTAAAAACACTTTTCTTTTATTGGTCGGATGAAATATGCTATTTTTTTAGATTTGGGGTTTTCATGAGCTGTATGCCAAAATCATCAGTATTAAAACAATAAAAGACTTGAAATATTTCAGTTGGTGTGCAATATATATATATATATATATATATATATATATATATATATATATATATATATATATCAAACGATTTTGATTGGTCCATCTTAATAGCGCTGAGAAAAAAAAAGTACCACGTGACAATACTGCTATCGTCAAAGGCAATTTTGCAACACCTGAATAATGACGCTGACTAAATGAGTTGTAATATTATATATATAAAGCAAATAAACATATTTCTAAAGATATATAAATATTTAAAATATTCTATATGCTCTTTCTATTTGTATTGGAAGCGTACAATGTGCTTAATATGACCAGCAGGTGTCGCACAACATGAACAAATAAGAACTTGACATAGGACCCGTTACATTAAATTAATTAATTAAAGTGAGTTGCTGCAGTTATTTGTGTTACCAGACCAGTATAATTACTGCATATATTGTCAGTATTCACCATCCTCAAAATAGGTATTGAACCGTATCTATTTCCAAAGCTATTTTGCCTTGAGTTTATGTGAGCGTTCGGGATATCCAACTTTTTTTATGGATAAGAATATAAAAACAAATGTCTGACGAAGAAGATAGACTTAAATGGGAAACTACCGAAATATCTGACCTCATCACAACGGCATGAACTTCTAAACATAATCAGCTCTTCCTCATCGGTGGCTGAAAGGCTGTTCCTGGAGATCAGCTGATCGCAAATGGATGTAATGATGACAGAGACTCTTATTCTGGCTGCAGAATTTTAGGTACCTCAAAAAATTTACATGTAACAAAAAAATAAATAAAAAATAGTACGACTACTACTTCTAATAATAATATTAATAATCAGAATAATAATTAGTATTGTTATATTCTTAAATGACTGTTGATTCATGTTATAGTTATTATCATGATTATTGTTGGATGTGTGGATTTACTTTTTTAATATAATGTTTTATTTTGTTGCTATTTAGGGACTTTTACTTTGAAAGACAAACTTCCGCTGGGCGTCATAGATCACCGTTAACATCACTGGCTTCACGCTGCTCAGTCATGAAATAAAGCGGCTCCTTATTACGACCGTAACATCCACGCTGGAGTCCTTAAATCAGTTCAGTCTTCATTTTCTTAGGTTCGCTAATTCTATAAAATACGCGTGTCTTGTCTCCGTGATATTGGATATTAACCCTGAAGATTTACAGAGCTTGATGGGAATGTAGAGCAGCACCATTGTTTTAATCAGCTCGTGAAGTTGGATCCAGCCTGAAAAGAAACCAAAATTCAACAAATCAGCATCAGATACTTTGGGATCTCCTACCATTTAATTTAGGTTTCGGAAAGAACTGCCAGTTGTTTACTTGTTTTATTGTCGTTGTCATTTACATGTATGTTTTTTTTTTATTTCTGTCTTAAACTGGTCTGTTTGCCATTATGTAAAAGTGCTGCCTTGACAAATCAGCGGTTTGACAGTCTAACCTTAGTCTAATAGTCCTGTGTACTGCAAACATGATCTTATTTGTTTAATATTTTTTGGATAAACACTATACAGGTCTACATGTAATTTAGTTTACCCAGTTAAATAGTTCAGGGATATATTATTTAATAGTTTTTTTTTAAATGCAACGGTTTTTCAAACGTCCATATTCAATCGCAATGTGGTAACGTTAGTTAGACTGTCACAGCCAGGCATGAATTATTTAAACCCTGCTTACTTATTAGTTGCTTGGTTTCCTGCTGGACAAAAGTCTTGACATTTGCAGTTTGACCCAGTGTGAATGTGACAGGGATCCAGGAGGGAGTTGGCTTTGCTCTCGACTCTGTTTTTGATCCAACTAAAGCTCCAGCGGTCAAGACATTCCACTAAACTTTTCTTTTACATTATCAAAACGACAATGGTTTTACTGTGCCGTTCAAAACGCAGAAAAGCAACCCATTAAGGAGGATGCTGACCATTTTTGGACACGACAGGCTTCAGATATCACGAATTATCCGGGACTCCGGTGACAGGCATATCTAGATGAGTTTTATTTTTTGAACTCGATACTGTCTGGAAGCTTTTCGGTCGTTTTATAACACGTCTTCTCGTGGATATATCGACATTTAACATGGGCGACTGTAATTTGAACGGCTCCAATGTGAAGGTGGCGGTTCGGGTCCGGCCCATGAACCGGAGAGGTGAGTTGAGTTTCAGTTCTGTCACTTGATATCACAACACACACAAGAAGTATGCATGCTGACTTTCAAAACCTAGTTAAAAAGCAGCGCTTTCCTAGACGTTCACATCGTTCCTGTGGTGTCTCAGAAATGCTGTCAGTTAGTCAGGTCACTGGGTTTTGTGACACAACCTTTTAATCTTGTGGTCAGTAATGGGTTTTGCCAGTTCTAAGAAAGTCTACCTGATATACGGCACTATATGGCCCTGTACTGATGTTTTTGGTCACATGACCATATTGATTTAATTGGGAATGTGATATCCTATCTATCTATCTATCTATCTATCTATCTATCTATCTATCTATCTATCTATCTATCTATCTATCTATCTATCTATCTATCTATCTATCTATCTATCTATCTATCATCTATCAAATAATTTTATCTATATGTATATATCTAGACACATTATTTGACATTATTTTTCATGATGACCCCTTAATGAAATGGAAAAAAAACTGTGACATGACATTTAAAGAGATCTTTTTACTTGCCCTCATGTTGTTCCAAAGTCTATCTCACATTTTCTAAACTTTTTCTATTGGGTCAGATGACATGTAATGTACATTTAACATTTAAGGTAGTTTTTCATCATTTCAATCAAATTCTTCCTTTACTAGTTAATTTTAAATGGGCTACAATGTGTCAAGTGCAAAATGTGTATACATGCAATTACATGGATAATTACAGAAGAGTTGTTTGAGATGAATGATAACATGTCACACTGCTTGAAGTTTAACGTCAACTACCCTTTTCCAGGTTTTCTATGACAGTGGGAAGTCTGTATTTCTTTCTGTCTCTCTCCATCCATGTATTTATCTCCCATTAGTATTATACATGCTTACTATTGTAAAATGTTTCTTTTCTTTTCACCTTTTCTTCTTCTCAAAAAATATTTGCATGATTACTTGCATGCATGCCTCTCACATGAACGGGCCGGCTGACATTAAAGCAGGTCTTGCCGTGGGAGAACATGTCTTGGTAAATCCAGCGACGCATGAAATATTTTCTACATTGTAGTGACGTGGTCACGTGTCCCACTGGAGCGTAACATTCAGTCACAAGACTCAAGCACTGATCGTGTGCTGACAGCCAGTGTGAGCTTTCCGACTCATAAATATCAATTTGTAAATTTGGAATTGTTATTTAGGACCTTTGTTACTGAAATGACCAAATTCAAAGATTTTTCAGACTTTATTTCTGTCCTGTGTCGAATGGCATAGAGAACTTGTATTTGAAAGACTAAATGACACTTAACTTTCTGTTTTACTTGCACTCTCTGTCTCTCTCTCTCTCTCTCTCTATTTTGGACAAAGGCAGGAAGGGAGTCTGAATGGACTATTTGCCAACGTTGCATAACCGAGCAAGTTCCCATGGCCAAATGAGTTTAGGTCCTTCTACGAAAATGTTCATATTCAATCCTAAGACTATGTAAAGAGAACTTCACAAAACCTTTTAGGTGGATAAAGGGATCTGGAGTTTTAACTAATTAATATTTTACTAGTTCCCCACATTAGTTGAGTATGCCAATTACCTCACCTTCTGTCATGGCATGAAGAATGCAGAGTTTCTTGTAACTTCCTGAACCATGCATTGTTAATAGTTTTACTTCCATAAACTGAGGCAAATAATTATGGAAATGTGCTTTGGGGCATTGTCGATGCCTTTTGTTTACTGCAGATGATAAATGGGTGCTTGGACTTTGTGTTATTGTGTTAAGGTGAGGATTCTGTCAGTCTTTCCACTTTCCACTGTCACTGTTGCCGACATTACATGTGCTTATCTCTGTCACTGAGTGACATCATGCAGGAAATTCAGATTTTTGGAATGGCTAGATGTGGTAAATCCAGATGGGTCTCCTTATTGGACATTGCCCACCAATGCTGGGAGGAAACCAGTTGTTTCCTGCTCTAACAGGAAGTTGTTACAGCTAGTGTGGCTTTGTAGTACATCCTTTCCTAGGATTTCTGAGTCAGCTGCAGATGCTTTCCACTTCCCTGTTGTTGTCGTCAGCAGGAGAGTTTTGGTGGGTTCAGACAGGCTTTGGCCTGCCGTCGTATTGGGTGTGTTTTGCTATTAGGCCATGCGTTGTGTTTATCATTAGTCAGTGCATCATAAACTTTCAGCTGACTGATCTACAACACTTTATTTGGTATCCATTTATTGGACAGAAAACCGCTTTAGTAACAGTCTGCTGCTGACGTTGCTGTCAGAGTTGCGGCTCAAGCCAAGCTGAGAGTGAGACCTGAGCCAATCCCAGGACTCAACATTTACATTCAAGTTCATGGTCATTTGCTAGAGCTGTGTTGTCACTGCATCTTGTTCATTGATTACAGGCCCGTTCCCAGAATCAGGGTTCTTCTGAAATTTATCAGGGTGCTCTAGTACAGTGCAGATGTAGGCTAAGCAACGGCTCCACCATAGCAGTGTACAGTGACACATTTAAGATGATTTACAAGTCATCACTTTTACCAATTATTCAAAAATATTTTGCTATGAATATTTTTCTGTTAACCTTTACATTGCTTTTGATGCATTACTATTTTAACATGTTATATTTCTGTCCCGTGCAGAGTGAATCCAACATTTATATGTAGATTTCACTTCCCAAACTGCAGGATGCAATTGGCCGTTGGTCCTCTTAGCTGCAAACAGTAGTTTTATTCAATGATTTACATAGGCTTTTGCCTCAAAATTGAGCCAAGACCGCTACCTTTTCAATCACTAAAATGCTGTCACTTTGTAAGTCCATTGCAATCTCACAAAGTTCTGTTATAATCACTGAAGCTTCCAACAATGCACAAAAAATCTTTTATTTGCATCATGTCTACACTTTGTTTGTTATTAAGCGGTTTCGTGAACCTGCATAACTCAGCACTGAATAACAACTCTGGCGTTTTGAGCGGTGTGTGGATTCTGACTAACTTAACACCCCTGATTGGCCATTGTGTTCAAGAGATCAACAACCTTGTCTGTGATTGGCTGTGTTGCTTAGCGCTGCTCAAAAACACATTGTAAATTGACACATTTGGCGTTCTTCAGAGCATGAAGTCGCAAACACAAACATGAACTGGAGCGTTTGCCAAACCTGTTTTTGCAATATATTAAAGTATCAACTGATGGTGCTTTTGCTTTCGATTTGAGGGTGTTTAGCACCCCCGTATCACCAGGCCTGATTGATCATGTTGCTGTGTTATACTTGAAGGGATAGTTCATCCAAAAAGGAAAATGACCCCATGATTTACTCACGCTTTAGTCATCCTACATTCTTCTTTCAGACGAATACAATCAGAGTTTTATCAAAACATTTTATAAGGTAAAATATCTAGCTTCCATATTCAATTTATGGAAAAAAGCATAACTGGTGCGACGATGACGTTGGATGTAGCGAAGTGTTTTGAACAGCAAAATAAGTTCACTATGTAAGACTGAAAGAAGAATGTCATATACACCTAGGATGACTTGAGAGGGTGAGTAGGGATAATTTTTGGGTGAACTGTTGGGAGTTAACCCAGGTAACCCAGGTTAGACCCAGAGACCAGTAGTGAAAATTGTTGCAAGGTGTATGATTCTGATTGGCTCAGAGAAAATGAACAGTCATGGGAAATTTCCACACATTGTCAGTAAATCAGATGCACGTGTCCATTCACATGTCATTAGTTGACGCTTTCACCTCGGAATTAGGCACGTAGTGACCTTCTAGGTCTGGAGCAGGCGGCAGCTTGCCCAGAACAATAAGTCTACCCCATCTTAGGATGTCCATTGTACTCCACCTCAACACTGATCTGTAGCACAGAATATTGCGCACATACACAGATACACAATCTCTCCAAGGTTGGAGCTGATTAAGCTCCAGTTCTGACCATAAAGTTTCCCAAAACATACTGATAACGTGCTTTCGCTCAATATTGTACAGACAATATTCATCTTGATTCTTTAGTGTTTCAGTAAAAGGAAATATAAAAAGAATAAATTAAAATAAAAATGAAAGATAAATCCATATTTCATCTCTGGAAGCTGGGCTAAGTGAGCAAACACTGTTAGACCGGCGACACACTGCAAGCGTGGCGTGAGCGTGGTGTTTCTGTTGCATGTCAGCTGCATGGAGTTCTATGTCTTTGCACACCAGAAACGTATCGGACGCTGCTGCTGCAAGGTGACGTACATGGAAGGCCCATACTTCATGTTAAATATAAATATATATAGCCTACTGATACAGCTAACACAATGTCAGGAGTATAAAATAGGCTACAGAATATTTTGTTCTGTATTCACAGGTGCTATATTTCAAAATCTATAATTATTATAATTTTTTTAAAATTACAATTAGGCCTATATATCTGCATTTATGTCAACCTAGAGACTTTCAAACATCAAAATGTCATTTATTAATATGTATCCATGTCAAAATGACACATAAACACCATTTCCTATTCTATTTAGCCTGGAAACGCTTCCAACACGCTTGCGTGTAGTGTGAAAATTAGGCGTCGGTTCTATTTCTAGCATGCTAGTGTTTTCGGTGCAGCTCGAGCATGCAGGTAGTGTGCAAGCCGAAATAAAAACGGACACACACGTAGCCGAGACGCTCACTCCACACTTGCGGTGTGTCGCCGGCCTTTCTGCACTCCTGGCATGTTAGGTAGCAACAATATGTTGCTATCAAGTGTTTAGTGACACATTACACATCCCTAGGCCAGACCCTCAGTCACCACTCAAAGACCAAACACAAACTTTAGAAAACATAAAGGAAGAACAATCAGTGGTTCTATTAATTAAGTAAAATCAACTGGAATGAATCAAAAGAAATCATCATCATAATATAGGAGGATAAATATTTATTAAGACTTGATTATAAATTGAATTAGGATATTTACAGGTATATTGAAGCGGCAGTGGATTTCAAAATCCACCTTTCATAACTATCCCTTTAAACTAAACATTTTCTGCGTTAAGGACCAAAATATATATTTTTTTAATGTTTTTGCTTTCCATCTTCAATTTTTTTTTTATTATTATTTCTATGTATTATTATTTTTTTCATTTATTTACTTATGTAAATGTTGTTTTTTTATTTATTGAAATAATTGTTTGCCAACTATTAAACTTGGTCAATTCTTTCATAAGTGTAATAAAATTATGATTAATAATTCGATGCAAGCACAATAAACAAGTCCATTGGCAATATCAGCCATATTTTCTGATCTGTGTTACAAAATAAACATGGTGGTCATACATTATCCCTCTTAATACATGGCTACTTTCTAAATAAGCTAATAATTTGACTTTATTTTAAATTAAAATTATTTTAGCAAATGAGAACTGTGGAATCAAATTTATTCACAATTATTGTAATAGTTATTTTTTGACTATAATCATATTTTATTTTCTGGGTCTGTACCTGCCCTCATACTATTTAAGGCTAGTATACAGTATCCCTCCTGGGATCAATAATCTTATTGACTAGACTATGGTTTATTTTAAATTATACTCCAGAAATATATATTTTTACTTTATAGTAGTCACGGTTTGATTTTGTATATATATTGCTGATGAAAATGGGTGAAGTCACACAGTTCACAGTGAAGTCATTTCAGTTTTGGATAAATCCAGATATGGAGATATTTGTTTAGCTGACACAAACATTGAAATAATGCTATTAATAAGATTCCCATATGGCATCTAGCATGTGTAGAATGATAGCTTCAGTTTCACAGATTCTTGCTAATGTAGTTAACAGCCTGTCAAGGGAGATTATAATTTGATTGTCCTAAAATGGCCTTTAATATCTGAGGGCATGAGTCTGTAAAACTGGTATGCCCTGAACTCTTTCCATAGCTGTGAGAATAGTGATGGGAAATATATATATAAAAAAACTCTTCATCAGAATGCTTGTCTGAATTCAGTCCTCAAGCATGTTCTCCTGCTGTGAACCCCCTGCTATTGATTTCAGCCCTTTGTTCTGCATAATCAGAATAGCTGGGAACCCAGTAGGTCATAAGATTGTCTTATTAGAGTTATTTAAGGGCAGAGATGGGACAAACGTATTTAGTGACCGTTATATAGGATCATTTTAGTGGCTTTGTATCCTTTTTAATATTTAAACAACCTGTTTCTTTTGATGTGATAAAGCACAAAATACACTTAAATATTTGTTTGTTTCATATTTGTGTTCCTTAAACTGCCTCGATGTGTTTTCCCCTCCAACAGAAAAGGATCTAAACACAAAATGTGTTGTGGAAATGGAGGGGAATCAAACACATCTGTACCCGGCAAACCAGGGAAAAGATTCCAGGTAAGTTGAATTTGAAAGTCTGACATAAACTACAGCTCAAATGTTTAGGGTCTATTTAAAAAAAAAAAATGCTGATTGAACTTTCTGTTCATCAAAAATGTATCACGGTTTTTCATAACACAGCTGTTGTCAACACTGATGATGTTGATGATATGCCTGTGGCCCCCAACTAAAGATATATTTCTAGTTGAATAGTATTCGTTCATTTAAAGGGTTAGTTCACCCAAAAATGAACATTCTGTCATCATTTACTCACCCTCATGGCATTCCCAACCCGTAAGACTTTGTTCATCTTCTGAACACAAATTAATCCGGCAGCTCTCTGACCCCTCTATAGACAGCAATTAAATGAACACTTTCAAGGGCCAGAAATATTGTAAAGACATCGTTAACATAGTCCATGTGAGTCCAATGGTTCAACCTTAATTTTATGATGCACAAAAAACAAACAAAAATAACAACTTTATTCAACCATTTCTTTTTGTCTGTGTCAGTCTTCTATGCACTTCACGTTGGCCAGCTTTTACGTCAGAATCAAGCGCATGCGTCGTGGTGCTCACGTGAACCGCATTGGCCAACGGTATGCTGGCGTAGCGATGCACTGTAGGCATGCTACGATAGTCTGCGTTTCCGGTGTTACCTGAGGTCAGACTCAACACCAGTTACATCATTTGCCCGTCCATGGCACCGCCCCCACCGTTGTTTAGATTTTTTTTTTATAGTAATAATTTAGTTCAGTTAGAGAACAGACAATGCAAATAAAAATTTTACGTGTCTGCTTAATAAAGCATGATCTGAACGAGAGTCTCAGCACAGACTAGCAGCAGGAGTCATATTTCATTTATCACGCGCTTGAGAAGCTGAATGACAAGGTGATCGCGGAATATTTGGTTTCAAAGCGAAATGTAAAAGCACCTATTTAAGGGACTTTATCATTATACTGTTTTGTTATGTTTTTCATTAAGAATATTAGGCTATTAAACCCCCAATTCAAGCAACCCACCATCCCCGAATTGGCACTAATTCAAAACCGAAACTAAAATGTGCACGGCCGCATTAACGGCCAAACTGACATTCATTCATTCATGGCCGCATAGAGTGTACATTTACTCGCTTTGCTCCGCTCCGTTATGAATGTCCAAGTGGCCGTGTGCATTTTACGTTCAGTTTGGATAGAATTAGTGATTTAAAAGTCTAGTCGGTGATACCTGTATTACCGGTGTTGTCACACGATTAACCTGTGGGAAAATGTCCTCACTGTCAAATCCCTAATGCACTGTATTTACTCATTTGTGTTCCGAAGATGAACGAAGGTTTTATGTGTTGGGAACGACATGGTGAGTAATTAATGACAGAATTAAAATGTTTGGGTGAACTAACCCTTTAAGCCATTAGTAAAGCATAATTCCATATTTATATTACAGTAATACATTATTATGCTTTTATGTTTTTTTTTTATCGAAGCCTTGGTGAGCATAAGAGACTTTCAAACACATTTCAAAATCTTGCTGACTGCAAACTAGCATATTTCCTGACATTGAGTGTGTTTACAGGCACATTCTTAACTCGATTATGCTTAAAGGGGTACTGGGAAGATGAAGATGATGTACTTGAATTTGGTGCCTTCTATAATGAGAACACAGAAAATGTATTTTTGTCTCATGTGGACTAAAGACAGCAACTCCCAGAATGCACTTGCTTCGCTGCTCAACGAGGCCACTCCCAAAGCCACAGCTACTGGTTACCACTATGCCCACCACGGCACCGCCCCAACTGTCGTTCCGATTTCCATAGAAATAAAATCATATAGTTCAGTTAGAGAATAGACAATTAAAAACTAAACCTGTCTCTTCAATAAAGTGTGAGTGAGCCAAACGAGTGTCACAGCACAAACGCAGCAGGAGTCAGATTTCATTTATCTCGAGCGCTGAGCTGAGGAAAGCGTGGGCGCGGCATATATTCACAGCGCATGTTCAGCGTGGCACGTTTTCAGATCATGCCTGTGGAAGCTTAACTTTCACAGGAATTCATTTGAACAGTTGAAACACTCACTTTGCTCCGCACCGCTCCGATATGAATGCCCGAGCCGAGCGGCCGTGCGCATACACATTCTGTGAGTGAGATCCCACCCCTGTGGGTGGGTTGATATCATGTGGAACTAGCTCCTTCTACTGGCTGTAGTCTTTAGCCTCTGGCCAAAAATTCCTCAGATTACACAAAATGACGATATTTGCATCATCGGAGGAATATTTCCAGAAATAAAATGCATAATTCTCTCGTCTCTGGGATATGAGGGGGGGGGAAAGTACGATAATTCGAATATACTACTGGGTTTCTACTGATACAAAGCTCAATGCTAAATTGCTGAAGTAACCATTTAATAAATCACTATGCACGCAAACGCGTTAACCAGTAAGGTCATAAATGGCTTAAGCATAAACCGATCGTCACAGGTAGTTTTTTGCCCCTTACATCTATTTGACCCAGGATGTAAACGCATTAACCTGTTTTCTGTCTGCTTATTGAAGTGTGCGTGTGTGATGGCCTATGTGACAGGAATACCTCCTTACTGTGGATTTAAGCACATCCAGACAGAGTGAGCGTGAAGTAAGGGAGGAGGAAATATATCGCAAACTTAGACTCTTTCTTGATTCCAAAAATGATAAAAGTGCTCATACTCTCAATACTCTTCTTTGGTTTTGAATGCTTTATTTAACACCACAACCGACTTAACAAATACTCTGAGTCAGATACGGATATTATTACGTTTTGATGTCATTACCGGTAAATAACCTGATTTATTAATGAAGACTTGTAAATGTGCATACTTGCATTGTCAGCGTACTGGTGTGCATGGTTCGGAATAGCATACTAACATACTGCTTATTGTTTATTACGTTTATAGTATGCTGATTTTCTTTATGGATACTATACCCAATGACCTACTGTATTTATGGCTATGGTAACTGTATCCCACAATGGTTTTCGCTTGACTTGGCCTTCCATTTCCAGATTAATGAGTGAACCAGAAGTAAATATCTGCCACTGTTTGTAACATGATCTTTTTCTTGACTCATTTGATCAGATTGAGTTTAACACATTAAACTGAATTGGGATACTCAATTTTGGATTGAGTCTCCAAGATTATGAAGATTTGAAGCATTTGAGGAATTAAACATCCATGTTTTATTTCTCATATGATTAAAAATATAGCATATACTGCTTAAAAGGTTATGAATGCATAATGGCTATTGCTTCACAAAAAAGAAAAGCAGTATAGAGTATGCTGTACACTATTCCATTTCAAACCAGGGCAGCATTTCATTTTCTTGTCTTACATTCGTTTAGCTTCTTGTTTCATTCAGATATTACATATTTTGGACCCTTCAATAGATAGATGAGAGCAGGGTCTTTGAGGACTCATATGTTCTTGTTGGTTTCGGGTTGGTCGGCTCGTACGATGGGGGCTGAGGGAGCACAGGAATGTGGACGTGCGGTTCTCTTTAACGCAGCCTGCTGTTCGTCCGTCCTGCCGTGTGTCGGGGCATAACTCTCCTCCGTCTGACTTCCTCTCTTTTTCCCTGCCCTCCGTTGTCACGGAAACGCAGAAGGAGGGTTAACCCTAGGTCATCCATAGCTGAGGAGCTCTTGTGTCTGGAAAAAGGGGAAAATACAAGCTAGCTTTAGCATCTGTCGGCCATAAACATTTCCTCTGACTTTTATGGCGGGTACACAAGAGCGCACAATTATTTTTTTTTGCTTCTTTTCTCTTGTCGTGAAGTGCAAACAAAGACAGAGGTTGAACAGGTTTTAAACTTGGAAGTGAATGGTCGAGCCGCCTGCTGCCTTCGAACAACAGACAGTTTAATTGCAGAGCTGAGTTCATGTGTCGTGCCGCGCTGAATCGTCGACCCCGTTAATGGCCCCTGCGATGCAGATGCCTCAAATGGCAAGGTTCACATGACCAAAATAGCTTTACTTATGCAGATTATTGCTGGCATTTCATATTAATTATGATCTGTCAGGCTCTACAACACATTCCAGACAATCTTTTTTATGATGGCTACACATGGCGTGTTTATATGTCAGTGTATACTCGTCTTTTAATCCTTTGTGTGGTTGTACCGCTCTCAGCATGTCCGATGGCATCACATACTCAGGATGAATGAATCTTAGTGCCTGTCCATTTGCTTTAATGAAATGACATTTGAAAGGTTTTATGTTTGTGAGCAGCTCCTAGGGGTGTTTTGGATGGAATGAACATGAGTAATAAGCTTTAGAAAAGAATGTTTACCAGAAACTTGTGTATATACCTACAAATAAATGTATTTATTACTATCTTTATGAATTATGAAAGAAAAAAATCCATTTTAGGTACTGTAATATTTATAGAGACCTATAATTGCTTGTCACTCCCTACTGTTTCAGTATTATTAAGAGTATTTTACAGATGTGCCCTTTCATGAAAGGAGTATGGTAGATCATTTTTTAAAATCTCCATTATCACCAATTATGTTGTTTTGTTAAGTTAAGGAGTTGCCGGCACATCAAGACTACGACCATCCCACCTGAACTTGAGACAGGGTGTGTTTTGGGTTTGCAGGAAAGCAATGAGACATACACTAGTCAGAATGAGTTCAGGTGTGTTGAGGATAGGGTTGGGCTGTAATATGGCAAGAAATATGATCACAATATTCTTTTTCATGATATCAGTATTTATCAAGATGTTTAATTTGATAATGCTGCCAGTATCCCAACAATGACTGAAGCCTGGACAAACCAGAGGGTTCATTAATTGCATTTTTGAATGTAGTTTAATAACAAAAATAGAATAACATAATGTAAAACTACGTTTAAACATGCTTTTTCTGCCTTAAAACAGTAGGAGTTAGGTTAAAATAGTGCAGCAAACTCAAATATTTGAAGTACAACCTATACAAAAATGTTAATTAGATAAAGTAAAAAAATATTAACCATGCAATGGTTTTACATCTGTTAAATGATGTAGAGGTAGAGATTTGAGTAAAAAGTGCTACACAGATTGCCACACGAGACCACATTTTCGTACTCAGTGTTGTCACTGGGATGGTACCTTTTCAGGTGATGGGAAAAGGTTTGTTGCATTTCCCGCCCGGGTTAGACCATTGACACATTTTGCAAACAGTCAGTGCTGTAATTTTCCATTGTTTTTCTTTGTAAACGCACACAAGACGGACGCAATGTTTGACTGTTGCGCTGGCGTCTTTCATAACATCTTGTGCATGGCACGGCCACAGCGTTTAAAAAATGTGGCTCTCAAGTTAAAGGAAGTTTGCATCAAGAGTTTGCCATTTTTTGTTCCAATGACCTTCATCTCACTTTTTTTTTCTTTTCTTTTTTACGTCAAAAACGCATTCTGTGTGAACATGCCCTTAATCGTAGCTTTTCAAGGTGCTGTATGTAATTTTATACTAAAGCATAAAAATACCATAATATGTTTGCAGATAATTAGGAAACATGCTAAGTTCATATAGTCGTTTCTCTGAAAAACAATGTTACAGCAAGTTATCTTGCTTTGAAATGTGCATTCCGTGCTGGAGTGTCTGTGTGATTCCACCCGCTGCCAATTTGCCCAACACCTTGGGTTGCCAGAGTTGCCGGAAAGCTGCTTTTTTTTAACTAGGGAAGCAAGTACACAAATTGGGTCAGCGGTCACAGATTCCATCCGACCTAAAAAACCTCAGCATCCATCTAAAAATCTGTATGAACGGGAGTATATTAAAATGTGGATAAATCAACTCATTAACTTCCAGTGTGTCTTCTTGCCTTCTATTGTCAATTGCACTCATTCCTGTCGCATGTCCTCAATCTGGCAACCTGTGTGAGTGTCGAGTCTAAGTAGGAGAGGACGGGGGAAATGCAGTACCCATTTAAACCGCTAATTGTCAATATTACATGCTGCACCTTTAAGCAACCCAAACCAACTCTATATAAAATATGTTGTTAATTTCCTCAGCTTTGGAGGGAAATGCAAGTTTGGTTTCGCTTTCGGTTTCCTTGACTGACTAACTGTTCTTTTTTTTCTTTTCTTTTTTGTGGTGTGATGGACTGGTAGGGTAATTTATATTATGTAAAAATGTCCAGAGCCTATCATCGTTATCAACATACATTTTTATTACATTATCGTTTATCGCCCAGCTCTAGTTGAGGACACTCTTTCTATTTGTGTAGAAATATCTTCTAGTCTAAATTAGATACCGTATACATCATAAATATCATGAATGCTATAACATCTGATTTGCAATTGTAACATTTGACGGAACGTTTTTGTTTTACTTTTTTAATGCACAATTGAATAGGCATCAATGTGTACGACAAGAGCCTCCTAAAACATCTTTAATACCCAGCAGAATCACCCACCAACCAGCGACACCGGCAAATAAGCAATTTTAACCAGGACACGGATTGTGTCTGCGCGTCGCCTGTCAATTACTTCATACCCTTAATTTTCGTTTGAGTTTTATTTTGTATAAACCATGGAAACACCAAATATGCTTTAGTATATTATGTGTTTTTATTAGACAGGTGATCAACTGTTTGGATACATTCATCAAAAACAAATCATTGTTAAATAGCTCAACACAGTTAGTCTAATTGTTTAAATCTCGTTTTCTTGATTTATCGCGAGTACCATGTTTTACTAGGCCTAATATCGATCTAGCTGACTGCAGTGTTCAACAAGTATCTCATAGCCTTTTATAACACAACTTTCAACACACTCAAATAATGTATTTAAAGGTCATGTTTTTCATGTGTTTTTGAAGCTGAGATTGTGTTTACTGTGTTGTGATTCGACAGCATCTTAGCGCACATTGCCCGGAAAGGTCACGCCTCTTACCATAACGGGGAGATGCATGCGCTCAATGTTATTGTAGACATGGCGACAAACACACTCTACAAACGCAACACTTCCTCTTCTCCACGTGGGAGAGCAACAAGATCACCTCTTTTTTGCGTATTCTTGTGGGCGGAGGTTAGTCAACAAACTGTTCTAGTGACGTCATTAAAGCAGGAAGTGCAGGGATGGGATGTAGTCCAAACCGGCCATTCGCTGTAGGCTTTGAAAGGGAACTTCTGTTAAATAAATTATCTCGCTCTTGGCATTGAACTTTGAGCTTTATAATTTTACAGGTATTATTTATGCTCTAACAGCAACATAACAAACTAAAGTTTGAAAAATGGGATCACGAAGAACAGGACCTTTATTATGATAAAACAGCGCTGCGTTAACCCAGATACGCATGACCGTAAGAAGTGGAAGTGCTTGTCCGTGGCATAATAATAGCTCAGTGAAATCAAGGCGTCATCAAGTTTTTGTGCACCTTTGTTTTGAATAAGCGAATAAGATTATTGTGGCTTTAATTACCAGGACATTCTGTCACAGTTGTCTGGAAAATCATCTCCGTGTCTTGTCTAAAACATGCCTTGGATACATTGTGTTTCCCTTGGCCTGCTCGAGTGCATTAAGTTCATCCATGAGGCCACGTTTGTCGGTGCCCATACATTTATTAACACCAAATGTAGTGGATCATAATTTAGGTCAAAAGTAAAGAACTTTCTCGGTCACGGGCTACGCATTTGCAAGGAACTGAAGCGGAATCAAATTTTTTTAAATGACTTAATCTCAGACCTTGAGAGCTGAAGGGTAGTTCATGTGTATCTGGGTGCACATTCAGGTTGTCTTTCTGACTAGCCTGTCATGCAAACGGCAGCCATGAGGTGTTAGACTGTGTTTGGCACAACCCTCAGTTTATGGCATACTCGCACTGACAGCTGTCACCGTAGTGTACGTCACTAACCCATGAGAAGGCTGCAGTGGACCATAATCGAGGTTCATTCCTTCCTCCCCCTTGTTCTCAGACTTGAGCCCCTGCAAGAATGCAGACAAAGACATAGGGATTTACAGTCCTGGCCTTGCGTTGACGCTTTACTTCGGAGTGGTCGATACACTCTTGAAGGAGAGATTTAAACGGTTCTCTGTAGGAAATGCTTTCCTGAAGCATTCGGGCCTATTAGGAATATTAAGATAGGATGAGGCAATGAGTGAATCCATTAACTTGCACAAAATGGAATCGCAAGCATGTTTCTGGAATGCTTCCTGAGTTAGCATGAAAGCTTGATTGAATGCGGCAGAATTAAATGTGTGTTTGATGCCTTTCGAAGACAGATCGAGGCCAGTGGCTTGTTTGTTAGTCTGCAGACTCAAATCAACCACCACTTCTTAGCCTGTATATGGAGAGTTTTCCCTCCAGTGGTTTCAATGTGGTTTTTATTTTCTGCCTGTGGTTCTTTGGTCTTGGTTTCATTTGTATACTATTATAGCACCAAGGCAGAGTGGTGATTTCCTCATTGTTTGCAGCGCCAGTGGAGTGATACAGGGAGTGGGGGAAGGGACCACACTGTGCAGACACAGTCTTTCATAGCAGCCTCCTCCCCTATAGACAGTTCCTTGGATAAAAAAAATGCAACTATTAAAAGTAGCAATCATTTGTGGTGAATTTGCTGTTATTATGTGGTAAATGTGTTACCCGCTGTATATTTTTGTAAGTGTGGTAAACCTTTAATTATTAATTTTGTCATTTGACGTATAATCATTCCATGCTTTCAAGGTGAAAAGATTTACTAAATCACTGAACTGACATCAGATGAACAACAGTCGAAATGCATCATTTTCCTTTTGTCATTGTAAAGCTGCTTTGAAACAATCTGTATTGAATTAAGCACTATATAAATAAAGATTTATTGACTTGACTAAACTAAAATGCAATAAATGCTGGTTTTGGTTTTAGATTTATAGAGTTAACCATAATCATGATTATTGCATTGATTTTAAAGTGCTTTTTATCTGGCAGTTATATTCCCAGAAGACCACACTGCTAGTTTAGTCCCGTGAACATGACAGCTGTGTAAGGTATTTTATTAGTGTAAGTAGCTAGAAGTTAGTAGCAGCTTCAGTGATTCGTTCACTTACAGTAATGTTCATGGGAAGTCTATGTATGGCATTTTACATGCTTTAAAATGTCACATGATCCGTCAAAAATCTTTCTAATATGCTGCTTTTCTGCTCAAGTAACATTTCTTATCAATTACTATGTTTACATGTGCACCAATAATGCGATTTATTTCTATAATCAGAGTAAGGTCTTAATCGCAGTAAAATGTTTACATGACACAAGCAGAACTCTTCACTCCAGTTTACATTCGCTAATTAGTATGGTTATACCACAGTCAAATAGGCATACAGTTTGGATGTTACCGGCCATTGTTTTCATCTACTCATCAAAATACATTTTTATGGATGTACTGGATATTCAGCTTTGAACATCGAAATGCTGAGTTTGTCTACGCTATGCCGTCTGGATGAAGATACAGAGCAGAGACTGCGCAGCAAGTTGTGTTGACAGAGTTTAGCGATTTTGGAGAAGAGAAAACTTCAGAATAATGTCAGAGTTCATTCATGAAGTTGTGTGGGCAACACACGGCATCCGTTTAGAACCGGGCACGTGCACTTTGGTCAGTGCAGTAATAATGCGCTTAAGGTGTTTACATGCCTGTTTATTGCGATTAAAAATCGACTTACACCACATAGTTTAATGCAAATATGATTACTACGATTATGAGCTAAATTGCATTAGTTTGATCGAAGTATTGCGTTTTCATGAGGTAAAGTTTAATCACGATATTGCCAAAATCTCATTATAATCGCATTATAAGTGCATGTAAACACACTCAAAGTTAAAAAACAATGTACCGCTTAATATTTTTTGGAAACACTTTTTTTTCAGAATTGTTTGAATAAAAAGTTCAAAAGAACAGCATTTGTTTTAAATATTTTTTGTAATAATTATGAAAGTTTTTAACTTTTATTTAATGCATCCTTGCTGAAGAAAATTATCTATTTCTGTTAAAAAAAAATAGATAGATTTTTTTAGTATTCTCTTTTGTTAAAAACAAATGTCTGTACTTTACTTGTTGCTTTAAACATTGGTACTTTAAGCATTCATTAATGCTTGTCCAGCCCTAACTGCAAGACTTGTTGTGGTTTGGGGGAAGGGTCTCATGCGAGCTCAGTCTGTGCTGCACGCTGCCAAACCGTCACTCTCTAAATGAATGTTTTTGTGTGTGCGATTTGCTAAAGAAAGTAAGAGTTTGTCTTCCCCAGCAGCTGAGGTCTCAGTGCTGCCTCATATCAGGAAGCCTCTGACTCACTCTGACAAAAACAATGTCATAAAGCAACGTACAGGATTACTCGCGAGGCTACTCGATGACATCATGAGAGAACTTGTGTGATTAACAGCACCACAGCGCTGATCCTAGTTCGAGCTAGGGTATCTCTCAGCGATTGGTCTCACCTGTCACTAAGGCATTTTTTGGTAATAGCAACCACATGCCTCTGTCCCCTGTTGGGAAAGCAGGCACAGGCGTAGAGACAGAGCACACGCATTTTTCTTTTTCTTTTTTTTTACAGTTGGCTCGGGGACGATTCCAATGGGTGCAAATGTACAGGACAGCCGTGTTAGGAATACACAGAGTGATGCATTGTGGGTTTTAGTCGAACACTGTTTGGAAACCAGACTGGGAACTTGGGAGTAGCTGCCAGCTTTCCTGAGGTTGTCATTGGGTTGTCATGGCCGCTGCCATTTTTTTTTTGTGTGTTTTACATTTTATTTGAGTTGATTTTAATTATTTTATTTTATTTTTATTTCTGTTATATCAGATTATTTTCTGCAATCAGAGCAGAATATAGCAAGGTTTAATACCAATTTATACCTAAACACCACATTTTTTGTTTTAAAATATTTATTTTGTATTTTAATTGTTGTTTATTTTATTTTGTTTTAAATGTTTTCATTTTATTTTAATTAATTTAATTATTATTATTTTTTTTTTATTATGTCAGTACACTGTAAAAAATATTTAAAAAGTAAGTTACCTGGTTGCCTTGAAATTTTGAGTTAATTGAAGTTAATACAATGAACATTTTTCAGAATCAACATCACCTTATTCAAATATTATTAAAAGATTTTGTAAACATATTGTGTAATTATGTTGTATTTGTTAGAATGCAGTGAAACATGCCAAATTTAGCTATTTTCATGATTTATCACAAAAAATGTTTTACATTTAGATACAATAATATTTTGAGTTTCTATATATTAAACCAATTTCCTTCGTTTGTATTAACTCCAATTTTTGTATTTAAATGAACTCAAAATTTTGAGGCAACCAGGTTACTTGCTTTAAGTTAAACCAACAATATTTATTTACAGTGCATATATACTGCAATCAGAGTAGTATTTTTCTATAAAAATTTAATTTATGTAAAATTGAACACACTAGAAAATGAAACTAGAAAACACCCTAATCGATATAAACTATTTCAAAACGAAGTGAAGGACAGCAGCATTTAGCTTAATATTTTGCTCACTGTATCATTTTTTTTAACTTACCATTCACACAAACCAACCAACCCCCCCAAAAAAACGATTCACTAAAATTATTGACTTCCTACATAAATAAGATTAGAGTTTCGCAGAGCACATTTTATCAACATTGTGTGCGCAAAACTATGCAATTGTACTCAGAATTATAAATATGGGGAATATCGACAGATTCTGTAATTTAATATGATTAATTTCAGTACTTTGGCCATTCCATCAGCACCTGTATGTCATTGTATTTGTAATGTTGGCGAATATGATCCGATATCATGTGAACAGAGGTATAGGCTATGCCAGATAGTACAAGGTCAAAGTCACTAGGGCTGTTAACGACTGTTTGGGAAAGGAGGTGCCATCAGCGAGAGCTGCAAGCATGACCAGTCTGGGTGTAACACACAACCCAGTGAACTCATTCACGATTGCACGCATGCCTACTACAAGCTGCTGCACCCTTGGCTGTAGAGGTTTGGTGGAGACCTCCTTCTTAAGAATTAGTAATCTGTCCTTTAGGTGTCTTGGAAAACATGCATTATGTTCCTGTGATGCTTGAAAAAAAATCTGTTCGCCATAAAGTTTAAGCCCTGAAGTGATAGATGAAAGGGTCGGGAGGGAAGATTTTGGGAAACTGATAGCATGGAGACAGGATCATTTTCTAAGAATATCCACATTTTTTTAACATCAGAACTGAGTGACTGTCCCTCAGAATTTTTATTTTTAGTGTTACAGATGTACAGCTGCCATGTGTGTTTGTCCACCCTCTTTGCTCAAACCTCCTCTAGGGAACTCGAGATGAAGCTCAGCCTGACACATCCTTCAAGGGCCAACATCTCCCCCAGTTCTCAGCATGGTGTGACTGGGGGACGTCATTGGGCGACTTATTATACCACAAGTGTGGCATGGCCTGATTTTAAACGACAAGCTGAGCCTGGGGTCGTTGGAACTGAATCTAGGCATATTTTGCCCCAGCTTTCCATCCCTCGCATTTTTCGTTTGCTCGCTGTGTACTGCATGGCTGTACACGCTTCAGTGATTTCCATAAGCTCTCGTGGATGTAGATTTTCTAGATTGGGTTTATAAAAAAAAGGGTTGCCATTGCTGAAAATTGGGTTATATGTGCATAGGGCATTAATAATTAGGGAATAATTTCACATCATATATCTTTAGTTATGAGATTCTAAAAAGTCAGCTTGAAATTGAAATTGACCCCGTTTACTTTTTATACATATTTTTTGGCTTATTGATTCATTAGTGCACGGTATTCCAAAGTAGCCCTTTTATTTTTCAGCCTTGTGCCATCAGCAACTTGCCATATACAGACCACTTTTCTCTTATTTTGATAATAGTTTATTTATAATAATAAATGTTTATATTAATATTGTATATATTAAATAATAATGTATTAATAGCTATTAAAAGCTCATGGT